>JAYKKI010000058.1:11785000-12175000 GCA_039881145.1 Druceiella hillmani
TGATTGTTTTTTTACCGAAAACTAATAAAATATTTTCTATATCTTAATCACTAACTATATCAATTTACTTTTGAATAAATACTCACAACCAAACTGCGATTTTTGCTGAGTCGAAATAATGTAGGTTATTCAAATTCACGAAATTTACGGAGTAGGTACATCGGTAATATGTACACGGGTATTTAACCGTGATATTGATATGCTTTATTCTGTCCAGCCAAGAATCAGCCGACGAATTTAGTATTCAGATATTACCGAATTATATCCTGTGGCATTATCATATATCAAAAATATAACAGCAAAACTTATCAATTTACATAAATTTTTTTTTAATATAACATTTCTTTAACGTGAAATACCTAATGGTGCCATTATTTGAGAGTCAAAATGTTCTGATGGTACGTTGCGATATGCCATTCGGTCAGCTTTGCGTCTTCTCGGCTCTTTCCAATTCAATTCGGACAACGTCTTGTCGGTTCTTTCCGACCTGAAGCTTTTCTCTTTACTATTATATACTAGCATTGTTTCTTATTTACTAACGTTTACAATTTTATTCCTTTATATCGGTGTGTTATATTAAATTATTCTAAAGGTTAAAAGCGTTCATTTATTTATAATATGATTTATGGTGATAGAGAAAATCAAAACCTTTCGTGTCACTTTCATTCAACAGCATCAACATTTACTATTACAGAAATAATAGGGGAAGATACACAATATTATAACATGAAATAACTATGATTAACAATATTATAAAATGAAAAATAAATGGTTAAGAATTATTTCTGTGATAAATTATTTGAAAAAAAAAACAAAGTAATAAAATAAAATTAATATGTTCTTATTACCATCTATCTGAAGATATGTTTCTTCATTGATTCAAATAAAAATTATTAAACAGAAAGATATCAAAAAATTTAATGTTTCATACTTGTCTGGCAACCCGGGAAGGCTTACTTTCTTTTCTTTCACAACACGTATTTACCAATTATTGAGTCTTTTTCCTACTATGTTATAGTTGTCCTTTCCTGATTTCTCTCATTCATCTCCTGTTCCTCCCTTAAAAGATATCTTCCAAATAAAAAACTGATTATCGGCTTACGTGTATACGGTCAGTTTTAGCCTATATTCTCAAACTATTTTCCTCTCTCCTTGATATTTATGATTCCCAAGCTTCCACTTAATTATAGTTACTACTCACGCTACACTCTCCTCTAATATTTCGTTGTGTGGCCTCCTTACATAATATCAACTATAAAGGTGGAATCAATAGCAACTAAACTAATTCAGAATATTTAAATAACAGTAAGAGAAAATTTTTTATATTTATTTTAAATACAAACTTTTGCCGGCGATTTCCACATGCATTATTAGAAATACGAAAAATGCTTTCCTTTTATGGACAGAGGTCACGAGGTAAATATCATTTTGAATATAATTTCCCAGTTCCGACTTTAAATACTTGTACCCTGGGCTGCGCAAGCTATGCGATATCAGTCTGGACCTATAGTAACGCATTCCGTTTTTGTACATATATGTATATATATATATATATATATATATACATACATATACATATAAATATATATATATACATATATATATATATATATATATATATATATATATATATATATATATATCATAGTATATTATCTGCGTGCAAAATTTGATTCAAATCAATTAGCCAGTTTAAGTGTGAAAGAGAAACAATTGGAGAAATAAAAAATAAGTTTAACTTTTTTTTCATTTTGCCGATAGAACATTGGTGTCATAAAGAAGGTCAAATTTAAACAAAAGAACGAAGAACCTATGTTAAACTGACGCCAATTTAATGTCTTTCATTCTGTAAATGCTGGAATATCTAACTAAATTTGCAACTAAGGATTATCCAAGAGTATTTCATCTAGGCATCTATGTAAGTACTGCACGTAAATTGTAAAAAGCAAAAAATTGGCTGCGTTAAAGAAGCGCGTAAATTGTAAAAAGCAGAAAATTGGCTGCGTTAAAGAAGGGCGTAAATTGTAAAAAGCAGAAAAAGTGCGTTAAAGAAGTGAAATTGTTCGGTGCACTCGATACATAATTCTTCATCGTGAACAAAGAATAGTAACTACTAACATAATTATTAATAGACTTAAAAATGCGATGTGCAATAAATATCGTATTTATCAAAAGTCGATATCGTCTTTTGAATACTAAATCAAATTGATGAAAAAGTGAAGTGAGTTTTTGCCTTACTTTATATTTAATATAATTGTGATAATCATCGATCTTATCAGAAAGTTTTTGCGAAAGTAATTAAAAAATGTTGGTACTAAATACATGTTTTTTTCATTACGCTATTTATTAATGTCTCTTATAACAATCTATTAATGTCACTTATAACAACGTTCCATCATTACTGAATTAAAGCGATTGTGTATTAGAATAGAGAGAAAGTATCAGGAAAAATATTGTAATATTATATAATTAATGAATAATATCGGTCAAGATCAGACCACGGCAAGCACTAGTATATCAAAATATATCGTGATAATATCATTGTGATTATTTCTTTCTAATATTTAGCTCATGAAACATAATTAAGATAATTCGTAATTTAGTTTCAATAAAATCAAATTTACAGTTTTATGTATACAAATAATAGCATGTAAAATTTTTCATTAGTAGTTACATTTTCTATTTCTTTTATATCCAATCTAGCATAATCTTATTTATATATTTATGAGTTAAATGGTTTCATATATAGAGACAGATATCTCCTTATAGAAGAATATATTGAATTAGGGGCCTGATGATGTTAAACAATAAACGTAGTATAAAACTAACGACGATTCTATTAAATATATGAATATACAAAATTTATCTTCTATACTTGCAGTTAAATTATGTTCTATTTAAGTCTCTCTATTTATTTATCTTTCAGTTTATATTGATTTGATTGAAGTATCAATTCCTAAAGCAGGCAATATAGCCTTAAGTTACAAAATAAGAGATTTTATTTCCTCCTGTAATATTTTCTTCTTCCTTTTTTAGTTCACATAAAGAGTATGGATAACAAAATTATTATGGCTACATTTATTATGCAGATATTTATTAGGGATCACCTGTGCAAGATACTAAAATGTTCATGCAAATATTTAAGCGCCTAAAAATTCATTGCATTCCTCTATAATTTCTAGTTTAAACAATCTGTTTATTCTACAGACTCACTCATTTAGGATCTATGTATGTTTAAACTGTTGATAAGTCAAAACAGTAGCTAAAAAATAGGTAGCCTTCATGTAAACTTCCAATTTTCCATGAAGATTCATAAATGACGTAGTCATCTACTATGAATGTGGTAAAATATGATATATATGCGGTGAAACATGATTTCAAAATTTGTTTGACGAAAATTAATATATATTAAGCCATAAATTTTAAACTTCCAGGAAGTACTCGAAAAATATATAATTAAACTTGCGTTTCATAGATTTTTGAAAATTAACTCATAATATGGTGAAATATGATTTTAAAGTTTGTGATGGATTAATTATAAAATAAAATTTTCCTTACTTAATATAGACAACCACTAAGGAGGGATTTTTATAATGTCAACTTATTATACAGGATTATCAAAACATATTTAGATGAAACACATTAAACTGTCCTATTAAATCGAAACTTCATAATAAAAGGAATGAAAAAATAATTGTCGTAAAAGGAAAAAAACAATATTTAAACACATGTTTTAGAGTTCTTTTTGGAAATCAACCCCTAATTAATTGATATGGGAGTTCAAAATTGGAAATAGTATAAAATAGTTAAGCGTTTCGATTAATTTCGAATCAATATTAATTATATACTGTAGGCAGTAAATAAGCAGAGATTTTTCAAATTTCAACTCTTTAAGTGATATAATGTGGGTTCGAAATTTATGTTATTATATATATAAATAAATTTCATTAGTTGTAAAAGATACCTCAGTTTTCTACCCAGCTAAACATAGACCTCTGATAATGGCTACGCGCAATATGGGAGACGTTCCTTAGAAAAGGGCGGTTTAACTTTAAACAGAAATAAATCAAAAGACAACAGTTGAATGTTTCATTATAATTTTATACTTTTAAAAACCTTCGACGCTAATGTTATACAATATAACTCGGCGAAACCGGTTAAAAGTAGCCAGTCAGTAGTCAGTCCTTTTATTCATACATCTGCAAAGAGATGTATGAATAAAAGGACTGACTAGACTACTTGCTGCTTAGAATGGAAAAGTTGAAGTGAAAATGTAAGTAAATGGTGACATATAACTTCTATGGCGGTATGATGTGTTCCCTGGTGGATTCCGATTTATAAGCCATTTGTGTTTTTGCCACGCGATTGATTTCAAAAACAGTCGAAATGGATATATTAATTAGAAAAAGCTCGGCAATAAAGTAATCACTCCACAAGTTAGTTTTGAAGATATCGGCATTTATCGTTAAAGGTTAGTTTATTGTGGTAATAAATTATTTTGATTTGCCGCTTCTGCCTCATTATTCTTCTCATGTGAAATCCTCTCTATCCATTGAGACACGATTCTTATTCTAATCAATTGTATGTGTCCCTATTTTTGAACTTATCCTAAATATGTAAATTAAATATTAGAATTTCACATAAAAATTTATTAAATATGAACCCTGTAGAGCCTTTGTAATTAATAAAGGTGCATCTATTAAAGTTTCGTCAAGAACGGTTCCGAAGTTTTACACGTACTAATATGCGTATGTGTAGTTTTACATATACGCATATGTGTAAAATTTCGTAATTAGTATGTGTGAAACTACAGATCCGATTTTTATGTAACTCTGTATGGATATATATGTATATATATATATATATATATATATATATATATATATATATATATATATGTATATATATATGCCTTTGAAAGATTAAATGTTGCAACGAATGATACGAATAAATTCATAAATAATTAAGGGTGCTTGGTTCGTAATTCAAGAAAATGACGGGTCCATAATTATTCTACAAGTTGTTATTCTTTTTCACCACAGCACAACCACACAAATAAGAAAAAAATTAACTAGCCTCTGAATAGTTGTTATTACTAGTGTGCTTCTTATCTACGCAATTTCGAAATAATTTTATTGTCAGCCGATGTTTCGTTGTTTGAGTTTTTAATTTGCTCTCCAAAAAAAGAAATTTATTATTAATTACCTTATTTATATAACATAGAATTTAGAAATTTATTCATTTAACTGTTTTACTTTGTAAATAATACTTTATAATATAAAAATAGAAACTTATTTATATAACAACTTTACGATATAAATGATTTGAAAATAGGAACTTACTAGATTTAGACGGAGGCAGTCACTGAATCTGAACAGAACTACAATTGACGTCAAATGAGGTACTAAACTAGTATCTTGGACGCAGCTTAGGTCTGTCTATGTGAGTAAGAGGAGAACGAAAATGTGTACCCAGTCCGTTTATTGTCTTTACTTACATCGGGCAACTAATAAAGCCGCCCGGTAAGCCTCAATTAATTCACCATTTAATGTTCCGTGAATTTTTGCGCATTGGTTGTCACGTCATTTTCTAAAAACTGTCCGCTAGGCCTACAGCGAGTAATTCAATAGAGGTTCCATTTAAACGGACCTGGGTATCTTCTTCCTAACCTTTTCGGCATTTATGATCGTCGTAGATTGGAATCCAATAGCCAATTCATTTGGACATATATAATTTGCTGGAGTCATTGAACTCTTTGTAAAAAAATTTAAAAAATCGACTCCAGTCATAACATTTCGTTTTAAACAAGGTGCGATTTCGCATCCAATACTCTGGTCTAGAAAGCACTTAGGTATAGATAGAGAATAAAATAGCTCACTGGTTACTCGACAAAACATTCGGCTCGATCTTTCAACTGCGCACACCCTGCCGCAAACCCACTTGAGATGAGGGGGATTGCACGTTAGCCTTAGCAGATGACTACCGGTCTACGATCATATACCGAGGGACGGTGTTCAAGTGCTCATAGGGTACTAGAGAACAGTGAATATTGAAAATTATGTGCAGATGACAATAAGCTCTTCTTGGCTGAGTGAAACCTGGACCACCACACAATTTTTGGTGGATAGTTGTTCTAGAAAAAGGACAATAATCCCATTTGGGTTCACAATAATTGCAGAATGCTGGGCAAGCGCCAGTTTGGATTTTCAAATGCGAACATTTCTCGATGCTTATGGAGTCCATAGTTTTCACAACTACGCCACCGTTCTCAGTTACGGCGGTTTTTAAGACCCGTATGCGAAGTTATTTTTTTTTGATCTTACTTTTGGGAGTTTTTGTGATGTAATAAATTTTGAATTTCCTTTCTGCAAGGAGAAGAACAGAACAGATTTCCAATCTGCTTTTGGGTCCTTTTGAGCCTCTGATACTTTTGATTGGAAAAGAGAGGTTGGGGTAGCTCCACTTTTAAGTCCCTCATTTTATGAAGTTATGGGCACAGTGACGCGTGAAATCGATGCAGTTTGGCCCCCTCTCGCGAGTGCACATTTGAGGTACCCCCGAAGATGGCTGGTTTCTTCGACATAAAACTAAGTCGAAACATGACATCACATATGAAACGATATATCCTCTCTTTAACTCCTGCAGTCCTCTCCTTAACTCCCGAGAGAGAGTTCTAGACGAGGTTCCAAATTTTTCATTTATATCCTCCAAGTCCTTTTTATCGACCTTGATATGAAAGCACTGGGTGCGCTCCCACGCATCTTCTTCTTCATCCTTATATTTACGGGAACATATTGTGTAGAATCATAACCTTTTACTCTAATGTCTTCGGAGTGACTAGTTCGCAACATTATGGATAAGCGAGGTTTTAATTCCCGTGACGCTTTAAGTCTCTTCATCTCACTAACAGTTAAAGATACTATCACCTCGACCAAGAGGATATTTCTCGTTATTGTCGGGCTCTCCGGCCATATATTTCCCCCTTTAATGAGGAGACGGGATCCTCTGTTATGGGGTGACAGGACCCTCCCCATAAGAGTTTTATTTGTCAATGTACCACTTTTATAACATAGGATATATTTAAGTATGACAAACATAAAAAGGAATTGAGAAAATTAGTAATTATTTTTAGCTTTATACTTAAGTCTATTATCACATCCCACAAAAATATCTAGACATGTGCATATATATATATATATATATATATATATATATATATATATATATATATATATATCAATATAGATATATCAATATATATATATATATATATATATATATATATATATACACATACATACATACATACATATAAATATTAACTAAGTTAATACCATTTTTTCTTTAATAACAAAAATAACTGATAATTAAATGAAACTACGTGATGTAGTATTATTTCTATTTTCTTTAAGGCATCTTTGCTAATAGCCCATCTGAAGATGTTGTAATACAACGAAACCTAGGTCGTGGTAAAGAAATTAAAGAAAGTAGAAATAATACTACATCACGTAGTTTCATTTAATTGTGAATAATAAATTTCTACAAAATTAACGGCAAATATATTCAATAACAAAAATAATACATAACTCCCAACCAGCTATGATAGTATATTTACCTAAATTAAATAAAATTTAATAAATATTTGCATCTTTAAAGTCATTAGTCATGATTAGCTTGTAATACTTTTTATACCTGTATAAATATATCTGTAATATCAAATTGTTTGGCCTTTACACGCCTATTAATTTATAAACATTGGAGATCGGTTTTAAGTTATAGGTTAGAAGAATCTTTGGATTTGTGTATGCTAAGTACAATCACAAGTCCGTGGGCGAATAGTTTAATATTTTTTATTTATGTACATGGGAAATATTAATCGAATTTTAAAAAATTTAAGTCAAACAAAAAGTATAGCAAATTTATTCTAAAAATATCATACTGCTTAACCCAATTTTAATGAAGATGATACTGTAGTTATTATGTGGAAATTCAGAGTTAATCAGATATGAAAATATTTACAAATTGCTTAACTGTAGATGTTGTCATACAACAAAATCTATGTGGTGGTTAAGAATTTAAATAAAACGGAAACAATACTACATCATGTAGTTTCATTTAGTTTTGAATAAAAATTAAATGATAATGAATTTATACAAAATTAACGCTAAATATATTCAACTTTTCATTTCCATTGCGTTTACAATTGAATGGGTCCAAAGATGCAAACCTATTATTATATATTTATAAATTTTAAGCAGGTAAAGGAATACACGGTGACATTTTTAAATACCTTGTTGAAGCTGAGGGCTCCGCTATAAAGGAGTATTTCTGGTACGTTAAATTGTAAGTCTTAATGTATACATTTGTTTTAGGAAACGACTACAGAACAGTAACTTGTACTGACAAATCTGCCGAATGTGATTTACAAACACTTAAAGATTTGGGCGATGACGACATGGAGGAAACGGTTATAAGTCAGAAAACTGTTTCGGAAGGTTTATTGCTCCCTTTAGATGGTTGCTTTATGAACCTGGGACCATCTACATTTTGTATGGAAACTTCCAAAGATTTGTTTGAATTCTAGAGGCTCCGAACAGAAAACGTTCACTTTGTATGACGATACCTGATCACTCCAGTGACACAATTTCTGAACCATTCTCTCCTGATATTTCTAAATACTTACCCTCAAATGAAACTCTGAATCACAATGTGATGAGACTGAATCTACAGATTCATTGACGAATTTTCTTCAGAGCTATAATGGATTTACAACAGTGAAGAGGTAGCAATGGGAAGCAACTCCTATAATCCAACAAAATACTGCATCTGTCTCTAATAACTATGGCCCACTGAATTATATATATATATATATATATATATATATATATATATATATAGAGAGAGAGAGAGAGAGATCTATAATAAAGAAAACAAAACCAGGTCGAATAAGACCCAGAGATTCTGAAAATTGGAAAGAATATGTAATGAATCTAAAGAGAATCGGTAAGAAGAGTTTTTTAACAAGAGAAGGTACTGATTGAAGCTAAAACGATAAGGCTCTTCCTAGAAAAATTAGACTGAAAAGTGTCAAGACAGAATATATAAAGACAAACGGTTGCATATCTCTAAAAGTTTCCGGTGCAAACCATAACAATCAAGTGCAGTATTTACATAAATGTGTTAAACGTATTCCAAAAAAAGAAACTGTTTTCATAAATAATATAATGACATCAAGACGCAACTGGACTTATCGTTACCATTTTAATATTGACAGAGAGAAAACATACGTTTGTAAGAAGATGTTTTTAAATACCTTGGGTATTCCTGACAAATGGATCGCTGTTATGTTCAACAAGATCGACGAAAAAGGAGACGATTGTGCATCTTTAGAAGATCAAGGTAGAGGAAATCATGAAAACCACCCAACTAAAATTCCTGACGAATTAAATATTAATGTGAGAAAACACATATCTCAAATAAATTTTGTTTAGTCTCATTATATTCGAGCAAAAACTACAAAAAAATAATTCGAGCATCACTTGATATTTTCTCATATTTATAGATTGTACCAAGAATGGTATGGAGATTCGCATCAATTCAAAGTTTCAGAGAGCAAATACCGAGACATTTTCTACAATAAGTAAAACATTGGATTTTTCCGTCCAGAAAAAGACCATTGTTGGCTTGCGATATTTAAGACAGGAACTGACCAGAGGAAAAAATCGCTGAACACAAAAAACATAGTTTACATATTCCATCTAAATTTATGTCACATTAACTTAAAATGGACTATGAGAATATTGCCAAAACAAACCCAGAATTTGTTGTTGCTACAAACGATTTGCAAGCAATTTTGATAAATCCTATTTCTGATGGATCGCAATTTTATTATACAAGAAAGTTAGCTGTATATGACTTTACTCTCTGTAATATTGGTAAAATTGCAGGTTACTGTTTCATATGGAATGAAACCCTTGGGAAAAGGGGGCCTATTGAAATGAAAATTAAATAAGAACTAAAACAATTCGTTTTCTTTCTGAAAATTGTAGAGGCCAAAATATAAATCAAATTAGTTTTACCATGCATGCTTTTGCTGCTCAAAAGTATAATATTGACTTTGCCCACATTTATTTTTGAGTTGGACATATTCAGAATGAGGGTGATAGTTGTATAGTGTAATTGAGAAAGGAATACAAAATTAAGTGATTTATGTACAGGATCAATGGGTTACACTTGTACGGTGTGCGAAAATTACAGGTAAACTTTATATAGTACTTGAAGTTAGCCAAAACGAGATATTTAATTTTAAAATTCTGATTTTCGTGAACTGTTGTGTTTACCAAACACAGATTTTAGTACTGACAACTTCAAAATGAAATAAAATTAGGTCAGTGACATAAAATTTTGCAATAATTCCAGTATAGTGCAGATTGCATATGAGTTGTTTATGGAAGATTATATTTAGATTGACTTCTGTAACAAACTAGCATCGCAGCAGAAAAGCAAGAAAATAATTGAACCTTTTACATATCCCACTGGTCTCAACATTGCTTATATGGGAATTATTTTCGTGTCGTTATTAAAATATGAAGATCTCATGCATTCATGTAAACGAATGTAGTCCCCGTTCAGTACCATGATTACTAAAAGAACTTAAAGTATATATATATATATATATATATATATATATATATATATATATATATATACATATATATATATATATATATATATATATATATATATATATGATGCAGAAGATTCAGATTAATAGAGAATACGCATAACAGTGTTATTTTTATTTTTTTTTATTTATCTTTTTAGAGTAAATAAGTAACTTAAGTTTAACTTATGTTTAAAGAAAGTCAGTTTATTTATCCCTATTTAAGTTTATTGAGATTCTTTTTCAAGTGTACTTATGTTGCATAAGTTTAAATTTTATGAAACAATATACTCGTAGACATCTCTCTCCTATATTGAGTCTAAAGGTTATGATGAGAAAAACAGGCATGTTGATTATTGTTTATATAAAAAAATGTAATAATAGATGTATATCGATAAATTAGAAATTTAGTTAGATTTGACTGATTTAGAAAACTGTTTAATTAAAAATAGCAAAACAAGATTTAGTTTTTATGGCATTTAAAAAATACATAAACAATTTTATGTGTTTTACTGATATATTTTATACGAAAATCGTAACAATGACTTACTTTCTATATAAGTACAACCTTTTTATACTGATACAGTTGTAACTTGCTAAATTGCTACCTACCTGAATTGCTGTTGAAGTTGTCCAAAAACTGTTGATATCCCAGCTTATAACAGCTTATTTTGAGATACACATGTATCAAAATAAATTATTTAACTTTATTTAAAAATTGCTTAAAAATTTATTTGTGTGTAACAGAGGAATTTTTCAGCAAACCTCATAATTTTTTGTAAAAAAAATTCAAACATAAATATTTCACCTTTTGGTTTATTCAGAGACTTTACTGAACTAATGTTACAACCTCGTTCTTTGCCGGTTTGGATATGTATGTTACATAATTAGAACTTATTTGGGTTTTCAAGCAGGTTTTTAAGAATAAAGCTACAAATTAAAAAAAAATATGTAAAATGAATACGTCAAGTGTGACATACAATTATAATAATGTGGACTTTAATATAGATATACACCGAATTTTATAACTCCGTAATTTTATTTTATTTTTCACGACTAAATGAACTACGTGATGTAGATTACTATTTATATGAAACTACGTGACGAAGAATTTAAATAATGGAGACATTATATTCTACATTATTTAAATTCTTTATTACGACCTAGATTTCGTTGTATGACAACATATTCAGGTGGGAATAAGATGTTGCCATAACGACGAAACCTAGGTCGTGGTAAATAATTTACGTAAAATAAAGATAATACTACGTCACTTAGTTTCATTTGGTTGTGAAAAATTAAATTGTAACGAATTTCAACAAAATTAACGCCAAATTTAGTCTGCATCCGTAACTATACTTTAAGCGATATATTACGCGTTACACTGAACAACTTGTTTGGCTTCAAATATTTAGCGATAAAGAATAATCGATTGTACTGGAAATTCAGTGTCTTCCTTACAGTTGTTTACAAGGAGGTTCTGTTTATGTGAATGAAACTATAATTAAATAAATGTTGAAATTTAAAAAAGTTGTTGATATTGAAAATTAAATTGTTTCTTCAAAACAAAAAAAATTATATAGAATATTTTCATCTGAACCTTTTTTCCGTTCTAGTTACATCAATTAATCAACATTCCGTACACAACGGTTAACACTAAAATATTACTATGAAAAAATAAAAATATTTTAAAAAATTTAATTCCTTGTAAATTAACAATAATAATATTAAATATTTAATTTCCACCCGCAGAAATATTTACAAATATTTATCAATATTATACTCTTTCGCATATCAAAAATAGACTAATATGCTCTTTCGTGCGCATATTAAACGAAGATTATAGGTTAAATGAAGAGAAGGAACTTAAATACAGCAAATTCTGGAAAAATATTTTAAAATGGGACCTGGTAAAAGCACGCATATTCTAAGGATTTGAACAAAAGCGCTATTTAAGCTATAACTTCATTCATCTTACTTCAGTAATGAGGTTCGTGGGGTGAATATAAACCCAATAAAGTAAGAAATATACTAATATTATCTGTTTAAAATGGAGAAATATTTCAATGTTCAATAGAGTATGTAGATACTACAATACTGGGTTTCTTAAGATTTTTCTGAGTGGAAATCATTCCACAATTAACTCAAATGTCTTTAGTAAAGTTTGATCTGCCTGAAAAATCATTTTTATATGTTTATATACAAAGAAAACCAATACCATGCTTATATTTTTCCATGAATTGCTACTTATCAAAGCTGTCATTATTACAGAAATTTGTAGCGATTTGGTGGATATAACAGATCTGCCAGTTTCAGTTTAATATCATGTGATAATAATAGATTTTTGGGAAATATAAATTAATTAATTCTTTTTAGCGAACGAAATGAATTTACAGATTAATAAATAGATCAATAGTAGCACGAATCTCGGTATAATTGAACTGTTTACTATGATTATATATTCAGTACATCAAAGAAACTTATAAAACAGGAAAGCACCAATAAAAATCTTACATATATGAAAAGTATTCAAACATCAATTTTGTGTAGAGAAATACAACCCAGTTGCGACCGAATGCCATATATTGGAAATCGAAGCCGGGGTTCGTCATCAGATATTACAAATATATCCGTATATAAACCATATAATAGATAAATTATTTTCAAATTTTATCTTCGAGGAGATATCTTAATAAAATCTATCGACATTGAATTTCCATGGTCGACACAAATTGATCTCTATAAGGAAACAGATCAATTTGTGTAACACGTAATTAATGAAGCGTATGGTCCAAATAAATGCGACATATTTTCCGATATGTACGGAGGAAAATTTCATGAACAAAATACTGGAAAAGTAGTTTAAAGGAAGCGCCGGTAAGTAGGAGGCCCGCATACCCTAACGATGTGTAAACAACAGAGTCTAACGTTCGAGTTATAGCCTCGCTATGCCCAATCTAGTAACGGACTCATAATTTGATAAGATTAACCACTTGATTTTTATTTATTAGGGATAAATATTTCTAATTATTTTTTAAAATTAGAATGTTACAAATTCATATACTTGTACTATATTTTTAAGGTAAAACATAATATTATATTCTCTCTGTAGTTTGAGAAGGAACCTTTAAAAGTTTGATTATAAAATAATATTAACAAAATTATATAAAGGTAAATTAGGCGTATATAATAGGTGTATAAACCTTAATTCAATCTAAACTCCATTAATTAAAATTTAAAATATTAACTAAACGTTATGCGATATATTTTTGTGAAATGTTTTAAAAAGGAAGGTTTCCAGTAGAAATCTTGCGATGCAAAATGTTATAAAAAATCTATAAAGCACTAGTGGTAGTCACACTATAAGGGCCCCATACACATTTAGGCATTAACAGTACATAATATTCCTATAAAACTATTTACAAAATTTTAATTTTTTGGAACGAAAATATATTGCCTACTAATTCTTTTACAGGCGCACGTTAAAAAAGAAATTTTTGTGTGATATAAATACAAATTAACGATTTTCGAATTATCTCCTGTATTGCTGTATGTGCTGTGATATTTTGGTTCTTGCCAGTTTGTTTTTCCTTTTGAGGTACGGAACCCTACAAACTACAATAGAAATTTTCGAATCACTAAAACAAAGTTAAGAAAAAATTAATTTAAAAAAGGAAATATTCTTTCAAGATATTTAGCAAATTTTTTTCTGTGATCATTTTGTCTTTACGACTTTTTGTTTTTTTACATTATATAAAAAGTAGTGTACCATTTCTCAATATAAAGCCTAGTTAAGGTTTAATAATTCAGATTTTAAGCTTCTTTTATAAATTGTTATATTTAAAAACACAGTGAAATTCGCAGTAAAACGACTTACATGCACATCGGCGCATATATCAGTTAAGAGTACATAGTACTTTTATCAAATTATTTACCGTTTAAAATTGTTACATATTATATTTTTCACCAAATGTAAAAATATCCTGAATTTCCCAAAATTGATGAAGTTTAATATCATTGGTGTAATTTTTCAATAAATTTTATATAACCTTTCACTAATACATATTCCATTCATAAATTTTACTTCAGAAATTTCTAAGAAATCTGCGGAAATACTTTTAATATTATTACTCTCTTAAATACATTTCTGAGAATTATTAACTATAATTAGAGTACTTAAACAATTTTGTTTCAGAAATGTATTTAAGAGAGTATTAAGTATTAATAATTACTGAGAAATTATTAATACTTAATATTCTCCTAAATAAATTTCTGAAACAAAATTGTTTTAGTACTCTCAAAAGTAGCTAAGAACCAGTTAAGATCAATTTGATTTAATTATTTCATTAATCCCTAAATAATTTTGAACCAACCTATAAAAAATGATTACTTCTTTCTACCTTATAATTGTACATAAATAAAAATATACTTTACTCCTATGCAAAATTACAATATTCCGTGTTAAAACCTTTCGGAGATAAATAACTGTGACAAACGGAGAGATGAAAGGACATCTGAGTGATATAAAAGATTGGTTTTTCCCTTGTAAAATCCGAAACTTTAAAAATTAATATAAGATAACAAGAAGGTAGAGATAGTCAGGTAAAAAATGGGATAAACTTTTAGTTGCAATATGTCAAGACTTAGTTGCGTAATTTTTGATTACACATCTATACGAACGCACGTAGGCACGCACGCACGCACGCACGTAGGCACGTACGCACGAGTACACGCACGCACGCACGCACACACATGCACTTACCCACGCACACACTCACACACATACACAAATACACATACACATGTGCGTGTGTGTGTTTTACGAATTGCGTTAACATCTTTTTTCGTCAAGTATAACATCTTACTTACATCTACAAAGCTCATCACTATCACATAGTCATCGATTCGCATGTGAGAAGTTCGTAAATCACTAATGAACATTATTGATTAACCTTAAAATGCATTAGGTATAATTAAAATTATGAAAACCTGTAAATGAAATACGATCAAATTAAAGGAAATAAAAAACGATTTGAAAAATAATTAGCTACCACGGGTCTTGTAAACACACGCTTGTTATAGATGTGCTTATCATAAGAGTAACAAACTTATACAAATCTTTGAAGAAAATGTTCGGATAATAAAGAAAATATTTTTATCATTACCGTGGTCAGAAGTGGAGTAGTAAATTACTTGCTAAGGATAAGAATTAGTTACGAAATTTGACCTACCAGTTATATGGCCTGCTTTTCAGATTTTGTTTGTGATCTATTCAAGACTTATTATGTAGGTAGTACAATAATATCCAAAGTTAAACCTTGAGCACATAACTAGTAAAAAGAATCAGATATATTATTTCAATCTTATCCGAATTAGAAAATTATAAATATTTAAAAAATAACAAGTATGGATAAAAAAAAATATTTTTTATCCATCAATATTTTTGCATATTTAATTTGTTTGGATGTTTTACTTAACATTTGAAATATTTTTTTTTACTTTTTTTTTGGTTTTTGGCAATGTAACAGTTCCGTATAACTTTTATAGAAATTATTGACTCACCCCACATTCCATTTTCTTTAATGATGATTGAAGTTTATAAAAAACTTGTATTGTATAAAAAAACAGTGTAGAGATTTGGTATAAAAAAATTAACGCGCTAACAGAGTATGTGTGTTCACACACACTCTGTTAGCTACACTACATTTGTTTACCATTTTAAATTTCTGGTAGCTCTGTACAACAGGATAAATATAAAAGTATTTTTTTCGAAAACGGTTCGAATGATTGTCTCATATCTTTTCATATTATTAATACAATCAAACTTTCCTCATTACCAATATTTTACAAATAAACAATATGCCTTGATCTGTTTTACAAGGAAAAAATCTTCTAAGAAAACCTCTCTTACAAAATACAAATGCATCATGCGCGCTTCCACAGCAAAGCCTCCGCTTTCGCTGCAGACGTAGTTGGGAAGGGTGGGCGGAGTTTTTATAATTAGAGATTTATGAGTCTAGCAATGTCAATATTTACAGACTGGTCAATAAAATTAAAAGAAGCAAAAACATGCTCATATGTTTTGTTTTTCTTTTACTTTAAAATCAGCATGTGTAGTAAGAATCTCTTTTATGTTGTTATTTTTGTATACCAAATGAAAATTATTTATTATATTTTTTTAATGCGTCTCGAACTTTTATATTACTGTTAAGCCTTTTTATTAATTAATAGTTCTCTTTAATTTCAAACTCGTATTTCTTTTCGCTGCATTGTTATACCTTAATACCCATTTGAATTTGCTTCAACTTAACACTATTTCCAGTGAATTGAAAGCATTATAAGATGTAACTCCATCAAGTCTATTAAACTGAACAACCCTTAACGCAGAATACTCACTCACGCTTTCAACCATTTTTTAATGAATGTTATTTATAATTCTCATTACTGAAGTATGTCTTATCGCTGCCCAATCACATCGTTTGAAAATATTAAGTAGCCATGAGTTTTTATTGACTTTAAAAACTCCAATGTATCAAACTAGAATTACACCAGATAACAACGTAAAATTTTTCTCTGCATTGTAACGAACTCGAGGCTCGAACGATTATTCTCCACACATCCGAGAGAAACAAGGGATCCAAGAGAACATTACCCCAATACCAAAACTAGATTTATGTTATACTAACGAAGTTAACAAGACTGTAGGTGTAACTTATTGGAAATCATATATCAAGTACCATTTTAACATAGATGATGTTGAGCATAAAAAAGTGTCATAATATAAATGTAGATAGATATGCCTAACGTAATGACGGAAACACGAAAACTGGGTTAAAGTTGTTGGAAAAACTTAACTTTGTGAAGGTTCTCCACATTTCAAAAGGTAACGTAATAATAAAAATTTTGAAGACAGTTGTTCATAGTTCATACTAATTGTGAAAACAGAATCGCAAATGTCTCCTATTGACATTTTTTTTTAATTAAATGGATAACCAAAAAAAAATATTTTTCTCGAATTCCATTCGATTATCAATTTGAAACAACGTATAGTTTATAAGTATTTTATTTTTCACAGTAGATGAACTTCATGTAAACAGAAATTAATAATAAAATAAATATGATAAAATATAAAAATAGTTATGAATTTGTTAATGTGAATTCTAAAATCTCTTTCTACGCCCAGGTTATTCTCGTATTTACCAAATTCTGCTTACTTCATTGTTACGAGGGTACATCTTTTCATACATGATAATTAGTTTCAAGAAAGTTGCATTATAAAGTTGCAACTGGAAGGAACATATAATTAATTTCCTTCTAAAACTGTTTTATGTCTTTAAGAATCTTTTCACAACATAATTTTGGAAAAGAGATCTAAATAATTAAAAAGACAATATATATACATATATATATATATATATATATATATATATATGTACATATAATGTAGGAAGACAAATATACATACTATTGTACACCTTTGTACTAATTACTAAATCAACAAATTGCCAACTGAGCGGTTATCTCATAGCGGTCACTGTGAACCTCTGCCGTAACTCCGAGCGTAACCTACGTCTCAGTACTATCGCGTCGTAGACGCCGCACCGTAGAGCGACAGGATTGTAGCAGTGTCAGTTTGAAGTTTAAGTGTAGTTAAGCGGAATGTAAAGTTTTAACGATCATTACTTAAAGGCGGACTTGGCAAGTAGATATAATTGCATACTTTAGTCTTTGCAGTGCTTTGGGTAGTAGTACTTTTAGGAAACGTATTGAATATAAATCCATTTTTGCGTATTGTATTGGCATAATGTTGATTGTTTCGTCAAAAGTGTTAATTACTCTCAGGAATTTATTTTGAAATTTTCTAATTACTGTGAAATCCTTAGATAATTTTTCGTCAAATAATTAATGAACATTTTATAATTCACATACGCTTAAATTGTCAAAAAGGGCGTGAACCATTTTTCAGTTTTAATGAATATGTAAGCCTATTTAATATTCGAGATCATAATAATTTGAAGTGAATGGTTTTGCAATTATATCTTACTTTCTATAGTATTCCGTTATTTCCACCATGAGAGATTATGCAGCATTTATCACAGTGGAGTCGAAGTAATTGTGCGGGTTTGCTTTTTAAATTCGTTTATAATAATCGTTTAATAAGATAAAAGTTTAATCTAAAGTTAAAAGAGCTTTCATAGACTGTACCATAAATTCATTTTCTCAAAAATCACTTCATAATAACCCCAACCATTTTAATTTTTAAATTTAATATGCGCTTAATTTATTGCTTAGTTTTAAACAAATCTTTCCTTGAACGAAAAAGGAGGACGTCCTTTTTCGTAATATGCTTTGCTAGGTTACGAAATTTTTATTCAATTTTCGTATAACACGAAAAAATTAATAACAATGGCTTAGTATAGTAACTCCTGTATTTTATTTTTGATTCAACTTTTTGATGCTAAACATATATTTAAAAATTATTTTTTATTAATTTGATATAATTACATATAATAAGTACATTGTTATTTCTTCTATATTTTTAAAGAGATTTATTCTCAGTATCGATTCAATTACTGCGATTTATGTGTTCGTATACATTAAAACTATAATTAAATAAAATTATAATATCTACACAATGAAGTAAGCGAAGGAATCTATATTTTCATATTTCTCCTGAACTTAATATGGATATCCAAGTTGATGAATTAATATGTAATTTTATCCTGATATCATTTAATGCCTATTTTTTATTAATTCATGTTCCTAAGTGTTTATTTATTAAAAATGCCAGACAAGTCAGCTAAACTAGTAATTTCGTATAGAATAACATCGATCCTACCTACTATATCTAAGTTCTTCGGGAAAATTGTTGTTAAAACGTCAACACGTCTGATGTCCAAATTGGGTTGAAAAATTATCATTCAACGATAGACCAAGTACACAGATACAAAAAATACGAGTGCATAGATAGAACTATGACAAAACCAGCGTTTGAAAATATAAAATACTGTGCAACTTTGATTTTATATATTTTGCAAGCGTTTGATAACGTGGAATCAGGGCCCTATTTAAAAAAAATATATTGAAATAGTTTAAGAACCAAATTTGGTTTTAAATTTTTTTTTCATTTTGTGTGTTACATATTGATTGACAAAGCAAATTATTATGATTCCGAAGCTCTTTTCTCTCAAATTTAATTTCAGAGGAATATATGAAAATATTCAAATATTCATATGGGGTATCCATATTTGAAAGTGATTAGATCAATATTATGAAAAAACCAATGTACTAGAGTTTTAAATAATATGTACTATAAATTCATAACGATGATTATTTTTTCTTTATTGAACTTTAGCCTATACGCCGTACTATAAATTTCAATCTTCCACGACGTCGGATGCTACTCAGTTTTTACTCACGTTCCTGTTCGCATTTAATAAATGTGTACTTGAGTCCGAATTAATTGAAAATATTTTTAGTCATACATTTTTGAAAGCCTTTTTCCACCTAAGTACCTTAGAAATTTTAATTATAGGTACTTTAAAGTTAACGCCTTATGTTCGCTGGTCGAAATATTTTTTTTAATGTTTACTTAAATCATTACAGTGGAAAATCTGTTGACCTATTGATTTGAAGGTACGTATTACAGGGAAAAAATGAAAGTAAAATTGTTAGAGTAAAAGTTTCTGTAACAAAGCGATATATTTACCGTTTTTTGTTCAAATTTTAATTACAACGATTAATGTTCTGAAGCGTTAATGTGTAGTTTAAATATGGTCAAAGATTGATTGAAAAAAAATCAATTCAAAAAGTATCTTTCAAATTACATTTCCAACCAATCCCTCGGTTCATTTAAGCTATTAAATTAATTTTTTACAGTTAAAACACAACACAATTTCTAAGTCCTTAACACTATATTGTCAACATATAAATTAAAATCTAACAAAGGGTATAACCACTTAAAAGACGTTCGTTCTATCTTAAAAATAAATAGATCCAATAAAAAAAAATATACATATATATATATATATAAATATATATATATATATATATATGTATATATATACAAAGTAATTGTATACGTATAAAGAAATTCATTAAAAAATTACGGTGTTGAAGAACCATGTAAAGGTGTCTGTTTGTTTGTGGTGAATATTTAATATTGTGTACTTATTAATTTTAATGTTTATGTAGTTCACATAAAATCTGTTTTTCCATTTTTTCAATATAGAGGGTATTTGATTTTCCTTTTAATTTCCTTTATCATCAGCAATATTTTAGTTTCCCGTTATATACAGAATGTTAATTAATTGGCGTAGCCAGTACATAAAAAGAAATATATATATATATATATATATATATATATATATATATATATATATATGTATATATATATACATATATATATATATATATATATATATATATAGATAGATATATATAAACAAAATCTTTTTTCAAATATTTTCCAGTCATAATTACATTTAAATATTTCATTACCGTAAAAAGAACGTTCATGTAAAGATGAACCTAACGATGACATTTAATTACCTGTACAATCGATATTTTTATCTGCGTATATAATACGCGAACGCTCAGTGTCCGAAGCCGAATGATGTATTCGGTGTGTCATGTTATATACCGCTTTAATAATGCTACAAGGTGCCCAGTGTGGGTTTACGGCAGAACGCTTAACTTTTGAATTATGTTGAAATAGTGTATCCCGAAAACCGGATGTAGAGCGTAGATTGTTTCGAATATCATTATTCAAAAAAATACGTGGTATAAATTTTCTTCAGTGGAGTAACAAAGACAAAAAGATCTTAAAAAGCAAACATATGTGAGCTACCTAAACTAGGAAAAATCATGCTCCAGAGAAAATGCCGTCTTATTCAATTAATGATGAAGGCAAAATACTTCGAAGGAAAAGGTCTGACACGAGGAGAACCTACGTTAGTGGCACAATATCCGTTCGGTTTTTAGCACAGAAGCATCCAAAATTCGAACTGCCATGATGATTTCCAACCGTAATTAGAAGAAGACGCTAGAGGAAGAAGAAGAGAATCGGATAATATATCATAAATAACTTTAAACTCTCCATTTGTTTTTTAGGAAAGAGTAAATAAACATATTGTTACTTTACATAATAAACATATTTTTAAGAAATTAAAATATACGTCATATTTTAATTTCTCCATTTTATATCAAAATTCTTTCATTATATTAGTTTAATATTTTTCAAGCATATAATTTTTCGCACTGCTAATGAGCGAAAAGTTTCTCCGACCAGTTTTCTATAATTATTAAGTAATATATTCCTTAAATCTTGAACATTTTCTTGCTACGATAACGTACTTCATATTAACTTCCTTACTTTTTTTAATGGTTTTTAACTATTATAATTATATCATTGTTTTCGAATAATGATTACGACCAATGTTCTTAACACCAAATATGATCACATTGAAGATTGTAACTGTGATTTTGTCGACTAGAATACCATTATCTATAAAGATGTTACAATAAATTATCATTTTACAATTAAAAGTTTCAAATTGTCGAACATGTAGGCAATGACAT
Organism: Druceiella hillmani; assembly: GCA_039881145.1. Lineage (NCBI taxonomy): Eukaryota > Metazoa > Arthropoda > Insecta > Lepidoptera > Hepialidae > Druceiella > Druceiella hillmani. The sequence continues at coordinate 11,807,244 of JAYKKI010000058.1, forward strand.
ATTTAAATGGTATGAAATATAGGAAATTTCACGGTTGTTAAAGAAGAAAGGAATAATGTTAATGATAACAGTAATTCAAATAGAAAATAAACTTCACAAATTATACAAATATCAACTTCAAACATTGACGTGGAAGAAGAATGTTTACGACAAAAAATATTTACATAGAATTCACCGATATTAAAACTCTCGCAAAACAAAAATAGCCTGATGTACGTCAGATAAATGAGGCGTACAATTCCCTGTAAGCCAAATAAATGAGCCCCAATGGAAACCGGGATTTGTCAATGGATTAGACCAGAATTGATAATATAAACTGACTTTACACAATCTATCAATCATAAGTTTACTACATTTAATATTAATTTTAATACACGTGTGTAGACAATTAAATTAATAAAATTAGAAATATTATGTGTTTTTAAATTCGGTAGACAAATTAATCGGTTTCTTAGTACGATTAAATAGTGAAGCGTGCAAACCAGATAAACGGAAAACATTTTCCGAAATGTAGGACGATAAGTTTAATAAAGCAAATACTGAAAAAGTAGTTTAAAGGAAACGCTGGTAGGTAAGAGGCCCGCATACCTTAACGATGTGTAAACAACTGAGCCTGACGTTCGTGTTCTGCTTTCGCTATACCCACACCGGTAACGGATGTGCTTCTAGTAATTCACCAAACTCGATGGCTTGATTTTTGTTGATTGAGAATAAATATCTGTGGAATATTTTTTCATACTACTCGTAGAAAGTTATGAATTCATGTCGCTATATTTTAATATATAATACAATTTTCTTGCTTAAATTCAGGCACAATATTGTAGGGTGTGTAAACCTAAATGCAACAGAAACCAAACAATAAAAACTAAAGGATATATAGTGGTAAATATTAATAATAGTAGTAACTAAATGTTCAGTAAGAAATTTGTTCTGAAATACCTTAATAACAAAGATTTATAATAAAAGTTCCGACATATAAACTGAAAGAAATTATAATTAATTTCACAGAAGATTTAGAATGGTAGCGAGTAAGTAAAGGAAATATTATTTAGAAGAATTTAATACTAAATCTATCTAGATGTTTACACTGAAGAAAAAGTTACATTTTTGCAAAACGGTCTTCAGCATTTACTAGGGATCTTTCAAATTTTGAAATTTTTGAAATTTTTAGATCCCCTTTTCACTCGAATCGCTATTCAAAAATTCATACTATTCAAACCCAATTCAAATACCTACAACTCTTTACTTATTTACTAAAAATACATTTAAGGTTGAATTTTGCTTTTACATTATCATAATCAGTTGATTTTCTTACTAAGGTATATATTTTGTTCCTTTATTCTTCCTTGATTCCTAATCATAATTATCCTACCTTCCCGACCTTATTTTTATTTTGTCTCCTTACTTTTAACGTTTTTTTCTTTCATTCTAGTATTCGTCGGTAGGTAGTACATGAATATATGAACTTGAAATAATTAACGAATGGATTCATCGTTTCAATTTCATTTACATTAGAAAAGAAAACAATTTCCTTTTTAAGTTCATTTCTTAATATTTTCGGTACATAAAATTTGTTTAAATTTTCATTTAATTTTCACTTTCACATATTTATTACCATTTATTCATATTTGGTTGTACTTTTCTGTCTAATAACAATTAAAGTAGGTAAATCATTTTAATCGGTCACAGAGATTCTAATGTACTTTTGATTTAATCAGTTGTTATATTAGTTGTAAGCAAAGATTAACATTATCGCGTTCTTTCGGTCAGGTCTACTAATAAAAAATTTGACATTTGTGAGTTATTTCCAAAATGTCTTTAGGTTAGTTTCAAAATTGCATATGGCTCTGCAAAATTGGAAAGTATTAACATTTATGATACCCTAACGGCTCCAAAGATACAAAAGATCAGTACTTTAGAAGCAAAATCACATGCCACAACTCATTGTTCTGGAAAAAAATATGGTGGAAACCTCTTTTACAAAAAATATTAATTAATTATTCACGTTTGCACAGTAAAGATGGAGAATAGTGGAGGGTATCAGGAGCAGTGAAATTTCTCGTAGAGCACTGTATGAATTCAAGTACAAATAGTTTATTAGACCCATCAGTATTTAAATTTTATTCCCTTGGACAGTGATTTTTCGATCTGTTATTTCTTTCCAAGACTTTAAACTCATTTGGTATTCTCTTCAAACCACTCGATATTTTACACAACTGTTAGTAATCATTTACTCGTTCGTAAACGGTTGAATTGCTCTCTTTAATTTTAAATCCGTCTCATTTTTTATCGCATAATGATTCACTAAATCACATTCTCATTTACTACTAGATAGCACTAAATATTTTCACTAAATTGTATTGGTAACGGTACGTAATTTCACCTGATCTTTTAAACTCGACTGTCCTTATTACACAAAACACACTGTCATCTCTATATCAAGGGACGTAATTCATAATCCTCATCACTTTCGAACGGTGCGGCGCAGTCCAATAACTTTATTTGAAAATGTCAGGTCGCTATAAATTTATATTGACTTTAAAACACCCCAAACAAACTTTGCAATTACATTAGACTTCAGCGCCAAAAGTTGCTCGATATCGTAACATAACCGAAATTAGCACCATTATGTGGAGAAAGGAAAGAAGGGAACGTTACTCCAAGATCTTGTTTATTTTTATTACTCTACTGAAGATAACCAGACTGTACATGCAACTTGTAGCGAATCATATATCAAATGTCCAGATAGATAGCATAAAAGTGGAAATTTATGGAAATATACATATATTTTGCATATATGCATATATTTTTACTTTTACTTAAATAACAATATAATTATAGATAGTAACGGAAAAAAGACGAATGGACTAAAATTACTAAAAAAATACAATATTCTAAAAAAATTCCTCATTTCAAAGGATAGTATAATAATGATCATAGTACGGAAGCATTCTAGTAATTCATATGTTATGAAGACATTTGTCTTTAATTCGTATTGGTTGTTTTGACAGAGTGGCCTATAGACGGTTGTTTTAATTGAGTTAGAAACCTGTAGAGATACTTGTTAGCGCGAAATTTTATTATCAAGGCATAAAGTCATATTATTAGTAGGCACTATTTCAATACTAAGATCAATTGAATTCATGGATTTCAATGACCCTTATTGGATTTGTTAAAGTGAATTCCGAAAACTTCTTCCACTTCTAGGTAATTCTCATATTTACTAAATTTTGCGTTTAATTAATTCATTCTTATTAAAGTTCGTCTTTTTAAACTCGATAATTAATTCCAGGAAAGTTGTTTTAAACTGGAAGGAAATTATATTAACTTTTCTTTTCTAAATTGTTTACGTTTTCAAGAATCTTTCCAGGAGATCATTTTAATGAAATATTTCTTTATTTATATATTCTCATTTATTTACAAACATCCATATATAACTAAATACATAGTCATAAAAACATGTACACATATGTGTATTTTTATTTTAATTAAATATTATAAATACTTAATTTTGAGTACTTAAAAAGCCGGCCAGCAGTTATGTGTGGGTGTGCGTGTGCGTGTGCATGCGCGTGTACGTGCATGTGTGTATATGTACACACATACAATAATACACTTTCGCACCATACTTGAAAATCCAATAGCATTCTCCAATTACTAATTCGACAAATTACAAGTTGAGCTGTGGTCTGAAAGCGGTTACTATAAAGCTTTGTCGTAGCTTCGAACGTAACCGACGTCAGTACTATGCTCTACTAGACCTCGCAGCGTAGAGCAACGAAGTCGTAGCAGTGATTGATTGGATTTTAAGTGGAGTTAAGTAGAATGTAAAGTTTTACGACTGTTACTTAAAAGCTGTCTTTCAATGTTGATTTAAATGAAGGTTTTTGCCTTTGCTATAGTATATGGATTTAAACGATGGTTTTTGTCTTTCCTATATTCTGGGCGGTCGTGTTTTAGGGAAATTTATTGAAAATCTGTCGTTTTATGCGTATTAGCGTAATGTTGGCTGTTTCGTCGAAAATTGTTATTATATATTCTAGATCGACACTTTTAATGTTAATAGCCAATTTATATATAATAATATTTGTTACCCAATTTGTAAGTTTCTAATTGTAGTGACGCTCTCATTTAATTTGTTTGCCACATAATTAAATTCTATAAATCAAACGTTTTTAAATTTTAGTTAATTTGCAAGTTTGATTGATTTACCAACAATTTGGATGCAACATTAATAAAATATTTATTTAACTAATAATTTTAGAATAACCTAATATACGTACTTAAAAATAAGACAGGTAGTATTTTACGATAATAATGTACTAAAGTTGCATTTTTGGTTTTGTCTTTGTATTGATTTCTGTAGGAAGATATTATCTCCGCTATAAGAGTCAAGATTTATTTCAGTGGCATGGAAATCCTTGTATAAGGTTGTTTCTTCATGTGTCCTTTTTAAATGTTTTTGATCAGACAAATGTTTAATAAAACTGTTAAAGGGTTTTCTCCATCGCTTTATGAATTTATTTCGTCAAAAATTACTTCACAATACTCCTGGCCCTCATCATATTTTTACTTGCATGATTATCAAATCTATAGCTATAAATTCATCGGATATTCTTGAGACCTGGTATTTCACAATATTCTGTGTTGAAATTATTATTTAAAAAACAATTAAATAAGAAATTAATAAAGTAACTGGGAAGCTTTTTTCTGAAATATTTGCTACTGTATTTCTATAATTTATTTTTAGTACGAAAGGTGAAATCTAATTTTTAGAACTTTATTAATTAAATAATTTCAGATTATAGAAAAAGATTTTAGAGCACTTAGTTTAAATATTTGATATTCATGTATTTAAACAATTTTTTTTCCGTTTCAATTCGATTGCTACATTTCACATTTTCAAATGATAACATTAAAATTAAACACAAACAACATCTTAAACTACGCGTAAAAATCTGTACTTTTATGGTATCCCTGAACTTAGCCAGTAAATGCAAAATAGAGACGTCCCATTTAATTTCATCGTAACGATATTTCTTTGTCTTTCTACGTTATTAGGAAAAATATTTAATTTTTTTTTAAATTTGATTTCTTGAATTATAAATGTTAATTCAATTATCTAATTTAACATCTCATAAATTATATTTAGGTTAACACTTTTGTTTTAACTTGTACTAAAATCTCATCAATAGTGATTTCTTATTTTAGTATTATCCAGAATTTTTTGACGTAAGAAGTTACTGACATCCACACACGATTATGTCCATCCTGAACGTCCCTTCCAAATAGTGGTGAAATAATTTTTTAAATCGGAGAAGTAGTTTCGGAAATTGCCTCCTCTATTCAAAAGTACAAAATTGAAATTGTTTATAATATAGGAATATTTTTTTAACGGATTGATAATATACAAAATAAGTCCAATCTGAATGGTCCTTTGTAAATTTTGATTAAAGAATTTTTGAAATCGGATGAATAGTTTCAGAGATTACCTCCCACATCCAACCATATAAAATTAAGATTTTGCAATATATAAAAACTTTTTTTTAACATGATAATATACAACCCATGTCCAACTTGAAGTATTCTTCTAAATGTTGTTAAAAGAATTTTTTAAATCAGATAAATAGTTTCGGAGATTACCTTATACATACAACCTTTTTTATAACACTTGAAAACTTTCTTTAACAGGATAATATACAACACATGTACATCCTGAAAGCATTTTCTACATATCGGTGAAAGAATCTTTGGAATCGGATGAGTAGTTTCCAAGATTACCTCCTACATACAAACGGACAAACTGTTACGCTTTTTTTAATGCTTTAAACTTGTGACTTTACTCCTCGTAAAACTTCACACCGGCCGCTATATGTGAAAATTTGTTCTTAAGGAATAAACTGCAAATGGCATTCACACCTAATGTAGTCTTATCTATTAAACTCCTTTGCTCTTTTTACAAGGAATACTTACACTGTCATTCCCAGTTCAACGAACGTGATTTATAGTTCTCATCACCCACGAACGGCTCGATGCTGATCAATAACTTTAATTCAAAGTGGGTCACTATAAATTTGTATTAACTTTTAAACACTTCAATGTATCAAACTTTGCTATTAGATCAGACGTCAACGTCAAAACTTGTTCTGTGTCGTGACGAAGTCGAGACCCGATTCCATTGTTTGGAGAAATAAACGGGGGGGGGGGAGGGGTTTCTCCAATATCTCATTTGTTTATATTATACTCCTATAGTTAACAAGACTTTACCTATAGCGTACTGAATATTCATGAAGAAAGCCATTAGCACACATACCATAGAACATATAAATATATCAACATATACTTGGGCGTATGTCTTGTCACCTCTACCTACTTACCGATCTTAATATTATCGTTTATAGATGAATGAAAAAATGTAAAAAATTATATTATAAAAATTTTCCCCATATAAAAGGATGGTAAGGCAATAATTATAGTGTGGAAGTTATAAAGTTTTTACTACAATTTAAATACATTCTTTCATAGTTTGTACCGGTTGCATTATCAGTGACAGGCGTCTCCTAACGACTCTAGGTTTAATTGTATCGGTGAGTTCAAATCACTTACGAGCGTGGAAATCAACTATAAAGACATAACAATGTATTCGCCATTGTTTTAATATTGAGAGTATTTGAAGTTCAAGTAACCTCTGTATGTTAAATAATCAAAGAAATAAGATAAAAATAGTAATAGATTTAATAAAGTGAATTTCAAAAACTCTCTCCACTTTAAGGTAAAACCTGTGGTTATCAGATTTTGCCTAGCCTTATTTAATTTTAAACAAGGTAGAAAGCTCAATTTTGCTTTAAGAAATATGTATATATTTTTAAAAATTGTTTACGTCTTTAAGAAGCTTTCTGCGATGCAATTTCAAAAATGCATTTTTTATTTATATATTCTCCTTTACTTACGAATATTTATATGAATTTATCCAAATATATACATGCAGATAAATATGTATGTTTGTTTGATATTCTTATTTTAAATAAAATAACGTACCTTTCACTTTGGATATTAAAGATAACAGTCAAAAATTTCAGAATAATATACTTCAAGTACGCTTTAAAAATAATCGTCTTAGTAAGTTCTTATATATTAATTTTTAATACGTTCTTAATTTTATAGGCCAACTAAATACGAAATGTTTCTCAATGTCTGGTTCTCAATATTGAAGACAATAGAGTGCAATTACCGTAAGCATTGAAGGAACGTTAAATATTTTAATTTTACTTTTTGTTCAATAAGCGCAAAATTAAAAGTAATTCATTAAATATATCAATCAAGTTAAAAAACATATGGCAATTTTACACAAAAATCTAGATAGTAATACGTATTTATTAGTATACATGCATATGTATACTTATAAATACATATTAATGTGTGAGTAAACATATATATATATATATATATATATATATATATATATATATACATATATACATATATACAGCTGTACATTTTGTCAATATATCTAAATATTCAATATCTATGAGCTATGATCTGATGGCGGTCACTATAAACCTTTGTCGTAGCTCATATCCTAACCGATGTCAATAATATGGTCTCGTAGAGGGCGTACCGTAGAGCGACAGAGTCGAAGCAGTAATTTATTGGAGTTTAATTGGAGCTAAGTGTAATGTAAAGTTCTAACGACCGTTATTTAAGGCTGTATTGCGGATTTAAACGAAGATTTTAATCTTTATAACGCTTCAGATTTTTAGGAAATGTTTTGAAAAATTCATTCTTTTTCGAGAATTCCATTGGCGTAGTTTTTAACTGTTTCATCAAAAATGTTTTTTGGATGTACATTTTGAAGTCCTTTTAAAGTTACTCTCTTTAATTTGTTTCGAATTTTCTAATTATAAAAATAAAAAGTTTATTAATTTTTTTGTCATAAAACTAAATTTGAATTTTCTATCTCGAACACATGTCTAGGGAAATTGATAAAAAAGAGTGCAAAAAAACTTTAAATTTTAGTGTATATATGAGTTGTATTTAACAATAGGAATCTGAGAGTAATGAAGTATAAATTTATATATTTATATACCTTACGAATTTGGAATAACCTAATAAGTGCTGATAATCCATAAAATATTTATAATTATAACAAATTGCAGGTTGCATGGTTAGCTTAGTAATTATATTTAATTTCTGTAACATCGTGTTATATCCACCCTGAAAGATTAGATAGAATCCATATCAGTAACGTAGCTATAATTTTGCAGGTACATTTTTCCAAATTTTCTGGTGTTTTCAGGTTAATCAGAAGAATGTTATACTCAAATTTAAAGCACTTTCTTAGATCGTTTATAAATTAATTGCCTCAATAATTACTTAACACTAGGATAAACTAGGAAAAATCATGGTCCAGAGAAAATGCCATCTTATTCAATTAATCACGAAGGAAAAATACTGCGAAAGAAAAGTCTGGCATGAGGAGAACCTACACTAGTAGTACAATAACCGTTCGCGTTTTCGAACAGATGCATCCAAAATTCAAACTACCATAATGATTGCCAACCGCAGTTAGAAGAAGACGCTACAAGAAGAAGAAGAGAATCGCATAATATATGACAAATAACTTTATACTCTCCATTTGTTTTTTAAGAATGAGTAAATACACATATTGTTACTTTATACTTAATTATCAATCTTCCCTTTTGAGGTATTTAAAAATTAATTTCTCAATTTTATACCAAAATTCTTTCATTATATTAGTTTAATATGATTTTAATCTTTTTCAAGCATATAATTTTTCGCACTGCTAATGAGCGAAAAGTTTCTCCGACCAATTTTCTATAATTATTAAGTAATATATTCTTTAAATCTTGAACATTTTGTTGCGACGATAACGTAATTCATATCGATTTCCATACTCTTTTAAGGGATATTAACTATTATAATCATATCATTGATTTAGAATAATGACCAAGACCAATATTCATAACACTAAATATGATCATATTGAAGATTGTAACATTGATTTTGTCGACTAGAATACCATTATCTATAAAGATGCTACAATACATTATCATTGTGCAATTAAAAGTTTCAAATTGTCGAACATGTAGGCAATTCTATATTTAAATGGTATGAAATATAGGAAATTTCATGGTGGTTAAAGAAGAAATGAATAATGTTAATGATAACAGTAATTCAAATAGAAAATAAACTTCATAAATTATACAAATATCAACTTGAAATATTGACGTGGAAGAAGATTGTTTACGACAAAAAATATTTACATCGAATTCATCGATATTAAGACTCTCGCAAAACAAAAATAGCCTGATGTACGTCAGATAAATAAGGCGTACAATTCCCTGTAAGCCAAATAAATGAGCCACAATGGGAACCGGGATTTGTCAATGGATTACACCAGAATTGATAATATAAACTGACTTTACACAATCTATCAATCATAAGTTTACTACATTTAATATTAATTTTAATACAAGGTGTAGACAATTAAATTAATAAAATTAGAAATATTATGTGTTTTCCCATTCGGTAGACAAATTAATCGGTTTCTAAGTACGAATAAATAGTGAAGCGTACAAACCAGATAAACGAAAAACATTTTCCGAAATGTAGGACGATAAGTTTAATAAAGCAAATACTGAAAAAGTAGTTTAAAGGAAACGCTGGTAGGTAACAGGCCCGCATACCTTAACGATGTGTAAACAACCGAGCCTGAGGTTCGTGTTCTGCTTTCGCTATACCCACGCTGGTAACGGATGTGCTTCAGTAATTCGCCAAAATCGATGGCTTGATTTTTGTTGATTGAGAATAAATATCTGTGGAATATTTTTTTCATACTACTTGTAGAAAGTTATAAATTCATGTCGCTATATTTTAATATATAATACAATTTTCTTGCTTAAATTAAGGCACAATATTGTAGGGTGTGTAAACCTAAATGCAACAGAAACCCTTTATTAAAGGATATATAATGGTAAATAATAATAATAGTAGTAACTAAATGTTCAGTCAGAAATTTGTTCTGAAATACCTTAAGAAGAAAGATTTCTTTTAAAAGGTCCGACATATAAACTGTAAGAAATTATAATTAATTTCACAGAAGATTTAGAATGGTAGCGAGTAAGTAAAGGAAATATTATTTGGAAGAATTTAATACTGAATCTATCTAAATGTTTACACTGAATAAAAAGTGACATTTTTGCAAAACGGTCTTCAGCATTTACTAGGGATCTTTCAAATTTTTAAATTTTTGAAATTTTCAGATCCCCTTTTCACTCGAATCGCTATTCAAAAATTCATACTATTCAAACCCAATTCAAATACCTGCAACTCTTTACTTATTTACTAAAAATACATTTAAGGTTGAATTTTGCTTTTACATTATCATAATCAGTTGATTTTCTTACTAAGGTATATATTTTGTTCCTTTATTCTTCCTTGATTCTTAATCATAATTATCCTACCTTCCCGACTTTATTTTTATTCTGTCTCCTTACTTTTTACGTTTTTTTTTCATTCTAGTATTCGTCGGTAGGTAGTACATGAATATATGAACTTGAAATAATTAACGAATGGATTCATCGCTTCAATTTCACTTACATTAGAAAAGAAAACAATTTCCTTTATAAGTTCATGTCTTAACATTTTCCGTTCATAAAATTTGTTTAAACTTTCATTCAATTTTCACTTTCACATATTTATTACCATTTATTCATATTCGGTTGCACTTTTCTGTCTAATAACCATTAAAGTAGGTAAATCATTTTAATCGGTCACAGAGATTTTAATGTACTTTTGATTTAATCAGTTGTTATAATAGTTGTAAGCAAAGATTAACATGATTGCGTTCTTTCGGTCAGGCCTACTAATATAAAATTTGACATTTGTAAATTATTCCCAAAATGTCTTTAGGTTAGTTTCAAAATTGCATATGGCTCTGCAAAATTGGAAAGTATTAACATTTATGATACCCAAACGGCTCCAAAGATACAAAAGATCAGTACTTTAGAAGCAAAATCACATGCCACAACTCATTGTTCTGGAAAAAAATATGGTGGAAACCTCTTTTACAAAAAATATTAATTAATTATTCACGTTTGCACAGTAAAGATGGAGAATAGTGGAGGGTATCAGGAGCAGTGAAATTTCTCGTAGAGCACTGTATGAATTCAAGTACAAATAGTTTATTAGACCCATCAGTATTTAAATTTTATTCCCTTGGACAGTGATTTTTCGATCTGTTATTTCTTTCCAAGACTTTAAACTCATTTGTTATTCTCTTCAAACCACTCGATATTTTACACAACTGTTAGTAATCATTTACTCCTTTGTAAACGGTCGAATCGCTCTCTTTAATTTTAAATCCGTCTCATTTTTTATCGCATAATGATTCACTAAATCACATTCTCATTTACTACTGGGTAGCACTAAATATTTTCACTAAATTGTATTGGTAACGGTACGTAATTTCACCTGATCTTTTAAACTCGACTGTCCTTATTACACGAAACACACTGTCATCTCTATATCAAGGGACGTAATTCATAGTCCTCATCACTTTCGAACGGTGCGGCGCAGTCCAATAACTTTATTTGAAAATGTCAGGTCGCTATAAATTTAAATTGACTTTAAAACACCCCAAACAAACTTTGCAATTACATTAGACTTCAGCGCCAAAAGTTGCTCGATATCGTAACATAACCGAAATTAGCACCATTATGTGGAGAAAGGAAAGAAGGGAACGTTACTCCAAGATCTTGTTTATTTTTATTACTCTACTGAAGATAACTAGACTGTATATGCAACTTGTAGCGAATCATATATTAAATGTCCAGATAGATAGCATAAAAGTGAAAATTTATGGAGTGGGTGCATATATTTTTACTTTTACTTTAATAACAATATAATTATAGATACTAACGGAAAAAAGACGAATGGACTAAAATTACTAAAAAATACAATATTCTAAAAAAATTCCTGATTTCAAAGGATAGTATAATAATGATCATAGTACAGAAGCATTTTAGTAGTTCATATGTTTTAAAGACATTTGTCTCTAATTCGGATTGGTTGTTTTGACAGAGTGGCCTACAGACGCTTGTTTTAATTGAGTTGGAAACCTGTAAAAATACTTGTTAGCGTGAAATTTGATTATCAAGGCATAAGGACATATTATTAGTAGGCACTATTTCAATACTAAGATCATTTGAATTCATGGATTTCAATGACCCTTATTGGATTTGTTAAAGTGAATTCCGAAAACTTCTTCCACTTCTATGTAATTCACGTATTTACTAAATTCTGCCTTTAATTAATTCATTCTTACTAAAGTTCGTCTTTTTAAACACGATAATTAGTTCCAAGACAGTTGTCTCAAACTGGAAGGAAATTATAATAAGTTTTCTTTTCTAAATTGTTTACGTTTTCAAGAATCTTTCCAGGAGATAATTTTAATAAAATATTTCTTTATTTATATATTCTTATTTATTTACAAACATCCATAAATAACTTAATATATAATCATATAAACATGTACAAAATGTGTATTTTTATTTTAATAAAATATTTAATTTTGAGTACTAAATGAGCCGGCCAGTAGTTACATGTGTGGGTGTGCGTGTGCGTGTATGTGTGTATATAATAGTACACTTTCGCACCATATTTGAAAATCCAATAGCATTCTCCAATTACTAATTCGATAAATTACAAATAGAGCTGTGGTCTGATAGCGGTCAATATGAAGCTTTGTCGTAGCTCCGAGCGTAACCGACGTTAGTACTATGCTGTACTACACCACGCGCCGTAGAGCAATGAAGTCGTAGCAGTGATTGATTAGATTTTAAGTGGAGTTAAGTGGAATGTAAAGTTTTACGACAGTTACTTTAAAGCTGACTTTCAATGTTGATTTAAATGAAGGTTTTTGCCTTTACTATACTATGTGGTTTTTGTCTACTATATTCTGAGCGGTCGTGTTTTTGGGAAATTTATTGAAAATCTGTCGTTTTATGCGTATTAGCGTAATGTTGGCTGTTTCGTCGAAAATGGTCATTATATGTTCAATTTCGATACTTTTAAAGTTATTTTATTAGCCAATTTATATATAATATTATTTGTTAGCCAATTTCTAATTTTATAATTATAGTGACCCTCGCATTTAATTTGTTTGCCACATAATTAAATTCTATAAATCAAACATTTTTAAATTTTAGTTAATTTGGAAGTCTTGATTGATTTACTAACAATTTAGATGCAACATTAATAAAATATTTATTTAACTAATAGCTTTAGAATAAACTAATATACGTACTTAAAAATGAAACACATAGCATTTTACGATAATAATGTATTAAAAGTTGCATGGTTGGTTTTGTAATTGTATTGATTTCTGTAGGAAGATATTATCTCCGCCATAAGAGTCAAGATTTATTTCAGTGGAATAGAAATCCTTGCATAAGATTGTTTCTTCATGTGTCCTTCTTAAATGTTTTTGATCAGATAAATGTTTAATATAAGTGTAAAACGGTTTCCTCCATCGCTTTATGAATTTATTTCGTCAAAAATTACTTCACAATACTCCTGACCCTCATCATAGTTTTACTTGCATGATTCTCAAATCTATAGCTATAGATTCATCGTATATTCTTGCGTCCTGGTATTGCATAATATTCTGTATTAAAATTATTATTTAAAAATCAATTTAATAAGAAATTTATAAAGTAACTGGGAAGCTTTTTTACTGACGTATTTGCTACTGTATTTCTATAATTTATTTTTAGTACGAAGTGTTAAATCTAATTTTTAGAACTTTATTAATTAAATAATTTTAGAATATAAAAACCGTTTTAGAGCACTTAGTTGAAAAATTTTATAATCATGCATTTAAACAATTTTTTTTCCGTTTCAATTCGATTGCTACATTTTACGTTTTCAAATGATAACATTAAAATTAAACACAAACAACATCTTAAACTACGCGTAAAAATCTGTACTTTCATGGTATCTCTGAACTTAGCCAGTAAACGCAAAATAAGACGTCCCATTTAATTTCATCGTAAAAATATTTCTTTGACTTTCTAAGTTATTAGGTAAAATTTTTAATTTTTAATGAGTTTTATTTCTTGAATTAGAAATGTTAACCAAATTATCTAATTTAACCTCTCATAAATTATATTTATATTAACATAATTTTTAATTATATAATCTTTTTTTCATTTGTACTACAGTCTCATCAACACTGATTTCTTATTTTAGTATTATCCAGAATTTTTTGACTTAAGTACTTATTGATATCCACACACGATTTTATGGCACTCTTACTTTCCAGCTTCTTTTGTTTTGCAGGACTTCAAACCTAAGAAAGATTACAAGAGACTGAAAATATTAATAGAGAATATTTTACTGGTTAAATTAAGTTTTAATTTTTTTCCTTTTTCCATGGCATATTTTTTGAGAAAACGGCTTATTTATTTTTTTTTTTTATTGTTTTCAAGATTAGTTAGAGATATTTCTGAAAATATTTTCTTAAATACATGTGGGGACATGTATTACATGTATGCGAATGCATTAAATTCAAAATTAAGAAAATAATGTTACTGATTGAATATTAGTTAATGTTTACTGAAAAGATATGGCGATTATTGTAGGTCTGAAAGATTTTGAGAAATTCCCGATATTTTTATGCTTTTAAAAACCACATATTAAGCAATATATTTGCAAAACGGAAAATAGCATTATTATTCGCTAATATTTTAATAGAAATAATGTGTATCCTTAAATATTTAAACTTATTTTAGTTTGTTCGTCAAGATGAAATCCATCTGGCTTCTTATCATACTATCGGAATTAATAGTCAAATATGTATCCTTGATAAATATTATGGTTTGATTCATTTAATTTATCAGTACTTCTACGGTATACTCTCCAATAAAAATATTGGTTTAAGGTACTTTCAATAATCGTCCTAATGATGGTTATGAAAATATTTTTACAATATTTATGTTAGCAGTTGTTATAAAAATCCCATTTACGTATTAATTTTGAAATATATAGTAAAGGCACAATGAGGTTATATGTAAAAGTAAATATTACAACATTACTCTATTTTCTTATTAGACAATCATTAAAAGGTCTAAAATTATTTTCTACTAATTTCAATTAATGTCCAAAATTACCCTAATTCAAAAAATGTCATAAAGATATTTTACCTCTCAACGTATATATATGATATTTACTTAGTGTGTATGTAGGCTTCCAAATAAAAGTTTAAAGTTAAGAATTTAAAAAACAGAACCGATTTTGCTAATTATAAATTAAATATAATATTTTTAAAAGCTCCCATTGCTCACCCACCCGAAAATTACACTGAAACTTTTAATGTTGTCACAATGTCAAATTAGATTAAATTTTGTTTTGTAAATAGCACAGATTTATTATATTAAGAAGCTAATGGCATAAAAAAATCCAACAATATTTAACTAAAATCACAATCACTGAAATACCTTCACTTCTCTCTTTTTGTCGTTACTTGTAATAGTTTGAGCGACATGGCAGTTGTTTCATATGTTTTCTTAACTCGAAATAGTCATCACGCTTTATTATTGCGTGAAGCTAGAACGCCTCGTTAACAAGCTGAATTATCAGTTTCATAGAATTTGTAAATATTTTTGTAATTTCAATATTCACGTAAATTACTGTTTCAAGAATTGTCCTTAAAAGTGGCTAAGTACAACGCTTACAAATATGATGGCGTTCCATACACAAAATTGCCACGTATTATATTACAATGGTATGTAACATATGATGTTGATTGTTTAAATTTAGATTTTTTTTATATTGTTAAAGGTTTATTTGAATTTTTTAAGAATTTCAGGATTAAAACTTTATCAAGTAATTAAGATATTCCCGTGTCGCTTTGGGACTTACTTTTTTGTCGTAATAAGGTGACAAAACTTTGCAAGTCATCAATCGATTTAATATACTCAGTGGCGTGGAGTGAATTGTTACGATAGAAATTAAATTATTTTATTTTATGCTTTTGCTTACAATTTACTTAATGTGGTAATACTCGGCCTTTAGTTGTATTGTAAAGAAATTTATAAAGGTAGAAGAATTAGAATTTCTTCCATTATACTTTTTCTTGATTCTTTCACATATTTACCTAACCAATTTTTCACATTTCTTGCTTTTTATTTTTTTTCATTTATTCGAGCCTTCTTAAGCAGCTACTAAAATATAATAAAATTTAAACTTAAAACTTGAGCGGCTAATTAATGAAAGGATCTGTGATTTCAATATGATCTAATTTCAAAATATAAACTATCGTATTAAATATCAGTTCATTGGTCTATACCCTTCGAATATTCAATTCAATTTAAATATTATTTATTTTCAACTTTCATGTTAAATGAAAAGCATATTTTTTGTATTCTGAGTGTGTTATATTTCTACCAAAAAAAAATGTAGTAATGTTATTTCTCATCTCCTAAAAACGAAAAAGGGAGCGAATAAAGAATTTTAATATATATATATGTATATATATATATATATATATATATATATACACACATATATATATATATATACATACATATATATATATATATATATATATATATATATATATATTTGTTAAAAAAGTTGCTAAAGTTTTCTATTTTTTTTAAATCAGGCATTGAAAAAAAGTACTCGCATATTTTAATCAATACGGTAGTTGACTCATTAAAAATTTTGATATTTTTCGTACAATGTTGTGAAATATAAGTTAATTAAAAACCAGTCTAGAAAAAAATTCAAAAATTGATTGAAAAATAAGCCAGTTGTAGGCTTCTAAATTTGAAGATATGGATAGATTTGGGTATATCCCTGTCTCTTTTCCTGTCGTAGAATATAATGTGCAATATTAAAAAATACCTCACAACACAGTATTGGCGTCCTTCTCTAAAGGTTAAATATAAACTTTTATAACACGGTCAATTTTGAAGCTTATCAAAAACAATTTTCGCTCTTCATCAGCTTGTACCTTGAAATTATGATTAATGAAATGAAAAAAAATTAGTGTAATACCCAATTATATTCGAGATAAATATGTAATCAGTTTTGAGGCAGTAATAGAGCTTACGCAAAGGTCAAAGTATAAATGTATGTCCGTTATACGTTCCAGTCATTTAATTCAGAATTGATGTTTGTAACTTTTCAATATATATTTTCCGATTTTAAAATTTTTGATGTAAGAAAAATGCTGGAAGAAATTATAACCTTGCAACTGTTTCCCTCCTTTCGAACGATAGTAGAATACTAATTATAGTGAAAACAATTTGGCCTTTGCTAAATTTAAAAGACATTTGTTTATGGTTTTTAAATAAAAAAAAAATACAATAACAAATTTTCTCGAAAAAAGTCAAATTATTATCGACAAACAAGTTATTAGTATTTTAAAAACCTAAAAATTCGACGTATCAAATTCTTCTGGAAAAAATCTCATTTAGAGACATCTCGTACAATATTTAAATGAACTATACGCGTTTATATAGCGAAGTCGGAGCGTGAAAGAGGGTGGCCAGGACTGTGATATTTATAGCTTTATGGTCCTGTCGACATCAATTCTGCACAATCCTAATAATAAAACCTAAAAGAATTTAAAAATTTACACTCCTAAAATTTACGTCGAAATTTCATTGTATGTATTTGATCGTATATTTTTTTTTGTTATTTTTTCTGTCAATTTTTATGATTAAACTTTCTTTCCCATACTATTCAATCGCCTTCTTTAATTATAAAATTTGCTATTTATTCTAAGTAACAAAAAATATTTCTACTGAATTGAAAAAAAAACACTGTGTCAGCTTTGATGTGCCACGGGAGTATACTTCTTAATTAACACTGTCTTAGAATGTGTAAAATAAATAACATTATGTAAATATAAACAAGAATATCATCTATCCATATTTCTCTTACCGTTAAGCCAGCATTCACAAGAGACGCATTCGCTCGACACTTTTTCTTTAACTTACTTTGAAAAACTGGTCTCCATGAAATTTTGTTTTTAATGGGATATTACATAGTCCATGTCTATCACAAGTTCTTTTCTAAATATTGGTAAAATCATTTTTTAAATAGGGTGAGTAGTTTCGAATCGGGTGAGTAGTTTCGAATCGGGTGAGTAGTTTCTACATCCAAACTTGCAAAATTTAATTGTTGTATAATATATAACACAAAATTGCCAACGAGATAATATACAACCAGTGTTCATCCTGAAGGTCCTTTGAAAACATTGGTGAAAGAACTTTCGAAATCGGATGAGTAGTTTCAAAGATTATCTCCTATATCCAAACTTGCAAAATTTAACTTTACATAACTAGTAAAAACCTTTTTTAACCGTATTATATACAACCTATGTCCATACTGAAGGTCTTATCTAAATATTAGTGAAATAATTTTTTTAAATCGGATGAGTAGTTTCTTCGATTATCTCCTTCGTTTGAGTTTGGAAACATACTAACTCTTATACTTTTTTAACACTCTGAGTTTCTGATTTTACACCTCATAAAACTTCATATACATGCGCTATATATGAATACTGATTCTTAAGGAGTAAACTCAAAATAGCATTAACTCCTAACATAATTTTATCTATTAAATTCGTCTATTTTTATTACGAGGAATACACGCACTGTCATCCCTACCTCAGGGAACGTGATTTATAGTTTTCATGACCCTCAAAACGGAACGGCGCTGGCCAATAACTTTGTTTCAAAGTGTCAGGTCGCAATAAATTTTGATAAACTTTAAAACACTCCAATGTATCAAACTTCACAATTGCACGAGACATCAACGTCTAAACTTAAGTCGAGACCCGAACCCATTGTTTGGAGAAGTGAACGGGGGGAGGTTACTCCAATATCTCATTTATTTATATTATACTCCCATAGTTAACAAGATTTTACGTATATCGTACTGAAAGTTATATGCGGAAAGCCATTAGTCTGCTACATTGCACGTCTCGTCAGCTCTACCCATTTACCTATTGTAATATTATCGTTTATGGATGAATAAAATATGAATTAAAATTGCGGGAAAATATTATAATCTTATAACAACTTGCACCATCTCAAAGGATGGTGGAGCAAAAACTAGAGTGTGGAAGTAATAAGTTTTTACTACATTTTAAACACTCGTTTCATTATTTGTAACGATTGTATTATTAGTGGCAGGTGTCTCCTAAAGACTCTTCTTTTGTGTCGATGAGTTCAAAACTCTTATCAGCGTGGAGATCAACTGCAAAGGCATAACAACGTATTGGCTATTAGTTTAATATAGAGATTAGATGAAATTCATGTAACCTCTGTATATTAAATAATTAGAGAAATTATATAAAAAATATAGTGATGGATTTAATTAAGTGAATTTCAAAAACTCTCTTCATTTTAAGGTAAAACCTGAAGTTATCATATTCTGCCTAGCTTTATTTAATTTTTATTAAATTACGTCTTTTTAAAACAAGGGAAATAGTTCTAACAAAGCTGAATTTAATTCTAAGAAAACTATGATATAATAATTTCGAGAAAATATTTCTTTATCAATAAATTCTCATTTATTTCCAAGCATTTACACGAATATATCCAAATATATATACAAGTAGATAAACGTGTATATATGTTTGATAGTTTTATTTTAAATAAATTGATGTATATTTCATTTTGGATATTGAAGAAACCAGCCAGGAATTTCAAAATAATCATATTTTAAATTCACTTTCAAAATAATCTTCGTATTGTGTTCTTATAATTTTATTTTTAATACTCTCTTAATTTTGTAGGTTAACTAAAAGCAAAACATTTCTCTTGGTCAGGTTCTCGTTATTGGTGGTAGTATAGTGGAATCGCAATAAGCATTCCCGGCACGTCTAAACATTTTAATATTCGTATTTTTTTAATAAACGCAAATTGAAAAAGTAATTTATCAAATACCTCAATTGAGTTAAAAAAAAACAAATGGAAATTTTATATGTATGTTTACTTATATGTATGTTCATATATTTGTGTGTGTGTGTGCGGTGTACTCTTTTAATTGTAGCTACGGCACACAAATGTTATTGGGGAAAGTGTATCAGAAACATGAAATTTAAATGTTTTAATACAGATTTGCCTTCTTATTGAAATTTGCATGGATCCGAATTCCACAAAAATATAATTCAAAAAAATATTTTTTTTAGTTTTTATATGATTAGTAAATAAGATTTCAACTAACACTTATATTAAATTTGGATTAAACATATTATATTACTAACCTTATTTGGAAAAATATGACACTGGTAACATGTAAAAAATTCTGAAATAACTATATGTTACAATAAATTTTACCGTTTGATTCCGTTATTTTAAAAGTTTGCCTACTGTAAATACTGCCACAATAATTTCGAATATACCGTTCACCTTTAAACGAAAGTACCAAATAATTTAGAACAAATCCTTTTTTTCCAAGCTTTCTGCATGTTGGACTTTAGCCAATTCACTGCATTACAAAGTAAAGTCTTTCCGTTACGATATAGTTAACGAGTATGTATTTGAGCTGTAGTCAAATGAAAATATCTCGAATTATCAAGTAATATGTCAACAAAACTAATGAAATCTAAAATAATCATTAATGATTAACATCAAAACCTATTGGATACAATCAAAATCACAAAAGTCCTTCAAATGAAATGTATTCATATAAAAGGAATTTAAAAATTGTTTATAGTTTTCGGAGACATTTTAAAAACTTACATTATGTCTCCAGCCATTTAATGTTCTTTTTTTTAAAGTATACCTTTGTATATACGTAATATATAAATATATGATATTGAAATTTAATCTGCTACTTTAAGAATGGATCTATATTTTCAGCCTCACCTAAGTAAAGAAAAATAGGAAACCTTGAAAAATTAACTACATTTTCCTATATAAATTTGTTCCTTAATATTTTTCATTCAGAACATTTCTTGAAATTTTAGTTTAGTATTTGCTTTTATTTTAATATATTATGTCCTTTACCACTCATTTATATTTTGGTAGGCTTTTTCTTTTAAATGACAACGGGAGTGATCAAAGAATTCTAATGATCCAGAGATATTTTAATGTGATTTTGATATAATAAATTCTTAGACACAAATTGGGCTGAAAACATTAATATATACATGTCGGTACGTGCGTGTATTGATTATATAGTTTGGCTTATAAATATAATATTTGACATTTGTTTGTTATTCATAAATGTCTTTCGCCTAGTTTAAAAATTGCAGGGGGCTCCGCGAAATGATAGAAATTTATTTTTCGAAAATAGCTCAATTGATTGCCTCCCTACTTTTAACATGATCAATAGTTAAATAGCAATAACGTATCTCGTAACTCGTTCTTATGAGAAAAATATACTTAATAAACTTCTCTTACGAAATTAAATGAATTACACATGTTGCATAGCAAAGACGGAGCATAGCGGAGGATACCCGGAGTTGGGACAATTCTCACAGAGCACTGTATTTGTCTAACAATGGAAATAATTTACAAGCCCCATAAAAAATAAACAAATTTATTACGATATTGCAAAACATGCATATACCTCATTTTTGTTAGTTCTTGGTTTTGATAGATATGACTATATCTAAAACCGTTATTTAAGTTTTATTTTCTTGAGATTAACAGGATTTTTTTGAGTTATTGTGTCTTTTTAACAATATAGACCTATTTAGTATGCTTTCCAAAACATCTAAATATTTTACACTAGTTTTAATAATTTTTCTTTTTTAACATTATTCATGATTTAATGCTTAAATAAATTTTTATCGTATTATGATAACCCAATTTGCATTTAAATTTCCGACTTTCTTAATGTTTAAAAAAAAATTAAATGACGCTGAGACCTAATTTCATCGGACCTATTAAAGACAATCGCTTTTTTATACAAAATACTCGAGTTGTCAACCCAATCTCATAGTATAAGGCGCAATACAATAACATTGTTTGAAAGTGTCAGGTCGCTATAGGTTTCGCTTAACTTTGAAACAATCCGATTTATCTAACTTTGCAATTACATCCCATATCAGTGTCAAAACTTGCTCGGCATCGTAACATAGCCTAAACTCGGAGCATTATGTGGAGAAGGGAAAGAAGGAAACGTCACGGCATTATCTCATTTATTTATTTTATATTCCTGAAGATAACGAGACTGTACTTGAAAAATATAACAAATCATATGTCAAGTGCCGTAGCGTAGAGAGTATCAAACATAGAAATGTATAGAAATATAACTGGGCGCATATCTTTTTCACCCACTCAATTATATTACAAAATCATTACAGTTATTATTTAGGAAATAATAAAAAATGAGTTTATTGCCCATTTTTTGGTTTTCCAATAATGTGAAAATTTTTCCCATTTCAATGGATATCATAATGATAACCATAGTGCGGAAGCGATCAAGAGATTATTGTTTTATATAAATATTGGTCTATAATTTTTAATAGTTGTTTTGTCAAAATGGCGTATGCATCCTAAAGACGCTTGTTTTAAATGCATTGGAAATTTGATTGTCAAGTCATAACAACGTATTAGTTATAAGCATTATATTAATATTGCAATATATTATTCAATTTAAAAATGTCTATTTAAATACCCCTATTAAGATATTTTACTGTTATTTAAATAAACTACCTTTTATGTCAAAAGAAAAATGTAATAATCAAGTAAACAAGATCAAAAATGTGAAAACGGAAGGGATTTGTTAAAATTAATTCCGAAAACTTCTTTGACTTCTACGTAAATGTCGTATTTGCTAAACTCTGTATTTAATTATTTACTTGTTACCGAAATTCGTCTTTTTAAATACGAGATCTAGTTCTAAGAAATTTGAGTTAAACGGGGAGGAAATTAAAATAAATTTTCCTTTTAAAGATCGTTTACGTCTTAAGAATCTTCTCTGGAGATTATTTTAATAAAATACTTATTTATACACATCCATATACAACTAAAAATATACAATGGTATAAACATACACACTTGTGAATTTTCATTTTAATAAAAAATCATAAATCTATATATATATATATATATATATATATATATATATATATATATATATATATGTCTTTATATTTAATTATAAAAGTAGTTCCTCCAAATCAGGCATTGAAAAAGTACTCGCGTATTGTATACAATCATTTCCGAGAGCTATACGTAATCAATTTTGAGGCAGTAATAGAGCTTATGCAAAGGTCAAAGTATAAATGTATATCCGTTAAACGGTCTAGTCATTTAATTGAAAATTAATGTTTGTAAGTTTTCCATATATGTTTTCAGATGTTTCCTACTAATTTAAAAATGTTGATGTAAAAGAAGTGCTCTACCAGCACTTATAATCTTATAGCGTTCCATCATTTCCAAAGACAGTAGAATAATAATTATAGTGAAGAAATAATTCAGTTTTTACTAAATTTATAACACATTTCTCTATAGTTCGTAAATAAAAAAATACAAAAACATATTTTCCCGAAAACGGTCAAATCATTATCCCAAACAAGTTATTAATATTTTAAAAGCTTAAGAATATGGTGTATCAAATTCTTCTGGGAAAATCTCATTAAGAAACCTCTTATACAAAAAGGAAATGGATTATACCTATTTGCAGAACGAAGTCGGAACATAAAAGAGGGTGAAAAGCCAATGAGGGAAAAACCAATTCATCAGAATCCTAATAATAAAACCTAAAAAAATTATATGGAAATTTCATTGCATATGTTTAATCGTTAATTTTTTTTAAATTTTTATTTTTTCTATCAATTTCTATGATTAAACGCTCGTTTCTAGACTATTCAATAATTCTTTTTCATTATAAAATTCGTTACTTA
The DNA here is from genome assembly GCA_039881145.1 of Druceiella hillmani. Taxonomy (NCBI): domain Eukaryota; kingdom Metazoa; phylum Arthropoda; class Insecta; order Lepidoptera; family Hepialidae; genus Druceiella; species Druceiella hillmani. Next base: position 11,831,143 of record JAYKKI010000058.1, read on the forward strand.
TGATAAGTGATCAACAATATTACTGTTGAATTGATAAACAATTGTGCGTGTCAGCTTCGATGTGCCACTCGAGTTTATTTCTTAATTACGACAGTTTTAGAATGTATAAAATAGGTAACACTATATATAAATATAAATATCATTTATCAATGTATCTCTCACCTTTAAAGCAACGTTCATAAGAAATAAATTTGCTCGGCTGTTTTTCCTTGACTTATGCTGAAAAACTGGTCTCCATGATTTTTTGTTTTTATCGGAATAATATACAGTTTATGTCCATCCTGAATGTCCCTTCCAAATATTGGTGACAGAATTTTTTAAATCGGATGACTAGTTTCGGAAATGACCTCTTATATCCAAAAGTACAAATTTTTAATTTTTTAGAACATACCAAAGCTTTTTTTATCGGGATATACAAGTTATGTCCGTTCTGAAAATCCTTTCTAAATCTTTGTGAAAGAATTTTTGAAATCGGATGAATAGTTTCACAGATTACCTCCTTCATCCAAACATACAAAATTTAACATTTTTTAATATATAAATACTTTTTTAAAAGGATAATATATAACCCATGTCCATCTTGAAGGTGTTTTTCTAAATATTCATGAAATAATTTTTTACATCGGATGAGTAGTTTTGGAGATTACGTCATGCATCCAAACTTTTAAATTTAACTTTTTTATAACATTTGAAAACTTCCTTTCTAAATAACCTATCCTCATTCTGAAGGTCTTTTCTACATAAGGGTAAAAGAATTTTTTAAATCGGATGAGTAGTTTCCGAGATTACCTCCTACATCCAAACAGACAAACTGTTTCACTTTTTTTAATGCTCTAAACTTCTGACTTTACTCCTCATAAAATTTCATACCGGCCACTATTTATGAAAATCGATTCTTGATGAGAAAACTGCAAATGGCATTACCACCTAACGTAGTCTTATCTATTAAACTTCTCTACACTTTTTACAAAGAATATTTACGCTGTCATCTCCACCTCAATGAACGTGATTTATAGTTCTCATCACCCTCGAAAGTCACGGCGTTGGCCAATAACTTTATTTCAAGTGTCAGGTCGCTATAAATTTCTATTAACTTTAAAACACTCCAATGTATCAAACTTTCCAATTACATCAAGCATCAATGTCAAAACTCGTTATGTATCGCGACGAAGTCGAGACCCGAACCCATTGTTTGGAGAAGGGAAGGGGGGGTGGCGTTACTCCAATACCTCATTTATTTATATTGTACTCCCAAACTTAACAAGACTTTACGCATAGCGTACTGAAAATTATATGAGGAAATCCATTAGCATACATACCATGGAACATTGAAACGTATTAATATGTACTTGGGCGTACGTCTTGTCACCTCTACCCACTTACCTATTGTAATATTATCGTTTATAGGTGAATAATAAATGGGAAAAAATGATAATATAAACATTTTCTCCATATCAAAAGTAGGTAAGGCAATAATTATAGTGCGGAAGTGATAAACATTTTTAATTTGTACCGGGCGCATTATCAGTGACAGGTGTCTCTTAACGACTCTTGTTTTAATTTTATCGGTGAGCTCAAAATATTTATGAGCGTGGAAATCAACTATGAAGACATAACAATGTATTGGACATTGTTTTAATACTGAGAGTAGTTGAAGTTCATGTAACCTCTGTGTGTTAAATAATCAAAGAAATAGGACAAAATAGTAATAGATTTAATAAAGTGAATTTCAAAAACTCTCTCCACTTTAAGGTAAAACCTGTGGTTATCAGATTCAGCCTAGCCTTATTTAATTTTTATTAAATTGCGTTTTTTTTAAACAAGATAATTAGTTCTAAGGAAGTTGAATTTAGCTGTAAGAAAATTATAATATTTTTTTTTTAAATTGTTTACGTCTTTAAGAACCTTTCTACGACACAATTTCCAGAATACATTTTTTTATTTATATATTCTCCATATATGTCTTTAGCCTAGCTTAGAAATTGCAGGTGGCTCTGCAACATTTCAAAGTATATAATTAGTTTTTTGAAAATGGCTTAAACTGATTGTCTTCGTACTTTTGTCATGATCAGTACTTTAGAAGCAAAAACATATGTCGTAAGTTATCGTTATGGGAAAAATATGTTTAACAAAAACATTAAAATATTAAATAAAGTAAACATGTTTGCATAGCAAAGACAGAGCATAGCGTAGAATCCCTGGAACTGGGATTATTCTTACAGAGTACTGTATTTGTCTAACAATGGAAATAATTTATAAATCCTTCAAAAGAAAAGAAAACTTTATAACGATATTGTAAAACATACATATACCTCATTTTTCTAGTTTAAGGTACGGATAGATGGGGTCATATCTAAAACTGTATTTAAACTTAATTCTTTTACGTTTAACAGGATTTTTGAATTGTTATTTCTATATAACGATATGAACCTATTTAGCATGCTTTCCAAAAAAATTCGTTATTTTACACTAGTTTTAAGTGTTTATTTTTTGACATTATTTATGATTTAATGCTCATTCCTAGACCATTCAATCGCTCTCTTTAATTCCAAATTTGACATTTTTTATCGCATTATTATAACCCAAGTCGCATTCGCATTTCCTTCTAGATTACTCTTAATATTTTAAATAAGTTCAAATGACACTAAGGCGTAATTTCATCTGATCTATTAAAGGCAACCACTTTGTTACACACAATACTCCAGCTGTCAACCCAATCTTGGTTAGCGTGGTTTATATAACTCCTTACCCTCATACCGTAAGACGCAACCCAATAATATTATTTGAAAGTGTCAGATCGTTATAGATTTTGATTTGTTTGAAAGTGTCAGATCGCTACAACTTTGGCACAATTCAATGTATCAAACTTCATAATTACATCCAATATAAGCGTCCAAACTTGCTCGGTATCGTTTCATAGCCGAAACTCGAACTGTTATGTGGAGAAGGGAAAGAAGAAGACGTTACTCCAATATCTTATTTATTTATATTATACCCCTAAAGATAACGAGAGACTATATGTTAACTATAACGAATGTGCAAAGTGCCTTAACATAATAGTATCCAGAGTAGAAATATATGAAAATATAACTTGGCGCATATCTTTTTCCTCTACCAACTTAAGTAACAACAAAATTATAGTTATTAACTATCAAAAACACTAATAATGAGACAATAAATTCAATGCGAAATCCAAAAACAATGTGAAAATTTTGCCCAATTCAGTGTATAGTTTAATGATAACTATAGTGCGGTAACAATCAAGTGATAATCATTTTATAAAGACATTTGTCTATATTTCGTGTCAGTTGTTTTGGCAGTCGTATCCTAAAGACGCTAGTCATTGTTAGCGTCGTTATAAGCATTATTTTAATATAGCAATATACCACCCTATATAAAAATTCGTATCTACATACCCCTATTAACCTATTTACTCTTATTTAAATAAACTACCATTTATGTCAAAAGAAAAAATTAAATAATGAAATAAACAAGACGAAAAATGTAAAAATAATAAGGGATTTGTTAAAGTGAATTCCGAAAACCTCTTTAACTTCTACGTAAATCTCGTATTTGCTAAATTCTGCGTTTAATTACTTAGTTGCTACCGAAATTCGTCTTTATAAATACGATATCTACTTCTAAGAAATTTGGATTAGACGGGAAGAAAATTAAAATAATTTTCTTTTTAAAAATTGTTTACCTCTTTAAGAATATTTTCGGGAGACGATTTTAATAAAATCCATCTTTATTTATTTATTCTCATTTATTTATAAACATCCATATACAAATAAATAAATACAGTATGTAAATATGTACACACATGCATAATTTAACATTAATTAAAAGTTATAAATTTTTAACTTCGGGTAATTAATGAGTATACAGTAGTCTACTTACGTGTCATACTTGTAAATCCAACAACATGCTCCAATTATTAAACTGACAAATTGCGAGTTGAGCTGTGGCCTGATAGCGGTCACTTCGAAGCAGTTTGTCGTAGCTCCGAGCGTAACCGACGTTAGTACTACGCTGTACTGGACACCACGCCGTAAAATAACGAAGTTGTAGCAGTGATTGATTGGATTTTAAGTGTAGTTAAGTAAAACGCAAAGTTTTACGTCCGTTACTTATAAGCTGACTTTCAATACGGATTTAAATGAGATTTTTCGTTCGCGTCGTGTTTTAGAAAAAATTATTGGAAACTCTATCGCTTTAAGCGTATTGGTGTGATATTGTCCTTTTTCGTCAAAGGTGTTCATGATATGTTCAAGTTAGATTACTTTTAAAGTTATACAGTCGAATGTTGATCGAAATTTTCTAATTACAGTAACGCCCTCATTTAATTTTTTTGCCACATAATTGAATTGTCTTAACCAAATATTTTTAAATTTATATTAATTTGCCAGCCTTATTTAATCATTAATTTACTAATAATTTAAATGTAATATTGACAAAATATTAACTTAACTTAAAATTTTTGAATAATCTAATAAATGTTTTTAAAATAAGAAATATAAGGTTTTACTATACTAACGTGTTAAAGGTTGCGTGTTTAGTTTATAATTGTATTGATTTCTATAGGATCATATCATCTCCACCATGAGAGATAAGATTTATTTCAGTGGCAAAGGTCTTTGCATAAGGTTCATTCTTCGTATATGTTTTTTGAATGTTTTTGTTCAGACAAATTTTTACGTTAAATGAAAAACGGTTTCTTCTATCGATTTATGAATTTATTTCTGTATCTGTATTCTTCGATCGATTTATGAATTTATTTCTATAAGATTTTGTGCTGATATTTTTACTACTGTATTCCTATTCCAAATTTTTGATAAAAGTGCTAAATCTATTTTCAACAACTTTTGTAATTAAATAATTGCATGTGACAGCAACCGTTTTGGAGCGCTCAATATAAAAATGTGTTATTCATTCGTTTATAGCAATTTTTCTGTTTCAATTTCAATAAGCATCGAGTTAATTAACTGGCATTGAAAAGAGATGTTATGAAATTTGCAGCTCCAATTTCAATTTCATACGTTTTTAACAATGTCAAAACTTTGTTGTATAGATTAATGTGGAAAATAAATTCAACCCGCATTTTTTAGTTTTCTTTTCTAACTTTGTCTTAAGCGCTTTCACCGTTTCGTATAGTTAATATTTTATTCAAAACGAGAACTCGTTTGGACTCGTACGAGAGCAGATCATAAGGATGTGACAAAAACTTCTCCTTCTAATTATGGAATAATTTCTTGTCTTGTAAATGGTTCTGGTTATAAACTGAATATAATATTTTTGTAAGGTTCCATTGCTCTTGTATTCCAAAATTACAGTAAACTCTATAATGTCGTTACAATCTCCAATTTGATTTTGTTTTTTTTTTTTGTAAATATCACAAATTTATAACATAAAGAAGCAAATGACATATAAATAATCGAACAGTATCAAGCTAAAATCTTAATCACTGATATACTTTCATTTCTTTCTTTTCGTCGTTATTTCCAATGGTTCGAGCGAGGTAGCATTTGTTTCATATATTTTTTTTAACTTGAAACTGTCACCACGCTTTATTTTTGCGTGAAGCCAAAACGCCGCATTGAGAAGCTAAATTGTAAGCGTAATTCATGAAATTTGATGTTTTATTAATTTTCAATATTTATGCAATTTATTTATTCAAGAATAATCCTTAGAACTGGTTAGGTACAGTGCCTTCAAATAAAATAGCGTTTCAATGTATTATGTTACAAGAGTATGTAACATATGATGTCGATTGTTTCAGTTTAGGATTTCATTGATTATTTGAATAATTTATTGTAAAATGTATCTTGTGATTTTTTTAAATAATTCAGGTCTAAAACTTATATAAACAATTTCAAGATACGAAGACTTAGTTACGTAAGTTTCAATAATTTAAAAGTAATTATGAATTTTTTTTGTTAAATGTCAATCAAACTCATCTCCATCATATAATTACAACTTGGGATATAGAAGGACTTAATGTGCAAAACTATCAACTTCGTTATGAACGAGCACGCTATAAAAGGTTTGTGAAAAAAATTTTGCAAAATATATTCAATGCACTCTTGGGTTCTAATGCAAATATTCGAAAATTATTCAAAATCCTATTTACGGTTGAATCTTATTTTTGTTATTACCATAATTAGTTAATTTCCTTGGTAAGAATTTGAATCACTCCTGTTACTCTTTCTCGATTCTTTCCCGTATTTACCAAACAAATTTTCACATGTCCTTATGCAGTTATTAAAATATAATAATACATAAATTTTAAATTTGAGCGGCTGATTAATGAAAGGGACTGTGATTTCAATGTGACCTGTGACTTCGATACAATAATAAGTATGAAATGTTTGAATCTTTGCTAATAACCCACATGAAGGTTTTGTAACACAATGAAACCTAGGTCGTGGTAAAGAACTTAAAGAAATTAGAAATTATACCACATCACGTAGTTTCATTTAATTGTAAAGTTATTAGTATTTTAAAAGCTTAAGGATAGTATATATCAAATTTTTCTGCGAAAAATTTTATTAAGAAGCTCTCATACAAAACTTAAATGGATGACACGCGTTTATAGAAGTAAGTGGGAGCAAGCATAAAAGAGGGTGCCCAGGGCTACAATATTTATCACTTTATAGTCCTGTCAACACAAATTCTTTATAATTCAAAAAATAAAACGTAAACAAATTTACATGGCTAAAATTTACACTCAGCCATCTCACGCTCAATTATTTTTTCGTTGACTTACGTTGAAAAACTAGTCTCCGTGAAATTTCATGTTTAACGGTATAATATATAACCTATGTCCATTTTGATGGTCCTCTCTACATATTGTTGAAAGAATTTTTGAAATCGGATGAATAGTTTTAGAAATTACCTCCCACATCCAGACATGTATTATTTAAAACTTAAAATTTGTAATTTTAAGTTTTATATAATACATGAAAACTTTTTTTAAAGGGGTGATATATAAGGTCCTTTCTAAATATTGGTGAAAAAATGTTTAAATCGGATAAGTAGTTTTGGAAATTATCTCCTACATCCAAACTTACAAAATGTCACACTTCTTTAACGCTCTGAAATTCTGATTTTACTCCTCATACAACTTCATACTGGGTGCTCTATATGAAAATCGATTGGTAAGGAGTAAATTTCAAATAGAATTAACACCTAACGTAGTCTTATCTATTAAACTCCTCTATTACTTTTACAAGGAATACTCACGCTGTCATCCTTAACTCAACGAACGTGGGTTATAGTTCTCATCACCCTTGAACAGCACGGCGCTGGACAATAACTTTGTTGCAAAGTGTCAGGTTGCTATAAATTTATATTAACTTTAAAACATCCCAATGTATCAAACTTTGCTATTACATCAGACATCAATGTCAAAACTTGTTCCGTGTCGCGACGAAGTCGAGACCCGAACCCATTGTTTGGAGAAGTGAACGGCGAGAGTTTCCTCCAATATTTCATTTATTTATATTACACTCCCGAAGTTAACAAGACTGTACTGTAAATTATATGCGGAAACTCAATAGCATATGTACCATGGAACATAGAAATGTATCAAGATACACTTGAGCACACGTTTTGTCACCTCTACCCACTTTTCTTATGTAATATAATCGTTTACGTATGAATAAAAAATAGATTAAAGTTGCGGGAAAAAAGTATAATCTTATAAAAAATGTACCACATCAATAGATGCTAGAGCAATAATTTTAGGATGATAAACTTTTTGCTATATTTTAAACTCTTTTGTTCATAGTTTGTACCAGTTGCATTATTAGTGACAGGTGTTTTCTCTTGTTTTAATTGTATAAGTGAGTTCAAAACACTTACGAGTGTGGAGATTAACTAAAAAGGCATAACAATGTATTGGCACTATTTTAATATTGAGAGTAGTTGATATTCATGTAACCTCTGTCTGTTTTATAATCAAACAAATAAGACAAAATAGTAATGAATTTAATAAAGTGAATTCCAAAAACTGTCTCCATTTTAAGCTAAAACTTATAGGTATCAAATTCTGCCTAGTCTTTTTTAATTTTTATTAAATTATGCCTTTTTCAAACAAGGTAAATGGTTCTAAGAAAGTTGAATTTAACTGTAAGAATATATTAGTATTTTTAATAAATTGAAATGACGCTGAGACATAATTTTATTTAATATATTAAAGTCAACCCTCTTTATTACACAAAATACTTGAGTTTTCAACCCAATCTCGAAGAATGTAATTTATATTACTCATTACCCTCTCACCGTAGAGAGTAACCCAATAATATCGTTTGAAAGTGTCAGGTGGCTACAATTTTAAAACAATCCAATGTATCAAACATTGCAAGTATATCCAAAATCAGCTTCAACGCTTGCTTGGTATTGCAACATATCCGAAACTTGAACTATTATGGGGAGAAGGGAAAGAGGAGGACCTTACTCCAATACAGTATTAATTTATTTTATACTCCTAAAGATAACGAGACTGTATGTGCAAACTATAACGAGTCATATATCGAGCCCCGTAACATAGCCAGTATCAAACGTAGAAATGTATAAAAATACAACTGGGCGCATATCTTTTTCACCCACTCAATTAAATAACAACATAATTATAGTTATTACTTATCAAAGAACGAAAAACCGGACATTACATTTACAATAATGTGAAAATTTTCCCCATTTCACTGGTTAGCATAAATATAGTGTAGAGCTATCAAGTAATTATTATTTTATATAGACATTTGTCTATAATTCATGCCAGTTATTTTTTTTTGACAAAATGACATATGAATCATTAAGACGCTTGTTTTATTTGAATTGGAAACCTCCAAAGATACTTATTAGCGTGGAATTTTGATTATCAGGTTATAACAACGTATTAGTCGTGAGCATTATTTTTATATCCCAATATACCACCCTATTTAAAAAATCCTTTTCAAATACCCCTATTGACATAATTTACTCTTATTTAAATAAACTACCATTTATGTCGAAAGATTTAATGACTTAATAAACAAGAAGAGAGATGTTGAAATGAGATGGGATTTGTTGAAGTGAATTCTGAAAGCTTCTTTGCCTTCTAAGTGAATCTGGTATTTAGTAAATTTTATGTTTAATTACTTCTTTCTTACTAAAATTCGTGTTTTCAAACACGATATCTATTTCTAAGAAACTTCGAATAAATTAAAATAATTTACATTTTAAAAATTGTATATTTTTAAGAATATTTTCGGGAGGTGATTTTAATAAAACATTTCCTTCTTTATTTATTTCCAATTATTTACAAACATCCATACACAACTAAATATATGCAGTCACGTAAATATGTACATACATGTGTATTTTTATTTTAATTAAAAATTATAAATCTATAATTTTAGTTTAGCAGGCAGTTCCGAAATAATCATGTTATAAATACGCTTTCGAGTATATATATATATATATATATATATATATATATATATATATACATATATATATGTATATATTTATATATATGTATGTACTTATGTGTGTGTGCGTACGTGTTAATGTGTGTAAACGTAAATACAGTAGTACATACGCGCCATACTTGAAAATCCAATAGCATGCTAAAATTCTTAAACCAACAAATTGCAAGTTCTTCTGTGGTCTGATAGCGGTCACTGCAGTGTGTCGGTCAAGCAATTTGTTGTAGCTCCGAGCATAACAGACGTTAATACTATGCTGTACTAGATCTCGCCCCATAAAGTAACGAATTCGTAGTGATGATTGATTGGATTTTAAGTGCAGTTAAGTTGAATATAAAGTTTTACTACCTTACTTACAACTGACTCCCCACGTGGAATGTAGAGTTTTACGACAGTTACTTAAACATTGGCTTCCCATGTGGATTTAAATGGCAGTTTTTGTCTTTACTACATTTCGGACGGCCGTGTTTTTGGAAAATGTATTGAAAAGTCCATGGTTCTGCGCGTATTGTTTTGTAGTAATTTTGACTGTATATGAAGTATTTTTGACTTTCTCGTCTAAAATGTTCATTAGTTGTTCATGTCCGACTACTTTTGAAGTTACACAGTCGAATTTATTTGTATGTTATGCAATTACAATGTCTACTTAATTTTTTTTCCACTTAATTAAATTCTCTGAACCAAAACATACATACCTATATACTGAATGCAATTTTTAAATTTATGTTAATTCACAAGTCCGATATACTAATCGATTAACTAATAGTTTAAATGTAACAATAATAAATATTTATATAGCCCATAATTTTAGAATAACTTAACACATGTACTAAAAATATTATTTTAAAATAATATCTTAAAGGTTGCGTAGTTGGTTTTATGATTGCATTGATTTCTATAGGATCATCATATCTCCGACATGAGAGATAAGATTTATTTCAGTGGCATAGAAGTCCTTTCCTAAGGTCGTTTTCTAATACATTTTTTTCAAATGTTTCCTAATATATTATTTTCTAAATTTAAGAGCAGTTTCTTTGATCGTTTGATGAAATAATTTCCTCATAAATTACTTCACAATACTCCCGACGCTCATAATAATTTTATTTGCAAGATTCTCAAATCGAACATGCCCTAAATCCATCGGATATTTCTATTAAAATAATTATGTTCTTGCTTCCTGATGTTTCGTAATATTCTGTATTGAAATTATTATTCAAAAACAATTTTATACGAAATTAATAAAGTCATTGGGATGATTTTGTATTGATATTTTTACTACTATATCCCTATATTTTATTTTTAATGAAAATTCTAAATCTATTATTGAATATATTTGGCGTCAATTTTGTAGAAAGTCATTATTCACAATTAAAAGAAACTATGTGATATAGTATTATTTCTACTTTCTTTAATTTCTTTACCACGACCTAGGTTTCGTTGTATCACAACATCTTCAGGTGGGATATTAGCAAAGATTAACTCTTAGGAACAACCAACAGCATTTATATGTTTCAAACACAATAGCGGAAGACTGCTTTGTGCGGATCTTTCCATTGCTTATGTTATTGAGTTTATTGCAGGGGCGCAGTGTAGGTTTTATTATATTACCGAGAGTTATACAAAATATCAGTATTTTATTGAGGGTAACAAATTCAATTGTTGTTATTATGTGAGGATATACAATGCAAACTTTACGGTGTATGTAATAAAAGTAAATGGAAGTTATTATCGGTAATATATTCATACAAAAGCAAGGGTATTTGAAAGTAAGGACAAGATAATACACTAATTCTACATATCTCCTGTTTTGTGTATTCATATATTTATTTATTTCTTTTAAATTTTTTTTTTTTTATATATACTTATATTTATATGTGTATTATTGCTGAAACAATTTCTAGTCTACTCTAGTATCAATGTTGTATATTTATATTATATCTAGAAGATATTAAGAATGGGTGATGATATTATACTTAGTTGTTCATTTAATATATTAACCTTGGTATCTTTTTTATGTCTGTTTTTTCGAATGTTTCTAATATATTAAGTAATAAACCTTTGTTATTTATTTGTAATGTACCACTCTTTTTATGTTTATAGATACCACTCTTTTTATGTTTATCTATTTTTTCTTTATTATTAATAAGGGTTTTACCAGAAAAAATAGATAAACATAAAAAGAGTGGTATCTATAAACTCAAATGTAACGACTGTAATAGTGTGTACATAGGTCAAACAGGAAGAGATTTTAATACAAGATATAAAGAACACATTGCCAGCTGGCGAAATATTAAACCAGACACATCTCACTTTGCTAAATATCTCATTGAAAATAACTATCACCCCCATACTGATAATGCCCCCTATATATTACAAATAAATACAAAAGGCAATAAACTTAATATCCTAGAAACATTAGAAATAAACGGACGTAAAAAAGATACCAAGGTTAATATATTAAATGAACAACTAAATATAATATCATCATCCATTCTTAATATCTTCTAGATATAATATAAATATACAACATTGGTAGTACCAAATACTACATATATATAAATAGTACTGTAGTATATAAATAGTACTGTAGTAGTACCCTGGAAATTGTTTCAGCATTAATACACATATAAATATACGTATATATAGTAAGAACAAAAAATTATAAGAAATAAATAAATAAATATATGAATACACAAAACAGGAGATATGTAGAATTAGTGTATTACCTTGTTCTTACTTTCAAATACCCTTGCTTTTGTATAAATATATTACCGATAATAACTACCATTTAATTTTATTACATACAACGTAAAGTTTGCATTGTATAACCTCACATAATAACAACAATTGAATTTATTACCCTCACTAAAATACTGGTATATTGTATAACTCTCGGTAATATAATAAAACCTACACTGCGCCCCTGCAATAAACTCACTAACATAAGCAATGGAAAAATCCGCACAAACCAGGCTTCCGCTATTGTGTTTGAAACCTATAAATGCTGTTGGCTGTTCCTAACAGTTATTCTTTGCTAATATCCCACCTGAAGATGTTGTAATACATCGAAACCTGGGTGGTGGTAAAGCAATTAAAGAAAGTAGAAATAGTACTATATCACGTAGTTTCATTTAATTCGAAATCTATTTTTAAGAACTTTACTAATTAAATAATTTTAAATGATAGAAACTGTTTTATATCATTTGGTTAAAAATTTGTTACTCATCCGTTTATAGAAATTTTCTGTTTCAATTTGATTACTGCGTTTTACGTTTTCAAATGTTTACATTAATATTAAACTTCGTCACCGTGGTGTGTTGGGATTATCACAAGACATACGACCTTTGACGACGTGGCACACAGCGAAGACCCGGGATTGATTCCTGGCCTTTCGTCGAGCGGGGCTGGACGGATGTTATGGTTGGCTGTAAGAGATTTTTCTCGTAGCAATAAGTCCGCCATAAGTATATATAACAAAATAATAAATACATAAGCGAAAATTACACCATCTACTCAGTAACTACGCGTAAAAATCAATGTCTTCATGCTGCTCCTGAACTTTGTCAGTAAAAGCAAAGTAAAGGCTTTATATTTAATTTCATCTTGACAAGAATTCTTTGTCTTTTTAAGTTGTTAGGCAAAACTTTTCATTTTTTTAAATTTGATTTCTTGAATTACAAATATTAACTAAATTATTTAATTTAACATCTTACAAATTATATTTAGATTTATATAACTCCTAATTCCACAAATGTTTATCGATATAAACACACCATTATATGATACTCTTACTTTCCCGCTACTTTCGTATTGCAGGACTTCGAACCTAAGATAGATTAAAAGAGATTTAAAATAGTAATTTCGAAATTGTAAAGGTTAAACTAAGTTTTAACTTTTTCTTCATATTTATATCGTATATCGATTGAGAGAACAAATAATTCTTTCTCTTTCTTTTCTTTAAAATTATTTTCAACTTTTATTTAGGTACGTTATTAAAAATACCTGCTTAAATACATGTCCTATATCCGAATGTACTAAATTAAAAATTAAGAAAAAAATTGAACTGCTTGAAGATTAGCTAACGTTTACTGAAAAGATACCGCGTTTCTTTATGATCTGATAGTTTTTAAAAAATCCCGTTATTTTTACGCTTGCGGAAGCCATGCTAAGCAATATATTTGTATATTGGAAACTAATGGTACTATTTATCAATACTTAAAAAGAAATAGTATATGTCCTTAAATATTTAATTGTACCTTAATTTGTTCGTCAAGATCAAATCCACCTAAATCCTTGTCATACTTTCGGAACTAATATTCAAATACGTCTTCGATTAATTGAATGGTTTTCTTTAATTAATTTACGTGTAGTTCTAAAGTAAACTATATACACATATAATATATACTTAATGTTGATGTAGACTTTTAAAGAGAGTTTAAAAAACGGAACGGATTTTGATAAATTAGGTTGAATGATCCCAATCGTGAATTCTACAAATGTTGCAAAACGAATATGGCAATGTTGACATTAAATTATATTATAACACAGATATTGGTGAACGTAGATTCACAAAAAATATAAATTTTATACACAGAGATATACTGCAAAATCTTATCTATAAAAATATCTGTAGTGCGCTTAGTTTTCCGCTAAGTAGATGCACTAACCTGAAGTATGGAGTTCATTAACTGGAAACGAATAGAGATGTAATTAAACTAGAACAATGTCAAAACTTTCTTGTGTATATTAATGTGAATTCAACCCACATTTATTTTTTTTTTCTAACTCAGGTTTTAAGATCTTCACTGATATTTACCGTTTGACATATTTAATTTTTTCTTCAAAAGTAAACTAGTTAAGACTAGTACGAGAATTGATCATAAGAGCGTTACAGAAACTTAACGATGATGTATCCCTTCTCCTTCTTACTATCGAATAATTTTTTATCTGTAATTTGTACTCATAATAAATTGAATATAATTTTTTGAAACATTCCATTGCTCTCATATTCGAAAATTAATTTGAAACTTTTAATAGTAAATTTTAATTTTTGATCAAACTGATCGTTGTCATAATCTTCAATTTCATCCCAAATTATTTTGTAAATATTGATCATAATGAGTATTACAAGTCAATGATATATACGTCGAGAGCACCTCAACTTATTTTTACTCAAAAATATTTCTAGACCCCTTTCATAAAAAAATCGTTTAAATATATTTCGATGCACAAAATTTACTCTTTTAATTGTTTGCCCACAAAATAAATTAATTCGTCCCTTTGAAATTCATTCAATATCCTACTGAGAAAAAAAGATTTACATTCAGATATTTCCATTAATTGTTCTGTAAATTTCGAATATAAATTTATTAACGTGAATTATATTTGAATAAATTATCAACTGATATTTAATACGACAATATAAATATAAATTATCGTACTAAATATCAGTTCATCTGTGAATACTCTTCGGATATGAAATTAAACTTAAATATTATTCATTTTTGACTTTCATATTAAAAGAAAAATACATTTTTTGTGTTCTGAAGATGTTATATTTCTATCTCCAAAAAGTAATGTAACAATCTTATTTCTCATCTCGTTAAAATGAAAACAGGAGTGAATAAAGAATTTTAATATATTTAATATATATATATATATATATATATATATATATATATATATATATATAAGCAAAATTATAAAAGTAGTTCTTTTTGAAAAATTCTTTCGCGACGCAATGTGCTAAATGTCTTAGTCTAAAGTGTTCCACCTTTTTCAAATCAGGCACCGAAAAGTACTTGCGTATTGTATTCAGTCGTATCCGAGAGCCATATGTAATCAGTTTTGAGGCAGTAATAGAGCTTACGCAATGGTCAAAGTATAAATGTATATCCGTTAAACGGTCTAATCATATAATTGAAAATTGTTGTTTGTAAGTTTTTAATACATGTTTTCAGATTTTTCCTGCTAATTTAAAAATTTTGACCTAAGAGAAATGCTGGAAGAAATCATAATCTTACAGCGTTTCCCTTATTTTCAAAGACAGGGTAATAATTACCGTAAAGAAATAATTCGGTCTTTGCTAAATTTATAAGAGCTTTGTTTATGGTTTTTAAATTAAAAAATACAAAAACGTGTTTTCTTGAAAATGGTCAAATTATAATCTCAAAACAAATTATTATTACTTTTAAAGTTTTATAATATGGCATATCAAATTTTTCTGGGGGAAATCTCATTAAGAAACCGCTCACACAAAATTCAAATCGATTATACGCGTTTGCAGAACAAAGTCGGAGCGTAAAAGTCATGACTGTAATAATCATCGCTTTATGGCTCTGTCAACATCAATTCGTCACAATCCTAATAATAAAACCTAAAAGAAATTAAGTGGCTAAAATTTACATAGGAATTTCATTATATATACGTTTATTTTTTTGAATTGTTATTTTTTTCAATTTCTATGATTAAACGTTCTTTCCTAGACTTTTCAATATTTATGCTAAGTGATCAACAATATTTCTATTGAATTGAAAAAACAGTGTACGTGTCAGCTTAGATGTGCTACTGGAACTTATTTCCTAATTACGATAGTTTAGAATGTATAAAATAGGTAAGACTATGTATAAATATATTTATCAATATCATCTATCAATATATCTCTTACCATTAAAGCAGCGTTCATAAAAGATGCATTCGCTCGACTGTTTCTTCGTTGGCGTATGTTGAAAAACTGGTTTTCGTGAAATTTTGTTTTAACGGAATAATATACAACCCACATCTATCTTGAAGGTTTTCTTTATATTTTTGAAATCGAATGAGCAGTTTCCGAGATTACCTCCTACATCCAAACGGACAAACTTACACTTTTTTTAACGCTCTGAACTTCTGATTTTAATCCTCATAAAACTTCATGCTATGCGCCATATATAAAAACTGATTCCTAAGGAGTAAACTCAAAATAGCATTGACACCTAACATAGCCTTATCTATTAAATTTTTCAATTCTTATTACGAGGAATACTCGCACTATCATCCTTAATTCAAGGAACGTGTTTTATAGTTCTTATCACCCTCGAACGCCACGGCGCTGGCCAATAACCTTATTTCAAAGTGTCAGGTCGCTATATATATAAATTTATGTTAACTTTAAAACACTCATCATCAAACATCATCAAACTTCGCAATTACATCAGGCATCAATGTCAAAACTTGTTATGTATGGCGACGAAGTCGAGACCCGAACCCATTGTTTGGAGAAGTGAACGGGTCTTTACTCCAATACCTCATTTATTTATATTATACTCCCAAAGTTAACAAGACTATGTCTAACGTACTGAAAATTATATGAGGAAAGTCATTAGCATACACACTATGGAACATAGAATCGTATCAATATACGAGTATACTTGAGCGTACGTCTTGTCACCTCTACCCACTTACCTATTGTAATATTACCGTTTATAGGTGAATGAAAAATGGAAAAAATGATAATATTATGATAATTTTCCCCATATAAGGATGGTAAGGCAATAAGTATAGTGTGGAAGTGATAAAGTTTTATTACATTTTAAACACATTTGTTCATAGTTTGTACCGGTTGCATTATCAGTGACAGGCGTCTCCTAAAGACTCTTGTTTTAATTGTATCGGCGAGTTCAAAACACTTATGAGTATGGAAATCTACTATGAAAACATAACAATGAATTGTCCATTGTTTTAATACTGATAGTAAGTAAAGCTCTTACCTTATTTAATTTTTAATAAATTTCGTTTCTTAAACATCGTGAATAGTTCTAAGAAAGTTGAATTTAGCTGTAAGAAAATTATCATAATTTTTTTTTAATTGTTTACGTCTTTAAGATTCTTTCTGCGACGCAATTTCCAGAATACATTTTTTTATTTATTTATTATCCTTTACTAACGAGTATTTACACGAAATAATCGAAATATATACAGGCAGATAAATATGTATGTATGTTTGATAGTCGTAGAGATTATTTTAAATAAAATTACGTACCTTTCATTACGATATTAAAGAAGCCAGCCAGAAGTTTCACATATAGCAATTTACATATAAATTTACATCCATGGATATTTATAATTACATATTAATGTGTATGTAAACATATATATACAGCTGTATACTTTATGAATATACTGAAATATTCAATATCTATGAGCTATGATCTGATGGCAGTCATTATGAACTTTGTCGTAGCTAATATCCAAACCGACATCAGTAATATGGTCGTAGAGGTCGTACAGTAGAGCGACGGAGTCGAAGCAGTAATTGATTGCAGTTTAATTGGAGCTAAGTGTTATGTAAAGTTCTAACGACCGTTATTTAAGACTATAATGTGGATTTAAATGAAGACTTTAACCTTTATAACGCTTTAGATTTTTAGGAAATGTTATGAAAAATTCATCCTTTTCCGAGAATTCCATTGGTGTAGTGTTAACTGTTTGGTCAAAATTGTTTTATGGATGTACATTTTGAAGTTCTTTTAAAATTAATCTGTTTAATTTGTTTCGAGTTTTCTAATTATGCAATAAAAATTTAATTAAACGTTTTGTCATAAAACAAAATTAAATTTTCTAACCAGAACACATGTCTATGGAAAATGATAAAAAGTAGGAAAATTTTGTTTTAAATTTTAATATATATATGTAAGTTTTATTCAATAATTGTAATGTGACAGTAATGAAGTATTCATTTGTCTATTTATTGACCTTACGAATTAGAAATAACCTAATACGTGCCAATAATATATACAAGATTTATAATTATAATAAATTGCAGGTCAGAAATAAAATATAGTTATTAAGCCAACGGTGGAACCGTTGGCTTAGTAACTATATTTTATTTCTGTAAAATAGTATCATGTCCGCTCTGGAAGATTAGACAGCATCCAATTCAGTGAGATCGCGATAATCGTGCAGGTACAGTTTTCCAAATTTTCTGGTGTTTTCATGTTAATCAGAAGAAAGTTATACTCAAATTTTTCGCTTTTTCAGATCGTTTATAAATTTATTGCCTCAAAATTACTTCACAATAGCCCTGACTTTTCCATAGTTTGACTTGCATGATTTCAAAATAGAGCATAGACTACATTTATTGCGTAGTTTTATTCCTAAATTCCATTTTTACTTCATTATATTGTATATGTATCTAAATGATACCAATTTTTTTTTACGAATTTCGAATAACAGGAAAATTATAACAACACTGGTATAATACGGTAACAGAAAAGTTACTCATAATTGATCAACTTCAGGTAATAGAAACCGTTTGAATATATTTTGCTGTGATTGTCTTCTGTATACATTGAGAGAAGTTTATTTTCAACATTATTTTCCTTGCTACGTTTTGTACTCAGAAAAAAAAATTTGATTGCAATTAAATTTATAATACAATACCTTCACGATAAATTAAGCGTCTAAATTTATGCTTTTTTGCTGCTTCTGAATTTAATCAGGAAATATTATATAATGAAATCGTTTTTAATTTCATGCTGACGCTTATTTTGGGTACCTAAATTCATATCACATATTATTTGGAAAAAAAACTGAACTCGTCTTTATCCTTCTCTTTACTCCCGAAATCTCTCTCGAACTCGTCTTTATATATTTTTTACAAAAGCTGTATCTTCATTTATGTTATACCTAATCCTACAATCCTTCCTTTATTTGTATTAATTTAAGGCCTCAATTTACTATAATTTCTGGTTTATGTGTGATTCAGAATTAAATTACCGAAATATTTATAGATATCAGCAAAAAATTGTTTTTTATTGATCCATCCACGGAAGGAAAAAAGGGAACCCTAATATGGTCCTTCATACGAATGTTCGTCATCGCAATTTTAATCACCAAATTTACCAAAACCTCAAATCTCTCGATAGTTAACTTTCAAAAATATTTATACGGAAATACTTTAAGGAACAAATTTAATTTTTTTTCTGTTTTTACTATTAAAGTTTTCGAGACGTCCTCATATTTGGTCGAGGTCCATGCCCATAACTGTATGACCGGGAACCACAGTGTCTCTGCTTAAAATAAGACCGTCCTATTTCTTACGATATGCATGACATACATGTATATATATATATATATATATATACATATATATGTATGTATATATATATATATATATATGTATATATATATATCTGTATATATATATATATATATGTATATATACATATATATATATATATATATATATATATATATATATATATATATATATATATATATAAATGTAGTCTATGCTCTATTTTGAAATCATGCAAGTCAAACTATGGAAAAGTCAGGGCTATTGTGAAGTAATTTTTGAGGCAATAAATTTATAAACGATCTGAAAAAGCGAAAAATTTGAGTATAACTTTCTTCTGATTAACATGAAAACACCAGAAAATTTGGAAAACTGTACCTGCACGATTATCGCGATCTCACTGAATTGGATGCTGTCTAATCTTCCAGAGCGGACATGATACTATTTTACAGAAATAAAATATAGTTACTAAGCCAACGGTTCCACCGTATTGCCGCTGTTTTTCTGGTACCAAGAACATCAGCCCATACAGATATCCCGTAAGTTAATACTGACGTAACCACTGACTACAGCAATATCCTCCTACGTTGTTTCGGGCCTCCCACGTTATACATCAGCCTTGACCTTGAGTTTTATCTCCTCGATATGCTTTGCCACAATCACCACGGCTACATCGTTGCATACGCCACGAGACTAACATTCCCTGGTAGTGCTACTTTTAGAAGCCCATCGTATATGATATTTCACAGGAGAGGTCCCAGGACTGAGCCCTGCGGCACCCCTCCAGTGATATTATATTCCTTGGGGCCCGTCTTCGTGTCGTACTTAAGCAGCCTACCATTGAAGTAGCTAGCTACCATTTCTTGTAGGTACGCTGGTACGTTCATCTCATTAATAGATCGCACAATGCGGTCCCAGTTAGCGGAGTTGAAGGCATTTTTGATATCTAGGGTGGCTACCAGGCAGTACTTTTTCGTGCCTCCCTTCCACCTAGTCCCTGCAATCGCATCTTTAGCCGTGTTGACAACAAAGTTGATAGCGTCCAGAGTTGAGCGTCCTTTTCGAAAACCATACTGGTTGCTGGACAGCGGCGGATCGACTGCTGCTTCGATTCTTTGATGAAGTATTTGCTCCAGTATTTTGCCAGCTGTATCCAGCATACAGAATGGACGATAGGATGATGGTTCGTCTGGTAGCTTCTTCCCTTTGGGAAGAAGTGCTAGTCTCTGTTGCTTCCATTTTCGGGGAAAAGAATCCTCTCTCAAACACGTGTTGTATACCTATAGGAACAATTCCGGCGCTGCCTTGATGGCTGTCTTCAAGGCAATGTTTGGGATTCCATCTAGTCCCGGCGCTTTATTGTTACCGAATTGCATGCTTCCCTTAGTTGGTCTACTGTGATTGACGGGATTTTATCCATCTCGTACTGTTCTGTGACACAATTAAGCTCCCGTTGTCGAGGGAAAAGCCTAGTAACGACTTTCCCTAAGAGCCTAGAGCACGTAGGTATTAGCATTGGTTGGCTTTTTAGATGGATCATGACAACCTGGTATGGCCTGCCCCATAGATCTTTTTCCTCTTCATTAATGATATCGGTCCAGCATTGTCTTTTATTGTCACGGATTGCTGTGTTGAGTCTTTGACGCGCCTTCATGTACTCTGCCTTCAGTTCCACGGCGTTCGACTTCCCTCACCCGCGCTGTAGTGCTCTTCTTCCCCTGAAGAAATCTTTCCGGAGAGCACTGATATTTTCATTCCACCAGTGCACTGATGAAGCTGGTTTATTCCTCGTTTTCGGGGCATAGTCGCGTCATAAGCATCCACAACTCTCCTCATCAAGTCCTCCGTTACCTCCTCGGCATTTCAAATAGTGATGTGTTCTCTATCCAGAACCTCTGTGAAGACAGTGGGATCAAAGGATTTTGGCCTGCGGCCGAATGCATTTGTCCGCATGTGTGTTCTTCCATGGCTACAGCCAGTGGACAACTTCCACAGTAACGAATTATTGTCACTGGCTGTGTAGGTATCCATCACCTCCCAGAAGCAGTTCTCCTTAACAAGGCAGCTACTAACGAAGATGAGATCTACGATGGAATTAGCTTCTCCTCTGCTGAATGTAGGTTTATCTTCATTGTTGAGCAGGACCACATCCAGTGTGGACATTGCTTCCAATAGTAAATTGCCTCTCGTGTTGGTCATCTTGCTTCCCCAATCAACGGCCCAAGAATTAAAGTCCCCAGCGATTGCCACGGAGGAGTGCTGCCTTGCATCTTCGGTCAATCGATACAGAAAGTCTGTGAACCCATAAAGAAGGAGACTAGGTGGAGCATAGCAGCTGTAAAAGTGGATGCCGTCTAGCTCTGTCACAATAAAACCATCCTCATTGCTGTTAACTACACTTTGAAAAGGGGTCTTGCCGAAAGACCATATTGGGGCCTTAGCGGTTCTATCCGGTTCCCAGGGCTTCGCAGTTAGATGTTTATGTGGCTCCGATATTAATGCGAGGTCTATCTTCATGTCATGCACAGTCTGCATTAGCAGATCATGTGCGGCCTCACAGTGGTTAAGGTTAAGTTGTATTACCTTCGTTTTTGTTTACTCGTCATCTCCAGGAGTGCCTCTTTGTATACTGGGCATCTACTGGCACCGACAACATGAGCACAATTCTCTCTCTCTCTCTCTCTATATATATATATATATATATATATATATACACATATATACATATGTGTGTGTATGAGTGCGTATGTATTAATGTGTGTAAACAAATACAGTAGTACACTTACGCGCCATACTTGAAAATCCAACAGCATGCTCCAATGATTAAACTAACAAATTGCGAGTTGAGCTGTCGATTGATAGCGATCACTGCGCAGTCGGTCAGTTTGTAGCTCCGAGCTTAACCGACGTTAGTACTATGCTGTATTTGACCCCGCGCCGTACTAAAAACTAAGTCCTTCCAGTGATTGATTAAATTTTAAGTGTAGTTAAGTTAAATGTAAAGTTTTACGACTTTAACTTAAAAGCGACTTCCCATGTGGCATGTAGAGTTTTACTACCGTTACTTAAAAGTTGACTTCCTATTCGGATTTAAATGGCGGTTTTTGTTTTTTCTATATTTTAAGAGGTCGTGTTTTTGGAAAATTTATTAAAAAAGTCATAGTTTTACACGTATTGTTTTGAAGTATTTTACACTGTCTCGTAAAAAATGTCCATTAGATGTTCATATTCGGCTATTTTTGAAGTTACAGTCGAATTTATTTGTATGTTATCTAATTATAATATCTAATTTAATTGGTACATGCATACCTATATAATAAATGCGATTTTTAAATGTATGTTAATTGACAAGCCTGCTTTAATTATTAGTTTACTAATAGTTTAAATATAACATCATTAAATAATTATTTAGCTCATAATTTTAGTTTTACTATAATCTAACACATGTACTAAAATATTATTTTATAATAATAATATGTTAAATGTTGCATAGTTGGTTTTATAATTGCATTGATTTCTATACGAACATCTTATCTCCTCCATAAGAGAGAAGATTTATTTCAGTGGCATAAAAGCCCTTGCGTAAGGTCATTTCTTAATATATTCTTTTCAAATGTTTTTTTAATCAGACAAATGTTTAAGCTAAATATAAGAGTGGTTTCTTCGATCGCTTTGTAAATTTATTTCCTCAAAAATTACTTCAAAACTTTCCCGACCCTCGTAATAATTTTACTTGCATGATATTAAAATATAAAATACCCTAAATGCATTAGATATTTCTATTAAAATAATTATATTCTTCTGACCTAATATTTCGTAAAATTCTGTATTGAAATTACTATTTAAAAATCGATTTATTAATAAATTAATAGTCACTGGGAAGATTTTTACTGATATTTTTACTGTATTCATATATTCTATTTTTAATAAAAGTGCTAAATTAAGAACATTACTAATTAAATAATTTTAAATTATAGAAACGGTTTTATAGGACTTAGTTAAAAATTTGTTGCTCATATGTTTATAGAAATTTTTTGTTTCAATTTTATTATTCCGATTTATGTTTTCAAATGTTTACATTAAAATTAAACGTCATCACCGTTGTGTGTTGGAATGATTACAAGGCATACAACCGTTGACGACGTGGCTCATCGCGATGACCCGGGTTCGATTCCCGGCCGTTAGTCGAGCGTGGCTGGACGGGTGTCATGATTGGTCGTAAAAGATTTTTCTCGCAGCAATAAGTCCGCCATAAGTATATATAACAAAATAATAAATACATAAGCGAAAATTACACCATCTACATAGCAACTACGCGTAAAAATTCATACTGCTCCTGAACTTTGTCAGTAAATGCAAAGTAAATACTTTATATTTAATTTCATCTCGACAAGAATTCTTTGTCTTTCTAAGTGGTGAGGCAAAATTTTTAACTTTTTCAAAATTTCATTTCTTTAGTTACAAATTTTAACTAAATTATTTAATTTATCCTCGTACAAATTGCATTTAGATTTATATAATTTCTAATTCTACGATCTTTTTTCACTGGTATTAAGATCTCATCCACACTAAATTCATATTTAAGTATTATCCTGAATTTTTTTAACTAACTGTTTATTGATTACCATTATCCGGTACTCTTATTCATTATACGGTATCCGGCACACCATTATCCGGTACTCTTTCTTTCCCGATATTTTTGTTTTGCAGGACTTCGAACCTAAGAAAGATTAAAAGAGACTTAAAATATTAATAGGAAATATTTTACTGGTTAAACTAAGCTTTAACTTTTTTCATCTTTACATCGTATTTCCATTGAGAGAATAAATAATTCATTCTCTTTTCTTTTTTTAGATTTATTTTACAATTTTATTTAGATACGTTTTTAAAAATACTTGTTTAAATACATGTTCCGTATGTACTAAATTCAAAAATAGGAAAATGATATTACTGCTCTCAGATTAATTAACGTTTAATGAAAAGATATCGCGATTATTTTAGATCTGACAGTTTTTAAAAAAAAATTTGATATTTTTACACTTGCGAAAGCCATACTAAGCAAAATATTTGCATATTGGAAAATAGTATTACTATTTGTTAACACTTTAAAATACTGGAGAGAGTTTTCGAAATACTCTAACAAATCCATCACTATGTTTATCTTATTTCTTTAATCGTTTAACATACAGAGGTTATGTGAACTTCAATTACTCTCAGTATTAAAATAATGGCCTATAACCTACGTACATAGTTATGCTTTAATAACTGAATTCAACGCTCATAAATGTCTTGAACTTGCCAATATAATTAAAACAGTAGTATTTTGGAGACACCTGTTACTAATAATGCAACCGATACAAACTAGGAAGAAAAGTGTTTAAAATATAGCAAAAATGTATTTCGTTCACCCTATAATTATTGATCTACCATCCTTTGATGTAGGTCAAAGTTTTATAAGATTATAATTTTTTTTCCCGTAATTTTAATCCATTTTTATTCATATATAAACGATAATATTACATAAGGAAAGTGGGTAGAGGTGACAAGACGTGCGCCCAAGTATATCTTGATACATTTCTATGGTCCATGGTACGTATGCTAATAACTTTCCGCATATAATTTACAGTACGATATAATTTATATAATTTAATAACTTTCCGCATATAATTTACAGTCTTGATAACTTTGGCAGTATAATATAAATAAATGAGATATTGGAGTAAACTTCACTTCTCCAAACAATGGGTTCGGGTCTCGACTTTGTCGCGACACGGAACAAGTTTTGACGTTGATGTCTGATGTAACAGCAAAGTTTGATACATTGGAGTGTTTTAAAGTTAATAGAAATTTGTAGCGACCTGACACTTTGAAACAAAGTTATTGGCCAGCGCTGTGCCGTCCGAGGGTGATGAGAACTATAAATCACGTTCGTTAAGGATGACAGTTGGAGTATTCCTTGTAAAAAGAGTAGAGGAGTTCAATAGATAAGACTGTGTTAGGTTTTAATTCTATTGGAAGTTTTCTCCTTAAGAATCGATTTTCAAATATAGCGCCCGCTATGAAGTTTCATGTGGAGTAAAATCAGAATTTCAGATTGTTAAAAAATTGTGACAGTTTGTAAGTTTGGACGTTGGAGGTTATCTCCGAAATTACTCATCCGAATTCAAAAACTCTTTCACCTAAATTTAGAAAGGACTTTCAGGATGTACGTAGGTTATATATCATCCCGTTAAAAAATGTTTTCATGTATTATATAAAACTTGATTTTTTTAAGTCTGGATGTGGAAGGTAATTTCCGAAACTACATCTCCGATTTCAAAAATTCTTTTTCCAATATTTAGAAAGGACCTTCAGGAAAGACAAGGGTATATTATACCGTTAAAACAATTTTTACGTATTACATAAAAGTTAAATTTTGTAAGTTTGGATATGCTAGGTGATCTAATCCTAATCCTAACCTACTCATTCGAGTTCAAAAATTCTTTCACCAATATTAAGAAAGGACCTTCAGGGTGTATATAGTTTGTATATTACCGTGTTAAAATAATTTTTCATTTATTATAAAATATTTGTTTTTTGGATGTTGGAGTTAATTTCAGAAACTACTTGTCTGATTTAAAAAATAATTTCACCAATATGTAGAGAGGAGCTTCAAAATGGACATAGGTTGTATATTATCCCGTTAAATTTAATGGAGACCAGTTTTTCAACGTAAGTCAATGAAAAAACAATTGAGCAATTAACGGGAAAATATATATTGATAGATGATATTGATCTTTGTATTTAAATAGAGTGTTACATATTTTAACTTATAAGGCAATCGTAATTAAGGAGTAAATTCCAGTGGCACATCTGAGCTGACACGCCCATTGTTTTTTACATTCGATAAAAATATGATTTGTTACTTTGAATAAGTAACGTTTTTTAATGAATGAGAAAGATTGAATAGTCTAATCATAGAAATTGATGGAAAAAATCACTTTAAAAAAAATAAATGTACAAATACATGCAATGAAATTTCGAGGTAAATTTTAGTCATGTAATATGTTTAGGTTTTATTTTTAGAATTGTAAAAAATCAGTGTTGACAGGGCCATAACTATTGCAGTCCTAGACACCAATCCTAGACACTCTCCTTTTTTACGCTCCGACTTCGCTCCTAAACGCGCGTAATCCATTTAAATTTTGTATGAGAGTTTCTTAATGCAACTTTTCCCAGAAGAATTAGATACGCCATATTTTCAGGCTTTTAAAATACTAATAACTTGTTTGAAGATAATAATTTGACCCTTTTCGATAAAATATGTCTTTGTGCTTTTTTTTGAAAACTACTAACAAAAGTCTTCAAAATTTAGCGAAGACTGAATTATTTCTTCACTATTATAACTACTCTACTATACTTCAAAATGAGGGAAACGTTTACAAGGATATAATTTATTCCAGCAGTTTTCTTACATCAAAGTTCTTGAAATTAGTCAGAAAAATCAGAAAATATGTGTGGAAAACTTACTAACATCAATTTTCAATTAAATGATTAGACCGTATAACGGACATACATTTAAAATGTATTACATGTGGCTCTACGATATGGGTGAAAAGAATATACATATATGTACATGGAGTTTAAAATTCTTTATTCATCCCTTTTTTCACTTTAAAGAGATGACATAATTATTTCATTTATATTTTAGATAGAAATATAAGATACCCAGAACATAAAAATATATTTTTCTTTTAATATGAAAGTTAAAAATAAATAATATTTAAATTAAATTTAATATCTCAATGGTATTGACTGATATTTAATAAGATAATTTATATTTTGAAATTAGATGAAATTTAAATCACAGACAATTTCATTAATCAGCCGCTCAAATTTAAAATTTATATAATATTATATTTTATTGGCTGCATAAGAAGGTTCAAATAAATAAAAAGTTAAGAAATGTAAAAATTGGTTTGGTAAATATGGAAACGAATCGAAAAAGAGTAATGGAAGCAATTCAAATTCTTAGTAAGGAAATTAACTGATTACGGTAATGACAAAAATAGGGTTAATCACTTTTATAAAAATTTTATTCTGCAATGGAACCCAAGAGTTTTGCAAAATTTGTTTCAAAAACCTTTTCTAGCGTGCTCATTCATAGCAACATTTTTTTTAAGATATTCCTTGTAACAAGTTGTACTTTTTCGAAAAGTTTTTATATTCTCTTTCTTTTGTTCGTATTTCATTTAAAGGCATCATCGTTAATGATCGTTCTGCATATTAATTCCTACCGTCTCCTAAGTTGTAATTACATGATGGAGACAAGTTTTATTTTCATTTAACCAAAAATATTGTGCTTCATTTTATATTCACTTTAAAATTACTGAAACTTACACAACTAAGTCTTCCAAATTAATTCCAAAATTAAAAAGATATAATTTTAAACCTGAAATACCTAAAAAATTACAAGATGCATTTTACAATAAATCATTAAAATAATTAATAAAAATCTGAACATAAATAATCGACACCATATATTACATAACTTTGTAATATAATACGGGGCAATTTTTTGTGTGAAACGCTATCTTATTTGAAGGCACTGTACCTAACAAACTCTAAAGATTATTCTTGAATAAGTAAATTGCGTTTATATTGAAATCAAATAAAACATCAAATTCCACGAATTACACTTACAATTTAGCTTGTCAATGTGGCGTTTTGGCTTCACGCAAAAATCAAGGGTGGTGACGGTTTTAAGTTAAAAAACATATGAAAGAAATGCTATTTCGCTCGAATTATTGCAATTACGACGAAAAGAAAGAAATGAAAGTATATCAGTGATTTTGATTTTAGCTTGATACTGTTCGATTATTTATATGTTATTTGCTTCTTAATATTATAAATTTGTGGTATTTACAAAAAAAAAACAGTGAGCCGTCACAGGACGCCTGGCAGATGTGAAACATCGTGTTCGTACAAGTAATATGCATAAAGGACAAGATTATTACAGGAACTAAATACAGCATAATGAAAAAATAAAGTATTACGAATTTCTTACAGAAAATAGTGACTTTATTTAATAAACATTTATTTACAATTAATACAAAAATAATAAAGCACAGGTTATGTGTACCGTAGTAAACAACAGGGTCGAACTGAGTGAGGAGGCTGTCGCGTAGTAGGTTGCGCATGGTGACACGTCGCCATACCGTACACTCTACTACATATAGACTATATATATATATATATATATATATATATATATATCTTAGTATAACGTGGCGACCCGTCGCCAAGGAAAGCGTCGCCACGCCAACGATCCGGTTTATACCTGCGCCTATGGATATTTCACATCAAAAAAGAGAATCAAATTGGAGATTATGACAACATTAAAATTTTTAATGTAATTTGATTGGATGTGTGCAATGGTACCTTACAAAAATATTATATTTTGTTTATAATCAGTACTGTTTACAACGTAAGAAAATTTTCCATAATTAGAGGGAGAAGGAACACACCATATATAGATTTTTTGTCACGCCCTTATGATCAGCTCTCGTACGAGTCCTAACGAGTTCTCGTTTTGAATATATTATTAACTATATTAAACGGTGAAAGCGCTTCAAACAAAGTTAGAAAAGAAAACACAACAAAGTTTTGACATTGTTAAAAATGTATGAACTTGAAATTTGAGCAGCAAATTTTATGACATGCCCTATCATTGCCAGTTAATTAACTCGATACTCCAGGTTAGCTTATCTACTTCGCGGAAATTAAAGGGTGCTATAGGTATATTTTTCAAAAAAAAATCTGTAGTATATTTATGTTACAATAAAAATTAAAAAAATATATATATAAATTATGTAGTATATCTCTGTGTATCAAATTTATATTTTCTCGTTTATCTACTGTCACCAATATCTGTGTTTATAATTCATGTCTATATCATTTAATATCAACGTTTTCATATTCGTTTTATAATGTTTGTTTCGTAATCCTAATTAGAACGGTAATAGAAAAACCTAAAATTTAAATTGCTGAAGTACTGGGACATAATAAGGATTACAAAAATGTATGAATCAAAGTTTAACAGACCGGTTCTAACTTAATTACACAGACGTTATCTTTGAACACGGACATGACTAGAAGTTGAATAGGACCGGATTTACCGTATTAATTGCTACGAGAGCAATCTAACACTCGCCCAGCCAAGCTCAACAAACGGCAGCGAATCGAACCCACGGTGCACCATATCGTCAAAGGTCGTATATCTTGTGATCCACCAAATACACCACGGGAACGACGTTTAATTCTGATATCAACATTTGAAAACGTAAAATGTAATGTTCAAATTGGAACAGAAAAAGTCTCTATAAACGGATAACAATTTTTAAACTGGGCGCTCTAAAACGGTTTCTATCATATGAAGTTATTTAATTTTTAGAACTTTGCTAAAGTTCTTAAAAATAGATTTAGCACACCAAAAATAAAGAATAGAGACACAATAGTAAAAATATCAGCATAAAATATTGCCTGTTACTTTATTTATTTCTTATTAATAAAGTAACCGGGAAGATACAAAAAATAAATTCATAAAGCGAATCAAGAACTTAAAGACCGCTTTGCACTTAGCATAAAGTTTTGTCTGATCAAATACATTTAAAACGCATATATGAAAAAACAATCTTATGCAAGGACTTCTATACCACTGAAATAAATCTTATCTCTCATAGCGGAGATGACATAATCCTATAGACATCAATACAATTATAAAACCAACCATGCAACTTTTAACAAATGATTATGTTAAAATACTATATTACTTATTTTAAGTACATGTATTAGGTTATTTCGAAATTTTAAGCTAAATAAATATTTTATTAATGTTACATTATAATTACTAGTAAATCAATAATTTTATCAGGCTGACAAATGAAAATAAATTTAAAAATGGAATTTAGAATATTTAATTATGAGGCAAAAAATTCAGTAAGGGCCTTACTATAATTAGAAAATTTCAATATAAATTCAACTGTATAACTTTAAAAGTAGTCGGAGTTAAATATATAATGAATGTCCAGTAGAACGTTTCGAAGAAACAGCCAACATTACACCAATACGCTTAAAGCGATAGATTTTCCAATAAATTTCCCAAAAACACGAATGCTCAGAGTACAGTAAAGACAAAAACCTCATTTAAATACACATTGAAAGTCAGCTTTTCAATAACGGTCGTAAAACTTTACATTCTACTTAACTACACTTAAAATCTAATCAATCACTGCTAAAACTTCGGTACTTTACGGCGCGGGGTCCAGTACAGCATAGTACTAGCGTCGGTTACGCTCGGAGCTACGAAAAAACTGCTTCGTAGTGCCCGTCATCAGGCCACAGCTCAACTCGCAACTTATCGGTTTAATAATTGGAACATCCTATTAGATTTACAAGTATGGCAGGTAAGTGGACTACTGTGTATGTGTTTACACACACACACACACAAAGGCACACACACACAAAGGCACACACACACACACACACACACACAAACACACACACACAATCACACGCGCACACAGGCACACACACGCACACGCGCACACGCACACGCACACGCACACACACACGCGCACACACACATATATACATATATATTCGAAAGCGAATTTGAAATACACACACACACACACACATTAGTACATATATATTCGAAAGCGAATTTGAAATATGATTATTCTGGAACTGCTACTTGACTCATTCATTACCCAACGTTAAAGATTTATAATTTTCATTAAAATGGTATTAAACATGTGTACATATTTATATGACTGTATTTATTTAGTTGCGTATGGATGTTTGTAAATAAATGAGAATAAATAAATAAAGACAGATTTTATTGAAATCTGCTCCAGAAAAGATTGTTAAAGACGTAAACAATTTTTGAAAAGAAAATTATTTTAATTTCCTTCCCGTCTAATCCAAATTTCTTAGAACTAAACTCGGTAACAACTAAATAATTAAACGTAGAATTCAACAAATACGAGATTTACGTAGAAGTTAAAGAGGTTTTCGGAATTCACTTTAACAAATCCCTTATTATTTTCACCTTTTTCGTCTTGTTTGTTTGATTATTTAATTTTTTCTTTCGACAAGATGGTAGTATATTTAAATGAGACTAAATAGATTAAAAGGGGGTTTAAATACAAATTTTTAAATAGGGTGGTATATTGCAATATTTAAATAATGCATATAACCGTGCGAACAAGTGTTTTGGTGGTTACCAATAAACAACGTCTTTAGGAGACGACTGTCAAAACAACTAACACGAAATATAGACAAATGTCTATATAAAATGATAATTACTCGATTGTTTTCCCACTATAGTTATCATTAAACTATCCATTGAAATGGGGAAAATTTTCACATTGTTGTTTGATTTCGCATTAAATTTACTGTCTCTTTATTCGTTTTTGATAAATAATAACTCTAAATAAGGTGTTAGTTAAGTAGGTAGATGAAAGAGATGTGCGCCCAGTTATATTTTTGTACATATCTCTATATGATAAGGCACTTTAAACATGATTCGTTATAGTTAACATGTACTGTCTCGTTATTTTTAGGAGTATAATATAAATAAAGATGTAGTAGTATAATATAAATGAAAGGACATAATATAAATGAAAGATATAATAAAAATGAAAGGACATAATATAATGACAGGAGTATAATATAAATGAAAGAGATATGCGCCCAGTTATATTTTTGTACATTTCTCTATATGATAAGGCACTTTATACAAGATTCGTTATAGTTAAAATGTACTGTCTCGTTATTTTTAGGAGTATAATATAAATAAAGTTGTAGTAGTATAATATAAATGAAATTACATAATATAAATGAAAGACATCATAAAAATGAAAGGACATAATATAATGACAGGAGTATAATATAAATGAAAGAGATATGCGCCCAGTTATATTTTTGTACATTTCTCTATATGATAAGGCACTTTAAATATGATTCGTTATAGTTAACATGTACTGTCTCGTTATTTTTAGGAGTATGATATAAATAAATAAGATATTGGAATAACGCCTCCTTCTTTCTCTTTTCCACATAATATTTCGGGTTTAGGCTATGTTACGTTACCGAGCAAGTTTTGACGCTGATATTGGATGTAATTGTAAAGTTTGATACATTGAATTGTTCTAAAGTTGTAGCGACCTGACACTTTCAAACAAATCGTAACCTATGGCGATCTAAAACTTTCAAACCATATTATTGGGTTGCGTTTTACGGTATGAATGTAACGAGTTGTATAAATCACATTCACCGAGATTGGGTTGACCGCTGGAATATTGTATGTAATAAAGCGGTTGCCTTTGATAGATTAGATGAAATTACGTATTAGTGTCGTTTAAATTTATTAAAATTAGTAAGAGTAATCTAGAACGAATTGCGAATGTGAATTGGGTTATCCTAATGCGATAAAAAGTGTCGAATTTTAAATTAAATAGAGCGACTGAATGATCTACGAATGAGTATTAAATAATAAAGAAGGTCAAAAAATAAAGACTTTCAAAACTAGTGTAAAATAACGAGATGCTATGGAAAGCATGCTAAATAGGTTCATATCGTTAGAAAGAAACAGAAATTCGAAGATCCTGCCGCAAGAGAATAAATTTTACAGTTATTGTCACATCTATCCTTATCTTAAACTATAAAAATGAGGTTTGTGCATATTTTTCAATATCGTTATAAAGTTTTTTTTGTTGGATTTATAAATTATTTCATTGTTAGACAGATACAGTGCTCTATGAGGATTATCACAACTCCGGGTACCCTCCGCTATGCTCCGTCTTTGCTATGCAAACATGTTTAATTAATTTAATATCTTAAGTAAGTATATTTTTCCTATAAGAATGAGTTACGACATATGTTTTTGCTTCTAAAGTACTGATCATGATAAAAGTGTGAAGACAATCAGTTAGAGCCGTTTTCGAAAAATAAATTTAAAAAATTACTATACTTTCGAATTTCGCAGAGCTACGTGCAGTTTTTAACTAGGATAATTTGTGAATATCTAACAAATGTAAAATTTTATATTAATAAGCCCGACCGTATAACCGATACACGTACGTACCGACATCACGACGCCAATACGTCATAGAGCACTGTATTTATCTAACAATATATATTTAGATATATATTTACGTTTCCAGCCAAATTTGTGTTTAAGAATTTATTATATCAAAATCACATTAAAATATCTTCGGATCATTAGAATTCTTTCGTCACTCCCACTGTCATTTAAAAAAAAGACTACCAAAATGTAAATAAATGGTAATAGACATAATATATTAAAATAAAAGTAAATATTAAACTAAAATTTAAACAAATTGTCATCTTTTACCAAATAGTACTATAATATGTTTAATCCAAATTTAATATAAGTATTAGTTAAAATCTTATTTACTAATATGACATTTAAAAAAAATCATTTTTTTTCAATCAAAGTTTTGTAGAATTCGGATGTATGCAAATTTAAATTAATTAATTTAAATATAAAGTTTCTGTTATACTTTCATCAATAGCATTTTTATGCCATAGAGCTACAATAAAAGGAGAAGTACACCGCACCTGTACTGCCACATATATATATATATATATATATATATATATATATATATATACATATATATATATATATATATATATATACATATATATATATATATATACATATATATATATATATATATATATATATACATATATATATATATATATATATATACATATATATATATATATATATACATATATATGTCATGTATTAAAACATAAGAGATGGTATGGTCTTATTTTAAGCAGATACACAAAGATTCTCGGTCATACAGTTATAGGCATCGACCTCGACCAAATATGAGGACATCCCGAAAGCGTTAATAGTAAAAAAATTTAAATTAATTTGATCCTTAAAATATTTCCATACAAATGTTTTTGAATGTTACTATTGACAGATATGAGGTTTGGGTAAATGTTCAGATTAAAATAGCTACGACGAACATTCATATGAATGATCATATAAGGATTCCTTTTTCTTCCTGAGGTATGGAACAATGATACACACTTTTTCGGAAAAACACATTGACAAAATGTACTGCTGTATATATATATGATTTACACATACACTAATATGTATTTATGTGTACGTATATACATATAAATATACATATATATATATATATATACATATATATATATATATATATATATACACACACATATATATATATATATATATATATATATATATATATATATATATATATATATATATTTTACATAAAACTCTAACATGATAATTTTACATACATGTAGAGTTTTATGTAAAATTTCCATTAGTTTTTTTTATTCAATACATATTTAATAAATTACTTATTAATTTTGCGTTTATTAAAAAAATAGTAATCTTAAAATGTTTAGACGTGCCGGCAATGTCTACGGCAATTGCACTCTAGTGCCACCAATAACGAGAACGTGACCTAGAGAAACGTTTTGCTTTTAGTTAGCCTAAAAAATTAAGAAAGTATTTAAAATAAAAACATAAGAACGCACTATGACGATTATTTTGAAAGCGTGTTTAACAATCTTCAATATCCAAAATGAACGGTACCGCAATTTATTTAAAATAAAATTATCAAACATATTTACACTTTTATCTGCCTGTATATGTTTGCATATATTGGTGTAAATGCTCGTAAATAAATGAAAATTTATAAATCAAGAAATACTTTCTCGAATTTATTTCCCCGAGAAATCCTTAAAAACGAAAACAATTTTTAAAAAGAAAATTATTACAGTTTTCTTAAAGTTAAATTCAAGTTTCTTCGAACTATTTACTTTTTTCAAAAAGACGTAATCTAATAAAAGAGAGAGAGTTTTAGAATTCACTTTATTAAATTCATTAGAATTTTTCTCTTATCGCTTTGAATATATAATATACAGAGGTTATATGAAAATCAACTGCTCTCAATATTAAAATAATTGCCAATACGTTGTTATGCCTTTACAGTTACAGTACTATGCAAAATAAAGCAAGCACTTCCACACTCTTTCTACCCCTTGATGGATTCTTACCTTAGAAACAGAATGTTTCGAGTAAACACCGTGACCGTTCCTTGTATAGTTGCCACGCAGGAGTACCCCAGGGATCGGTACACGGTCCGGTGCTTTACAACATCTTCACGAATGACTTACCCCAGACACCTAATATTACAGTAGCAACCTATGCTGACGATGCTGCATTTCTCGCATGTAATAGCAGTCCAGAAGAGGCAAGTAAATTGCTGCAGGCACAACTCGATGACACAAATAAATGGTTGAACAAATGGCGTATAAGAGCTAGTGCCCAAAAATCTCACCACATCACGTTCACTCTGAGACGTGCAACTTGTCCTGCAGTCAACTTAGGTACCAACACCTTACCGCAATCGTCCTGCGTCAAATACCTGGGGTTTCATTTGGACTGAAGGATGACATGGAAAGACCACATCAAAAATAAGCGTAACGAAATAAATTTTCGATTTAGAAATTTGCTATGGCTTCTAGGAAGACAGTCAGCACTATCCCTAAGCAACAAACTAAGAGTGTACTGCTCCGTAATAAAACCCATTTGGACATATGGGATTCGACTGTGGTCATCGGCCAGTAATTTTTACATACTCTGCCTACAAAGAGCCCAAAACAATATACTTAGGGTCATATCCACGAATACCTACAAATTTCAACCATCGTAGACGAAGCAAAACGCTACACAGCCACATACAAAGATCGTCTGACATTCCATCCTAACCCACTTTAGCACATGCTGTTGCAGCCCAACTCGATAAAGAGACTCAAGAGAGCTGACGTGCTTCATAATTAGAGCGATTAAGGGCACTGGCCCTATATTCGCCCAAACAAGATACATACCACAACCTACCTGCTTATAGTTCTAATGACTGATCGCAGGATACAAACAGAAAAAAAAATGCCTTTACAGTTGATCTCTACACTTATAAGGGTTTTTAACTCAAAAAACCCGTTTTTGAAGAGAAAACATATGCCACTAATAATGCAACCGGTACACACTATGAACCAATATGTTTAAAATGTAGTAAAAACTATTACTTTCACACTGTAGTTATTGCTCTACCATCTTTTGATACGTGGCAAATTTTTATAAAATTATAATATTTTCCCGCAATTTTAATGCATTTTTAGTTAATCCATAAACGGTAAATATATCCATAACGATATAGTTAATCCATAAATATTACAATAGGTAAGGGAGTAGAACTGACAAGACGTACGCCCAAGTATAATTTGATACATTTCTATGAAAATACAATAGAAAATTACATTTCTATGGAAATAAAATGTAAATTGTATGTATGCTAATGGTTTTCCGCTTATAACTTTTAGTACGATGTACGTAAAGTATTGTTAACTTTGGGAGTATAATATAAATAAATGAGATATTTGAGTAACCTCCTCCCTTTCACTTCTCCAAACAATTGGTTCGGGTCTCGACTTCGTCGCTATACAGAACAAGTTTTGACGTTGATTTTAAAGTTTATGGAAATTTATAGCGACCTGACACTTTGAAACAAAGTTATTGGCAAGCACCGTGCCATTCGAGGTTGATGAGAACTATAAATCACGTTCGTTGAGGTAGGGATGACAGTGCGAGTATTCATCGTAAGAAGAATAGAGGAATTTAATAGATAAGACCATGTTAGATGTTAATGCTGTTTTGAGTTTACTCTTTAAGAATCGGTTTTCATATAAAGCGCACGGTATGAAGCTATATGAGGAATAAAATCAGAAGTTTAGAGATTTGAAAAAGTGTAAGAGTTTGTAAGTATGGATGTAGGAGTAATCTAAGAAAATACTCATCCGATTTAAAAGAATTCTTTCACCAATATTTAGAAACAACCTTCAGGATGGACATAAGTTTATGCAACTTATCCCGTTAAAAAAAGTTTTTACATATTATATAAAGACACATTTTATAAGTTTTGAAATAGGAGGTAATCGTCGAGACAACTCATCTGATTTCTAAAATTCTTTTATCAATATTTAAAAAGGATCAAAATATGTTGTATATTAACTCGTTGACAATTTTTTTTATATCATATAAAATAGCTAAATTTTGTAAGTTTGAATATAGAAGTTAATCCCCGAAACTACTCATCCGATTTCAAAAATTGTTTAACTAATATTTAGAAAGGAACTTCAGAATGGACATAGGCTATATTTTATCCTGTTAAAAACAAAATTTCATAAAGACCAGTTTTCCAACTTAAGTTAAGTAAAGAAGTGTCGGGCGAATGCGTTTCTTATGAACGCTGGCTTAAAGGTAAGAGGTATATTGATAGGTGTCATTGATGTTTATATTTACATAGTGTATTTTATACATTCTAAGACAATAGTAATTAAAGAATAAACTCCAGTGGCACATCAGAGTTGACACAGGACAATGTTTTTTTCAATTCAATAGAAATATTTTTTGTTACTTAGAATAAATGACAATTTTTTTAATTAAAGAAAACGATTGAATAGTTTAAGAAAGAAAGTTTAATCATAGAAATTTATAGAAAAAATAAAAATTAAAAAAAAGATAAACGATCTAATACATACAATGAAATTTCCATATAAGTTTTAGGCGTGTAAATTTTTAAATTATTTTAGGTTTAATTATTGAGTTTGTTAAGAGTTGGTGTTGACAGGGCCATAAAGCAATAATTATCACAGTCTTGGGTACCCTACTTGACGCTCCGACTTCACTCTCTAAACGGAAATAATCCGTTTAAATTTTGTATGAGACATCTCTTAATGACATTTTTTCCTGAAAAATTTGATCCGCCGTATTCTTAGGTATTTGGGATACTAATAACTAGTTTGGAGACAATAATTTTCCCGCTTTCGAGAAAATATGTGTTTGTATTTTTTTATTTAAAAAAATGTCACAAATTTAGCAAAGACTGAATAATTTCCTCTTTATAATTATTATTCTACTATCCTTTGAGAGGAGGGAACTCTTACAAGAATATAATTTCTTCCAGCATTTTTCTTACATCAAACATTTTAAATAATTAAGAAAAATGTTAAAACATATATGGAAAAGTTACGAACATAAATTTTTAATTAAACTATTAGACCGTACAACGGACTTACATTTCTGCTTTGACCTTTGCATTTTAACCTCTATTACTGCATCAAAATTAATTACATAAGGATATCGGATATAATTGAATACAATATGCAAGTACTTTTTTTCAATGCCTGATTTAAAAAAAATAGAAATGTTTAGACTAAGACGTTTACCAAAATTCAACGCCAAGGAATTTATTAAAAAGGAAGTACTTTTTAAATTTTGCATATATATATATATATATATATATATATATTTCTAGGGTGCTCACCACTGTGATATTTATTGCTTTATAGCCCTGTCAACACCAATTCTTCACAATCCTAATAATAGAACCTAAAAAATTGACATGGCTAAAATTTACTTCGAAATTTTATAATATTTGATCGTTTATTTTTTTTATTTGTTATTTTTCCTACCAGTTTCTATGATCAAACGCTCTTTCTTAGACTATTCAATAATTCTCTTTAATTATAAATGTCGTGACTTATGCCAAGTGATCAACAATATTTCTATTGAATGGAAAAAATATTGTGCGTGTCAGCTCCGGTTTGTTACTGGAGTTTATTTCCTAATTATGATGGTCTTGAAATGTATAAAATAGGTAATATTGTACATAAATATAAATACCAATATCATCTATCAATATATCTCTTACCGCTAAAGCAGTGTTCATAAAAGACGCCTTCGCTCGATAGTTTTTTCGTTGACTTAAGTTAAAACACTGTTCTACATGAAACTTTATTTTTAACGAAATATTATGAAATCAGTGACAATCCTGAACGCCCCATACAAATAATGGTGAAAAAACTTTTGAAATCGGAGGAGTAGTTTCGGAGATTACCTCCTTCATCCAAAAGTACAAAATTTAACTTTTTTATAATAGATGAAACCTTTTTTAACGGGATAATATGTCCATTCTGAAGGCCTTTTCTAAATTATTTGTGAACGAATTTTTTAAATCGGTAGAGTATTTTCAGAGATTACCTTCTACATCGAAACGTAGAAAACTTAACTTTTTTGTAATACACGAAAACTTTTTTGACGTGACAATATTCAACCTATGTTCATCCTGAAGGTCTTTTCTAAATATTGGTGAAAGAATTTTTGAAATTGGATGAGTAGTTTCCAAGACTACCTCTACTTGTCATAAAACTTCATACCGGGCACTATAAATGAAAATCGATTCTTCAGGAGTAAACTGCAAAAGGCATTAGCACCTAAAATAGTGTTATCTATTAAACTCCTCAACATTGTTACGATGAATACTCACACTGTCATCCCTACCTCAACCAACGTGATTTATAGTTCTCATTACCCTCGAACGGCACGGCGCTGGCCAGTAACTTTATTTCAAATTGTCAGGTCGCTATAAAATTCGATTAACTTTAAAATACTCCAGTGTATCAAACTTTGCAATTACATCAGGCATCAACGTCAAAAGTTATTCTGTATCGCGACGAAGTCGAGACCCAAACCCATTGTTTGGAGAAGTGAATGGGGGAGGTAACCGCAATATCTCATTTATTTATATTATACTCCCAAAGTTAACAAGACTATACATGTATCGTACTGAACATTATATGCGGAAAGGCATTAGCATAGATACCATGGAACATAGAAACATATCAAAATATACTTGGACGTACGCCTTGTCAGCTCTACCCACTTACCTAATGTAATATTGTCGTTTATGGATGAATGAAAAATGGATTTAAAATTACGGGAAATAAAATTGATCTTATAAAAGTTTACCTCATATCAAAGGATGGTGGAGCCATAATTATAGTGTAGATATAATGAAGTTTTTACCATATTTTAAAGAGATTTTTTCATAATTTTTACCAGTTACATTATTAGTAACAGGTGCCTCATAAATACTCTTGTTTTAATAGTATCGGTGAGTTCAAAACACTTATGAGCGTGAAAATGAACTATCAGGGTATAACAACATATTGGTTATAGGCCATTATTTTAATACTGAGAGTAGTTGAAGCTCATGTGATATAGAAGTAGTAGTTGAAGCTCATGTGATTTAATTATTTGATACATAGAGGTCATAGAAGCGCATATGACCTCTATGTATCAAATAATTAAAGAAATAAGATAAAAATAGTGATGGATTTTTTGAAGTTAATTCTAAAAATTCTTTCTAATTCCAGGTAAAACTGATAGTTACCAGGTTCTGCTTAAACTTATTTAAAGTTTATTAAATGACATCTTCTTGAAACAAGGTAAATTGTTTTAAAACAGTTGAATTCGACACTAAGAAAACTATAATAATTTTTACTATATAAAAGTTTCTTACGACTTTAAGAATCTTTCTGCGAAATAATTTCTTCTTCTGCGAAAACATTTCTTTATTTAGATATTCGCATTCTCATTTATTAAAAATATTTAAGCAAATATATCCATATATATACAGGCAAATAAAGATGTTTATATATTTGACTGTTTCATTTTAAATAAAATTTACATACTTTTCATATTGGGTATTGAAGAAATCAGCCAGAAGTTACAAAATAATCTTATTTTAATTACGCTTTCAAAATGATCGTGGTAGTGCGTTCATATATAGTTACGTTATGCGTGCGTTCATATGCGTTCTTA
This sequence comes from Druceiella hillmani, assembly GCA_039881145.1. Taxonomy (NCBI): domain Eukaryota; kingdom Metazoa; phylum Arthropoda; class Insecta; order Lepidoptera; family Hepialidae; genus Druceiella; species Druceiella hillmani. The sequence goes on from JAYKKI010000058.1 coordinate 11,872,466, forward strand.
ATTTTTAAAGCCAACTAATGGCAAAACATTTCTCTATGTCTAGATTGCATTATATATTGGCATAGCGTTAACTGTGTCGTTGAAAGTGTTGTTCGGATGTTTATTTTCCAGTTCTTTTAAAATTACTGTATTGAATTTGTTTTGAAATTTTCTAATTATTGTAACAAGCCTTAGTTGATTTTATTGTCACAATACTAAATTTAAATTTTATAAACTTCTTGTGTATGGAAAATTATTAAAAATATTACAAATAATTTTGAAAATTTTGGTAAATATGTAAGCTATATTTAATAATTTAAATATATTTAACTTATAATATATAAAATATGTTATAATAATAATAATGATATAGTCCGAGTTACATGGTTGGTTATGTAATTATATTTAATTTATTTAATATGTAATATGTGTTATATCCACCCTGGAAGATTATTCACTTCAGTGACAGAGAGGTAATTATTACTGAATTAGACGAATCTTAAATTTAAATTTATAAAGGCATTCTTAGATCGTTTTATAAATTTATTGTCTCAAAAATTTAATCAAAATAGCCTAACTTTTCCACAGTTTGACTTGCTTGATTTTGAAATAGAGCATGCGTTAAATTTATCACTTAGTCCTATTAAAATAAACCAATCTTTATTGCATAATATTCTTTATCCAAATTGTACAATTTTTTTAAAAATTTTGAATAACACGAAAAGTTATGCTATGTTTATATTATATTTTTGTATGATGTGCACTATCTTTTTTAAAAACTACTAATTGATTAGCTCATAATGAAATTATTTTTAATTTCTTACTGACACTTGTTTTGTTTGCGTCAATTCATATTAGATATTATTTAGAAAATATTTCCTCCTAATTTGTAAATTATTTCAGAAGTTATATCTCGAATTATATAATTTCTAATTCTGCAATTTTTTTTCATTTATCTCAACTTAAGACCTCGTCTACTTTATTATCTGGTTTAAGAATAATTTAGAATTATAATACATGAATATTTATGGATATCAACATTTCATTTTATGGCTGTGGCATTTCGGAATAAGAATTGTTTTGCATTTTTCATACTTCAGAAGGTGAAAAGGAATCCTTCTATGATAATTCACGTCTATGTTCATCATAGCAATTTTAATCAGAAATTTGATCTAACCTCATTTCTCTCAATAGTGACCTTTCAAAAATAATCTAGAAATCTATTTAAATCATTTAGGGATAAAAATCAGTTTAATTTTTTTTGCTTTCGTATATCGCTATTAATTGGGAGAGCAGTTTATAAAGATTTCAAAAGTCATTTCTTCGAAAATATTATGAAAGTTAATTTCAGAAGAACTGCTAAAGATATTCATTTAAATTCATATTTTGTATCTTAAACTTATAAAATATGAAAAAAACATGCATTAGAAGAGGTTTATCTAAAGTTTATTGAGACATTATATCGATGATTCTTGATATCGTACTTTTTATGTAATATCCGATATGTTTATGGTCGTAAAATTTACGCGAGACAATATATACGAATGGTAAAAATTATCATCAGTATTTCTAAACATTTAAAAGGAAACATTTATATGTATCTTTATCTTTATATGTATTTATATGTATAATTGATGGGTCATCAAGATGAAACTTTTATTGTCATTTCATTAACAGTGATGACAATAAAAGTTTCACTGCTCTCGCCATTGTGGGACATTAAGCTATATAGTTTGTCTTTAAATATTGGCGTGCTTAAGAATGCAGCCTCTGTTACATCTCGTAAACTAACGATATTTTATTTTAGTGCATCTTGGAGTATTTTTCGTTTTAGTCTGAGATTTGATTGGTGGTCGTCCATCAGCGATTTTGCCAGAATATTAGGGTATTTAAGGATTCTGCCTTTGTATAATTTGGTATGTTTCATTATTTCTTCCTTCACTGAAGATACTCTTAGGTCTTTATGCAGTTGCTCATTGGTCACAAACCATGGATCATCTGTTATGTTCCAAAGTATTTTATTTTAGAACGTTTGCAGGATTTATATGTATGGGTGGGCGCAGTTCGCCATAGCTGAATGCCGTAAGTCCGCACTGGTAATCGTATAGCCCTGTTGAAAATCAGCTTGCTTTCTAATGACAATCGGGTCAAAAGGACCTACAGGCTTATTGCAGTACATTTTTCTTTATTGTAAGCCTAATTGCGCTTCGTAAATAAGTGTTTTTACCATATCAGCCATTTATCCAGACGTATCGCACATGATCTGCCTGTAGCATTAGGACTTGGTTAAGATAGACTGGGGGACAACTCTCTCTTCTGAGTGTGAACGTCACATTTACCGACTTTGTTTCATTTACTTTGATTCCCCATTTCTTTAACCAGGCAGCCACGTTTAAATATTTTTGAAGCATTTTTGGTGCCGCTTCTGCTTTGCTTTGGCTAGTAAGGAGAGCAGTGTCGTCAGCACATGTTCCAGAGACAACTGATGTGTTCACGGGCAAGTCCAAGATATAAAAGAGATTGAGTATAGGGCTAGTCACGCTTCCATGAAGGACCCCATTGACTAATGGATGAAGTTTAATTATAGCACAGTTAAATGAAACTACGTGATATAGTAATATTTCTACTTCCTTTAAGTTCTTTACCACAACCTAGGTTTCGTTGTATTACAATATCTTCAGGTAGACTATTAGCAAAGATCTTTGGTAATAGCCCACCTGAAGATATTGTAACACAAAGAAACCTAGGTCGTGGTATAGAATTAAAAGAAAGTAAATATAATACTACATCACGTAGTTTCATTTAACTGGAATAATGCATTTTTACAAAATTAACGCCACATATATTCACTATTTTAGTTATGGCGTTCCTACTTTGGACCATGCAATGTCAATTTGTCAAAAAGGCTAGATCATAGCATACAAGTGATGAGGCATGATTGCTTTGACTTTGTACAGAAGACCCTCTTACCACACCTTATCAAACGCTTACGATATGTCGAGGAACACGGCCACACAGTACTTTTTGTTTCGAATGAATGCACTATTTCGTTAACAAGTCTGTGAACGTGTTCTATGGTAGCGTGTTTATGGCGAAATCCCAACAGAAGCTCTGGTAATAGATGCTTTTCATTAATTATTGGTAGTATGCGTATCATAAGTAGTGACTCGTATATCTTCGACGGGATTAGCAATAGGCTAATTGGCCTATAAAACTTAGGGTTTTCCAGTAATTCGTTTGGTTTGGGGATCATAATTATCTGAGCCATCTTCCATTTCGGTGGGAAACATTTCAGCTTAGTCATCGAGTTATAGATTGACATAGGGAAGATTATTCCAGAATAAGGTAATTCCAATAGAAGGCGGTTTGTAATCAGGTCGTATCCTGGTGCTTTTTCAGGGTTAATTTTTTTGATAGCCCATAGTACTTGTGTCTTGTGAAATGTATATTATTTTCGTTTTCGAAAAGTTTTCATACATACATACACATGGCATTTGCATTCCACATATACCTCAATATATATATATATATATATATATATATATATATATATATGTATATATATATATATATATATATATTTATGTATATATATATATATATATATATATATATATATATATATGTAAATTTATATGTATATATATTTAATGCTGTGAATTTAATGTCAGTTTTGACATTAATTCGTTTAGTAATTTTGTTACATCCATGATTTGATTCATAATTGCCTGCATGGTTTCATTCAACTTCAAGAGCGTTGTATATGTACTATATTCATTTTGTACATTAGTATATTTTCTGTTAGTATTTTGTATTCTTTAGTACATTAGCATATGTTTGAACATCAGTATTTCGTTCGTTCATCAGTCGTCACAGATTCAATGGGCTGTTTTCTGTTTATCCCTTTATGTGGGACTGTATAGTTCACGTTGTGTATTTCCTTATATACAGTACGACTTTTTTAATTTGCTGGCTGATTACCATCACAAAGTATATACTTAACCTTGTCTGAGCACTCTTTCCTGGGGCAGTCATGGCTAAAATGAGGGCCCACGCATTATATACATTTGGGTTGCAGACAGTAGAATCTTTTTGGATGCCCATATGGCTGAGAGTTGGTGCAATGAAAATTTTCGCGTTTTGGCCTGAGGGTTTCAAAAGTGTTGATACATTTCCGCAACGTCTTCAAATTTTATATATCCTTTTTGTTTTTTTCCGGTTTGAGGTCTATATAGAATATGTTTAGAGGTTTTTTGTATGTCTATGACTTATATTCCAAATATTTCTTGGTTCATGATCAAGGATCTCAAGAGCTAGAGGGTCCTCTTTCATCCAATCCAGTAGATAAAGGAATGTGTTTCAGAACTACTCTAAAGCTCTAATCTCCTATTGCAACTTTGGTAAACACGTTTATGAATAATTGAATATTGCTGACGTTGTCCGTGAATATTGCTGGATCTTTTGAGTTGGTTGTGGATGGATTATTTTCGAGTGTCGCAAAACCTATTTGATGTCGTCACTGGGGCTGCAAGCCAGTAATTTAATTTGCTTTGTTTCTGAGTTCTAGATATTTCATCAAGGCTACCTTTTTACCTTTTTATGGAGGTTTCGATTAATGTTGGTGATAATAGGTGTTTGTGTTGCTCACATTGGAGAGTATGTTCGATCCTGGTTTGTTAAATAGAGCAGGGTGAGGGACCTGCTGTGAACGGTTGGTTAGGGTTATTTTTAGGTTCAGAGGGGTTTACAGAGTTATTGTTCATGTTGTTCTCATGCTTTGGGCCGAAATGCTAGCCGCATACGAAGTGACGTCCATTCCCGTATGAGGGCTCAGTACATCAATGTTTGCCAATTCCACTGACGTTTCTCGCTAAGGATTAGTTATCATACCAGCCATACATCCTCTTGGCGCATTTCCCACCTTAGTATTTGGGATAAATTTTATCGAGGTCGTATTCCTCAAGATCCGGGCGGTGAAGCCAAGATCACCGTTCTAGAGAAACACGACCACGAGGAGATGCTTTGTGTCGGTCATTTACTACGAACTCTTCCTTGGCTAGTTAGGCCTAGTGGAACTGGTTATTTACCACCGTAGAATATACTGTGGCACATAAGGAATTTGTTTTATTGGTCCTTGACTTTTCCACTTTTGCACATATTTTCATCGGGATCTGTAAATTTAATGGTTCTTTTATTTTACTCACAATAAGGTTTGTAAATGCTGTTTTGACTGGCTTAGATAAAACTGACCAAGTAAATATTGGCATTCTTAAAGTCGTCAGTTTTGCTTAACTTATACTGTTTTCTCACTTGTATACATACGTAAATAATATCAAAGTGTAGGGCTTTGACATACCCATTCATTTATAAATTTAATTGATCGGATTTTAGGTACAGAATGGAAGGATCTATAGTTTTACCCAGACTCAGACTGACAGTAGAAATTTAGGGTAAATGATGAATAGTTTGAAATTCCTCGTTTTTGGCTTAAACTGAATTCAGAAACCATTGCATACAGGAAATATTTTCCTTATTTTCGGAAATCTTTCTCGAGTATTAAAATTATAATAAATAAGTTTTACTATTTAAACCAAATTCATGTATAATACATTCAATATTTTGCTGTTTTATTTATTTTATAAAGTATATTTTACTACAAAACTCCTTATCAGTACTTTATTCAATGAAACACAAAATAATTAAACAATCACACTCTACTTAAGTTTTACTTTCACTGTTCGTAGTTAATGTGTGTGTATACTTGAGACAGAGTCCTCTGATAATATTTTGATTGAATAATTTGTAAATTTTAGAGACAAAATTTAAGGTACAGATTCAAAGAATCTGCAATTTTGAAAACAAACTGAGGGCGACAACCAAAATTTAAATCGTGTTTTGCAGTGTATGAAACTCTTTCATGTCTCAAAGTGAAATTAAAAGTCATCAAAACTCGGAAAATATTCTTCTAATGTTCTTCCTTCATATATAGAAAAATCAATCACAAATACTTGTAATTAAATTAGAATGAAATATATTATATTAAATAACCTAATTAGATTAATGATGCCACTGTAGGTCACATGAAAAAATTCAGAAATACGTATCTAGTATGATAAATTTTACTGTTTGATCCCGTTATTTTAAAAGTAATTTTAAAATATATACTGCCACAATAATTCCATCTAATATTGACTGATACGAAAGTCTTACGGATGTCTTCCAGTCCGTCGCTATTCGACTTCTATTCAACGTTAACGAGTGCCTATTTGGACTGGAGTCGACTGAAAACATTTATACTCTTACGTTTTTGAGAGCGTCATTCTGTCTCCGTGCTCCATAATTAAAATTTTTAATACTTATAAGTGAAAGTCGTGACAATCCTATTGACCTACTAATTTAAACGTTACATGGTTTATGTTTTTTGAAAATGTTGTAGCCTGCAACTCGGTACACGTGACCGAAGTAAACTTCTTTAGTGATCTAAACCTCTATTGATAATTATATAGAGAAGGGTAAAACGGCATATAGCCGGCATATAGAGAGAGAAAAAGAGGAAAATATTCTAAAAGACTTAAACAAACATATTTAAAATCAAAGACATAAAAAATAAATTAATTAAATATGTAATAAATATATTCCTCAGATGTCATTGAAGTAATTTTAAGTAATTGAATTAATCACAATTTTAAGAAAGGAGTTGAATTTTCTTTAATGTAAATATCTATATCAACATATGCAAACACACACGCATGCACGCATGCATGCACGCTCGCACGAAACAACCACGCACGCAGCAACGCTCGCACGCTGTATATGTGTATATAAATATATATATATATATATATATATATATATATATATATGTATATATATACATATATATATATACATGTATGTATATATATATTTATATGTATATATATATATATATATATATATATATATATATATATATATATATATATATATATATACATGTATATATAAATTGACACGTGTATGAAAATATTATATAAGAAGTCTTACTATCTTCAATTATAAAAAAAACATATTCACACAAAACTACAGAAGACCTGTTTTTTCATAAAATGTATAAATTGTGATAAATGCTGAATTTGCCTGGAATTGAGGAGCAAAATCAAAGCAATAAACTAAATGTGAGGTTAGAAACTATTTTAATTAACGTTAAAAATATTCAAGAACTTATCAAACGTTGTTGCCTTTTTATTACATTTTTTTTCAAACAGAGCCTTGTCACTTTATTACTCCCGTTATAAACTGTTATATATTTTCGGCAACTATGTGTGTGTTTCCGTTTTAGCTTTTTTAAACAGAATCTATGAATTGATTACCACCATATTGATCACATGGAAATACGAATATTCTATTTTCTATTCTTTATTATTTTGTTGCACCTTCCCAAAAACCTATCCATGAGATATAAAATATGGGCGTTGTAGAATTTGATATTTTTTTTTGGCAGGGATTAAAAATTAATATTAATCCATTAACATCCAAATAAAATTATCAATATCATAAACTTCGATTAATTTTATATTAATAAAATAAAATTATCAATAACATATTCGATACAAAAATTAATCGGTTCATCCATATGCAAAATAAGTGAGGCGTGCAAACCTGGAAAAATAGTTTAAAGGAAGCGCTGCCGAGTAAGAGGCTCGTATACCTTAACGATGTGTAAACAACCGAGCCTGACGTTCGACTTCTACTCTCGTTATGCCCATGCTGGTAAAGGATGTGTATCTCTAATAATTCGGCAAAATCGACTGCTTGATTTTCTTGATTGAGAATAAATGTTTATAGAATATTTTTCTATGCTGAAAAGTTATAAATTCATGTCCTTATTTTTTTATATGCAAAGTATAATATAGTTTTCTTGCTATAATTTAAGAAAAATATTGTAGGATGCATACATTTATATGCAATAGAATTTCTTTAAATTAAAATTTAAGATACCAAAAATACTTAGTAATATATTCGTTCTGAAATACTCTGGCACAGAGAAAGAAGAAGAGAGAGAAGATTCCGAACAGAGGGTCGACATATAAATTATAAGAATTTATCAGAGATTTTCAAATGGTAGCGACGAAATGACGAGAATAATAATTGAAAGAAATGAATATCTGTGTTTGCACCGATGAAAAAAATACATTTTTGCAGTGTTCAAATTTATATATCCTGCGTTATTTTCGCTTGATAACATTTATTTCGTTCGATCATATAAACCATTTTATTTATTTTGTTAAGTTTCTTTTTATTTTCTGAAGTTTTTTTTTTGTTCAGTTTGGAAAGCAATGTTTTAATTAAGCGGGTATGTGATTTTATCTGCATTAATCGATTTATTTTTATAGGTAAATTTTTATTATTTCACTTTCAGTATACGAATATACATTTCGTTGCGCATTATTTAAAAATGATTTCATAATTTTTTATTTAAATGCCTGGTTAAGGAACTATTGAAAATTTAAATTCTTTTGAATCGTCTTATTATCAAAAATATTAAAGAAAAGTAAAACGAGCAATGCAAGAGTTACGTTATGCACTTATGCGCATTTAAATATTAAGGGCTATTTATTATTTTTACTAAACTATTTGCAATCATCATAATTATTTTTCATCATATATCATTTGTATTATTTATCAATAAATTTTCAGTAACCCCTTTCAGAAACGCTGCTTTTCCAAAGTATTATCTTAGAACTTTCCGTAGACGGGGAACATATCAGTTAAGGGTCCCATTTTTGCTTGTATGATGTGGAACCAAAAATTGTGATAAAAAAATTGAATTATGCAGGTTATCGTATAAAAATATAATTCACAATCCTGAATTTTTCTAAAAATGTAGATTCATCTGTTTTGATTGTAGGACTATTAATTAGTTATGAAAAATAGTAATGAATTGCGCTAACTTAAGAGATGGTTCCTGACTAGTAATGTGTCAACAAAACTATTTAAATCTAAAATATTAATTAACGATTAACACCAAAACTTACCAGGTCTAATCAAAATCACAAAAACCTTCAAATTATATGTGCTGACTCCAAATAAAATGAATACATACATATATCATTATTATTTCTAGGGATCTTTTAAAAAATGTACTAATCGTTACCAGAGTCGATATAAACAAATACTTGTCATAGATGAGCATATAAAGAAAATGTTATGTAATAAATTTTCCAAAAAAATATTGGAAACTCCTTTTCACTTGAATCGTTATTCAAAAATTCAAAGTATTCAAACCCGATTCAAATACCTGCTTAAATATTTATCACCTATTTAAATATTTATCAAAACACATATTATGATAATCAGTTATTTTTCTTACCAAGATTTATATTTTGTTACTTTAATCTTTCCTGATTATCAACCGTAATTATTATAATTCTCTGACCATATTTACGTTAATTGTTCGGCCTTTTTCTGTTTTTTTTTTTTCATTTTAGCCTTCATTTGTAGTGAGGATAAAAATACACGGACTTTAAATTTAAGCAGTCAACTTTAAATATTATTTAAATTAAAAAAGTAATAAAACGGGAAAACAATCATAAATTTTCCTATATAAATTCGTTTGTCAATTTATTTGGGTTCAGAAATTTTGTACAAATTTTCATTTAATTTTCACTTTTAAATGAATACATTTTGACAGTTACCCCTTATTTATATTTTAGAAGTATTTTTCTTTCACATAACAATGAGAGTAGGTGAATAATTTTAGTCCTCTAAAGAGATTTTAATGTAAATCTGATGCAATAAATTTTTAAGAACTGCTTGAATTGAAGGTACAAAGATGAACATATCAGTGCGTGCACGTGTCGATTATATGGTGTAGGTTTTTAATATGAAATTTGTCATTTGTGACTTATTCCTAAATGTCTTTAGATTAGTTTAAAAACCGTATGTGGCTCTGCAAAATTGGAAAGTACAAAAATTTATTTCTCGATAACGGCTCAAATTATTGTCTCTGCAGTTTTGTTATTACCAATATTATGGAAGCAAAAACATATGACGCAACTTATTTTCCTGAAAAAATATAGTTGAAACCTCTTTTGCAGAACTTTAATAAATTATGCGCGTTTGCATAGCAAAAGCGAAGTAAAATGGAAGGTATCCGGAGCTGTGATAATTTTCATAAAACACTCTATGTGTCTCAAATTAGAAATAATTTATTAGCCAATAAAAATTAACTTTATTGCGAAATTGCCAAAAATGAATGTATATTATTTCTGTTATTTCGTTTTTAGTTTTGAAATAACCATGTGTAATTTTTTTCTCTTATATCGAATAGTATTTTTTCCAGTTGATATTTTTTATAACCATTTGAACTTATTTGATATGCTTTCAAAACCTCCCGATATACTTTCCAAACCTCTCTCTTTAATTTCCAATATATCCTTTTTCATCGCACGGTGATACTCCAAATCACATTCGCATTTACTTGTAGGTAATATTCAATATTTTCAGTAAATTACATTGGCAACAAGACATAATTTGACCTAATGTATTAAGTCGGACTCTCCTTATTATTCAAGACACTCACACTACAGTAGTGCACCATAGTAGTGCACGTATAGTTGTGCACTTTCGTATCACACTTGAAAATCCAATACCATTCTCGAATTACTAATTCGACAAATTGCAAGTTGAGCTGTGGTCTGATAGCAGTCACTGTAAAGCTTTGTCGTAGCTCCGAGCGTAACGCATATCAGTACTTTACTGTACTAGAACCCTCACCGTAGAGCAACAAAGTGATAGCAGTGATTGATTGGATTTTAAGTGGAGTTAAGTGGAATGTAAAGTTTTAAGACCGTTACTTAAAATAAAACTTTCGATGTGGATTTAAATAAGGTTTTTTTCTATACCATACTCCGGGCGTTCGTGTTTTTGGGAACATTATTGAAAAATCTATAATTTTAGGCGTATTGGCTTAATATTGGTTGTTTTATCGAAAATGCTCATTATGTATTCAAATTCCACTTCTTTTAAAGTTATGCAGTCGAATTTATATAGAAATTTTCTATTTATAGTAACGCCCTCATTACATTGTTTGTCACATAATTAATATCTGTAAACCGAATATTTTTAAATGTTTATATCTTTGTTTTATTGAATTACTCATAATCTAAATGTAACCTAGTATGTTAGAATAATCTAATATAGGAAAATTGTGAAAATATAGTTCAGTGCTCAAAACTTGCTCTTTAAATTGTTGCCTTTAAAATTTCTAATCAAATATTCTTATATAAAAATATCCGAAATATATGTGACTTGATGTTTTTTACTATTACGCCAAATTTATTATTTAAATATTAGGTTTATACGTCTCCTGAGAAAAAAATATATATTCATTCAGATATTTTCAAATTTTTTCTAAAAATTACAAGCATATATTTGTGAAAGTCGATTATATTTGAATCTATAAAATTGCTGTTTCAGTTCATATTCCACATGACGAGGTTTAAAAAAATTCCTTATTTTATTTGCCACATATAAAACTCTACATATATACAACTATAAACTGTACATATATACAACTCTACATATATACTACAATAGTCTAGGGTTTTAATTATTGAAATGCACTGTTAATTTTGAGATAGGAAGACTTATGTGTAAGTTTTTGTAATTTTAAAACAAATATAAAATGAAGCATTGAAATTTTTTTATTAAATTTTAATAAAACTCAACTATGAAACTCAACTACGAACGTCTCCTATGTTATATTTACATGAACATGTAAATATAACAGACGGGAGGACTTTATTTGCACAACGATCATTAACGGTGAATGGCAACATTCATTAGTCATAATCAAAATCCCAAAAGCCCATTAAATTAGCTATGAATAAATGAATAAGTATAAAAAACCTTTCAAAACGGTACATCTTGTTACCAGGGATCTGGTCAAAAAATTGTTGCTATGAACGACAACGCAATAAAAGGTCTGTGAAACAAATTTCCCAAAAAAATTTAAAACTCTTGCGCTCTGGACTGTTCCAAAAATTATTCAAAATCCTATTAACGGTTGAATCCTATTTTTGTTTTTACGGTAATCAGGTCATTTTCTTGGTAACAATTTTTCTATTTTGAGGTAGTAATTATTTAATCTATTTTGAGGTCGTGATAGAAGTTAAAATACAAAGGTCAAAGAATAAAAGTCTATCCGTTATATTGTCTAATCGTTTAATTGAACATTGGTGTTTGTAAGTTTTCCATATATGTTTTCAGATTTTTCCTACTAATTTAAAAACTTTGATGTAAGAAAAATGCTGAAAGGAATTATAATCTTGGAAGCGTTTCCCGCATTACGAAAGACAGAAAAGTAATAATTATGGTGAAGAAATAATCAATTCTTTCCTAAATTTTTAAGTCATTTGTTTATAGTTTTTAAATAAAAAAACACAAAAATATATTTTGTCGGAAACGGTCAAATTATTATCTCCAAATAAGTTATTAGTATTTCAAAACCTAAGAATATGGCATATAAAATTCTTCTGGGAAAAATCTCAATATGAAATCTCTCATACAAAATTTAAATGGATTACACGCGTTTACAGAGCGAAGTTGGAGCGGAAATAGCTTCAAGCAATTCTTTACAATTCCAAAAATAAAACCTACAAAAATTTACATGGTTAAAATTTACCTCGATATTTCATTGTATGTATTTGAGTGTTTATTTTTTTTTGATCTGTTATTTTCTCTATCAATCTCTATGATTAAATAATATGTCCTAGACTATTCAATCGTTCTCGTTAATTAAAAAAATGTTACTTATTCTAAGTAACAAATCATATTTCTATTGAATCAAAAAAACATTGGAACTGACAAGTTCCGATGTACCACTGGAATTTACTCCTTAACTATGATTTCCTCGAAATGTATAAAACAGGTAACACTGTATATAAATATAAAGATCAATATCTATATGTATAAATATATCTCTTACCATTAAGGCCTCGTTAATAAGAGACGCGTTCGCTCAAATATTATTTCGTTGACTTACGATGAAAAACTTGTCTCCTTAAAATTTTATTTTTAACGAGATAATATACAACCTATGTTCATCTCGAAAGTTCTTTCTAAATATTGGTAAAATAATTTTTTAAAACATACGAGTAATTTTGGATCTTACCTGCTACATCCAAACTTACAAGCTTTAACTTTTTATAATATTCGTGAACTGTTTTTAACGGAATATTACACAACCTATTTGTTTCCTAAAGGTCCTTCCTAGATATTTGCGAAAGATTTTTTGAAATTGTATGAATAGTTTCGGATAGTACCTCCCAAATAAAACATTTAAAATTTAAGTTTTTTATAATACATGAAAACTTTTATTAACGGGACGATGTATAACATCCTGAAAGGCCTTTTTAAATATTGGTGAAAGAATTTTTTAAATCGGATGAACAGTTTCGGAAATTACCTCCTACATCCAAACTTATAAACTGTTACACTTTTTTAACGTTCTAAACTTCTGATTTTATTCCTTGTAAAACTTCATACCGGGCGATATTAGAATAAAATTCAAATGGCATTAACTAACGTAGTCTTACCTATTAAACTCCTCTATTATTTTTTCAAATAATACTTACACTGTCATCCCTAACTCAAGGAACGTGATTTATAGTTCTCATCACCATCGAACGGCACGGCGCTGACAAATAACATTGTTTCAAACTGCTAGGTCGCTATAAATTTCGATTAATTTTAAAACACTCCAATGTATCAAACTTTGCAATTACATAAGACATCAACGTCAAAACTTGTTCTGTATAGTGATGAGATCGAGACCCGTACCCATTGTTTGGAAAAGTGAATGGGGAGAGATTACTCCAATATCTCATTTATTTATATTATACTCCCAAAGTTTACGAGACTCTACGTATATCGTACTGTAAATTATATGCCGAAACCTATTAGCATTCATACCACGGAACACAGAAAAGTATCAATATATACTTCGAATATGTCGAAGGACTTGTCACCTCTACCCACTTAACTAATGTAACATTATCGTTTATATATCAATGAGAAATGGATCGAGATCCTGGGAAAAAATTATAATCTGTTAAAAATTTGTCTCATATCCAAAGATGGTAGAGCAATAATTATAGGATGGAAGTAAAAAGTTTCTACTACCTTTTAAACACATTTGTTTATAGTTTGTACCGGTTGCATTATTGGCGGCAGGTTTCTCCTAAAGACTCATGGTTTAATTGTATCGGTGAGTTCATAACACTATGAGCGTGGAAATCTATACAGAAAACTAAAAAATAACAATGTATTCAATATAATAAAGACATAACAATGTATTCGCCATTCTTTTAATACTGAGAGTAGTTGAAGTTCAAGTAACCTCGGTATGTTAAATAATTAAAGAAATAAGATAAACATAGTGATGGATTTGTTAAAATTAATTCTAAAAGCTCCCTCTCATTTAAAGTCAAATCTGTAATTATCAAATTCTGACTATCCTTATTTAATTTTTGTTTAATTACGTCTTTTTTAAATAAGGTAAATGGTTCTAAGAAAGTTAAATTTAACTGTAGGAAGACTATTATAGTTTTCTTTTAAAAAATGTTTACCACTTTAGTGATCTGTCTGTGAAGTAATTTCGGAAAAACATTTCTTTATTTATATATTCTCATTTATTTAGAAGCATTTACACGAATTTATCCAAATATATACAGACAGATAAACATGTATATATATTTGACAGTCTTATTTTAAATAAAATTACGTATCTTTCATTTTGGATATTAAAAAAGCCAGCCAGAAGTTTCAGGATAATATATTTTAAGTACGCTTTCAAAATAATCGTAGTGGTGTGTTTTTATATATTTATTTTGAATACTAAAAGCAAAACATTTCTCTATGTTTTGTTTTCGTTATTGGTGACATTAGAGTGCAATTGCCGTAAGAATTGCAGGAACGTGAAAGCATTTTAATTTTATTATTTGTTAAATGAACGCAAGATTAAAAGTAATTTACTATGTCAATGAGTTAAAAAAACATATGGCAATTGTACATATAAATTTACATGTATTTATACTTATAAATACATATCACTGTCTATGATAAATATATATAAATATATATATATATATATATATATATATATATATATATATATATGTGTATATATATATATATATATATATATATATATATACAGCAGTGCACTTTGTCAACATACCTAAAAATTCAATATCTGTGATCTATGACTTGTTGGCGGTCACTGTAAACTTTTATCGTAGCTTCTATCCTAACCGACGTCAGTAATATGGTCTCGTAGGAGTCGTACCGTAGAGCGATGGAGTCAAAGCAGTAATTGATTTGAGTTTGAATGGAGCTAAATGTAATGTAAAGTTCTAACGACCGTTATTTAAGGCTGCAATGTGGAATAAAAATTTAAAAAAAAATTCGAATAAAACGAAAAAATGTTAATAGGTCACAGCAATTTTAATCAGATAATTTATCCAAACTTCACATCAATCAGTAGTTAACATTCAAAAATAGTTATATAAAAATATATATTTTAAGCACCGAATTTACTTTTTTACTACTAAAGCTTCCGAGACTTCCTCATATCTGGTCGAAGTCGATGCCTAAAACTTTATGCCTGGGAATCATAAGGTATTCTCCTAAAATAAGACCATCCCATCTCTTATGATTTCATACATGACATAAGAGATGGAATAGTATTATACATAACACACACACACATATATATATATATATATATATATATATATATATATATATATATATATATATATATATATATATATATATATATATAGCAGTGCAGATGCGGTGTACTTCTCTTTTTACTGTAGCTCTATGGCACATAAGTATTATTGGGAAAAGTATATCTACAACTACAAATTTGAATTTTATAATACAAATTTATCTTTTTTTTCCTTAAATTTTCACGCATCCGGATTTCACAAAAACATATCGCATAACCATTACAATTTTTCATACAAATTTTAGTTGTAAGAAATATTATTTGTAAGTAACATTTGAACTAATACTTAAATTAAATTTGGATTATATATGTTATATTACTAACCTGATTTGGGAAAAGATGATACTGGGGGTAACAAGTGAAAATTAAGAGATAAGTACATGGTACTATAAATGTTACAGTTTAATTCCGTTATTTTAGAAGTATGTCTAAATTATAAACTGCCATAACAATTTCGACCACACCGATCACTTTGATACGAAAGTACTAAATAATTTATAAAGAATGAAGAATGTATCCGAGCTGGTGTCAACTGAAAATATTTAGATTCATACGTTCTTGAAAGCTCCATTTGTTCACAGTACTTCGATAATTTTTTTTACATTTATGTTAATATCAGGACATCCTATTGACCTTTTAATTTAAACCTTTCGTAGATTAAGTTTTGTAAAAATTTTATCGCGTCTAACTCAGTACCTATATTTTGGGCGCCACGATTATTAATTAAGTCTAATTGTTAAATTTTTGTAACTAACTATAGTTAAACAAAAAAAAATAGTATATTTATAGTTAAAGAAATAACCATTATAAATTAATGGAAATATTTAACGACAACGAACACGGTTCTCTAAAATAATTAAAAAATATACTTTTTGGGATTTCGTAATTTTCGTCACCCACATTTAAGTTCTTGTGCTGAAAAAAGTAATCCTTAGAACTAGCAGACCATTTTAAAAGTTAGCACATATAATTCAAAAATTATAAATATATATATATATATATATATATATATATATATATATATATATATACATATATATATATGTATAATTGACAATTAATTTAGCCTATGAGAGAAATGTCCTATTAACTATGCATCTAAACCATTAAAAAACAGAAACATAAAAGCAAATCCCAGTCCCGAACTTGGATAAATGCGGCTATATCGCCCCCATTGCAAATAATAATTACGACAATTATGTGTATGTTTTCATAACGGATTTATAAATAAATTATATTCGTTTGTTTTCAATCTTGTAACAAATGAATTACACACAAAATTAGCAATATATCTATCATAAGTAGATGAATAAATCGAAAAAATTTTGACAGCTTACTTTTGAGAGATGTAACTTACAAAATTGCTAATGGTATTAGTGAACGCCATTTTCATTTAGCAGAGGTTTTCGAATGGTAGCGATGAAATAAAGAGAATAATAATTAAAACAAATAAATATATTTGTGTTTGCACGGAAGAAAAAGTTATGTTTTTGCAAACCGTTTCCAATATTTAGATAACTAGCTTTATTTTCGCTTGAAAAGAGGTTATTCCTTCGATCACACAAACTCATTGTATCTGGTTTGTGTAGTTCCTCATAATAAGATTTCACTCTAGTTTGAAAATCAATGTTTTAATTAAGCCGTTATGTGGTTTTACCTGCATTAATCCTTTTATGTTTATCGATAAATATTTTTTATTTAAGTTTTAGTTTACGAACTAATATTTTGTTGTACGGTATATGAAAACGATTTTAATTTTTTAAAATAAAACGTCTGTTTAAGAAGCAATTAAGAAAGTAACTCTTTTAATATATTTTATTTAAAAAAAATTATTAAATACAAGTTAAACACTTACTGCAGGAGTTTCGTATGCAATTTGGAACAAACAAATATTAAGGGCTACATGTTATTTTTATTAAACTATTTATAATTATTTTCTCCCTGCATCATTGGCATTATTTTTCGAGAAACTATATGTAACCTCTTCCAGGAACCTTCCTTTTTCCAAAATGTTACCTTTTAAATTTACCTGCAGAGGTGCGTATCGAGGAAATATGTTTGTGAACATTTTCATAAATATCTCCAGAATTATCATATATACCACAATAAACGAACAGACTGATATATAAGTCTACGATATTAAAAGAGATATGTTTTGCTTTGAAGGTGTAGAACCACAAAAGTTAATAAAAGAGAGCAAGAAGGCTCAGATTTTCGAGCAAAAATACGATTTACAACCCTTTTTTTATAAATATCCGAAAAGAAGGGACTAAGCTTTTGGTTTCAAGAAATAAAGACTTAGTTGTGTCGGTTTTTATTGTAGATATCCATTAACTTGTTATGAAAAATAGTAAATAATTGCAGCAATATCACGTATTATCATGTAACATATCAACAAAACTAATCGAAACTGAAATAATCTTTAATGATTAATATCAAAAATTTATCGAGCACAATCAAAATAACAAAAGCCCTTGAAAATAAATGTACTCTAAAGAAAATTACAATTATTTATTTTTTAATTAGAGATCTTTAAAAAAATACATGTCTCGTTATCAGAGATTTTTTTAAAAAAATACTTGCTACAGATGAGCTTGCAATGGAAGTATTTTGTAATATATTTCTCAAGAAAATATTGAAAACTAGCCTTCACTCGAATCACTATCCAAAATTTTAAACTATTCAAACCTATTAAAAAATCTGCGCCTGTTCGTGTATTAACTAAAAATACATTTATCGATTATTAATATAATAAATTAATTATTAATATAATAAATTAATTTATTTACTAAGATTTATATTTTATTTTTTTTATATTTCTTGATTCTTGACTATATTTATTATACCTTCTTGACAATATTTACATTTGTCTCCTGTTATTTTATGTTTTTTTTTATGTTCTACCATCGTATGTACGTAGTATATAAATATATGAAATTGAAATTTAAGCTTCTACTTGAAGGATGAATCTATTGCATTATTATATTTTCAGCCTCACCTGAAATAAAAAGAAAACAAGCCTTGAAAAAATTTAATAAATTTTCATAAATAAATTCGTTCCATAATATTTATTTTTTATTCAGAAAATTTTCTATTTTCGTTTAATTTTCACTTCTACTTTAATATATTATGTCGATCACAATTTATTGACCTTTTGGTTGATTTTTATTATTAATGACAATTGGAATAAAGAAAGAATTTTTATATTTCAAATATATTTTCAAATGACTTTGATGATTTAATCAATTCTTAGGCACGAATTGAGTTAAAAACATAAATATAAACGTGTCGGTACGTGCGTGTGTCAGTTATACTGTATGTCTTATTGATATCAAGTTTGACATTTGTGAGTTACTCAATTATCTTTGGCCTAGTTAAAATTGCACGTGACTCTGCGAAATTCGAAAGAATAAAAATTTATTTTTCGACAATGGATCAAATGATTGTCTTCGTACTATTATCATCTTATTTTTTAGAAGCAACAACATATGTCGTAACTCATTCTTTTGGGAGATGCATACTTAATAAAACTATTTTAAGAAATTAAATGTGTTATGTTTGCACAGCAAAGACGGAGCATAGGGGAGAGTACACGGAGCTGTGATAATTCTCATAGAGAACTGTATTTGTCTAACATTGGTAGTAATTTATAAGGCCAAAAAAAATTTATTACGATATTGTAAAACGTGCATATATCTCATTTTTTCTATAAGTGTATGGATAGATATAGTTACATCTAAACCTGTACATAAGTTGTGGTCTTGCGTTTGACAGGATTTTTTTGAGTTTTTATCAACTAACGGTGTAGACCTATTAGGTATGATTTCCAGAGCGCTCTCTTCAAATTCGACACTTTTTAAAGCATTATGATAATCCAATTCCTATTCGTACTTCCTTTTAGACAACTCATAATATTTTTAATGAAGTAAAACAAAACTGAGACGTGATTTCATTTGTTTTACACAGTAAAGACGGAGCATAGCGGAGGGTACCCGGAGCTGTGGTAATTATCATAGAGAACTGTATTTCTCTAACACTGGAAATAATTTATAAGCTAAACAAAAAAAAATAAACTTAATTACGATATTATAACACATGCGTATACCTCATTTTTTCATTTTAAGTTATGACTGGATATGGTTATATCTAAAACCTGTTTTTAAGTTGTCGTCTCTTGCGTTTGACAGAATTTTTTTGAGTTTTTAATTCTATCTAACGATAAGGACCTCTCATATCAATTGCTTTCCAAAACATCTCAATATTTTAAACCAGTTTTAATAATCTTTCTTTTTTGACATTATTTATGATTTATTGCTCATTCGTAGACCATTCATTCGCTATCCTTAATTTCAAATTCGATACTTTTTTCGCGTTCTAGGCAACTCTTAATTGTTTAATAAATTAAAATGACACAGAGATGTGATTTCATCTGATCTACTAAAAGTAACCGTCATATTACTCAAAATATTCGAGCTGTTAACCTAATCTCGATGAACGTGATTTATATTATTCGTCACCCTCATACCCTACGGCTCAGTCCTATAACTTTGTTTGAAAGTGTCAAGTAGCCATAGGTTTCGATTAACTCTGACACATCCGATGTATCAAACTTTGCAATTATATTCAATATCAGTATCAAAACTTGTTCGGTATTATAACGTAACCAAAACTCGAAACATTATGTGGAGAAGGGAAACAAAAGACGTTACTTCATTATCTCAGTCATTTATATTATACTCCTAAAGTTAACTAGACTATACGTGTAAACTACAATGAATCATATATCAAATGCCATAATATAGATAATAGTAAGCTTAGGAATTAAAAATATAACTGGGCACACATCTTTTTCATCCACCCATTTAACTAAGAATATGATTATAGTTATTATTTATCAAAAAAATGGTAAACGCGAAAAATGGGATTTTACGGCAAAGGAAAAATTTTCCCCAATTTAATGGATAACACAATTATAACTATAGTGCGGAATCAATGAAGTAATTATATTTTATATTCCCATTTGGCTATAATTGGTGCTAGTTATTTTGACAGAATGGCATATATCTCCTAAAGTTGCTTGTTTTATTTTTATTTAGAAACATTCAAAGATAATTGTTAGCCTGGAATTTATTTATCAAGGCATTACAAAGTATTAGTTATAAGCATTATTTTTATATTGTTATATACTACCCTATTTAAAAATCTTTATTTAAATACCCCTTTCAATCTAAAAAAATACCTATTTAAATACTCCTAATTGCTTATTTTTCTCTTATTTACATATACTGTTTTTCAGGACGAAAGAAAAAATTAAATAATGAAATAAACAAGGCGAAAAATGTGAAAATAAAAAGGGATTTGTTAAAGTGAATTCCGAAAACCTCTTTAACTTCTACGTAAATCTCGTATTTGCTAAATTCTAATTATTTAGTTCTTACTGAAGTTCGTCTTTTCAAACACGATATCTAGTTCTAAGAAATTTGGATTAAATGGGAAGGAAATTAAAATAATTTTCCGTTTTAAAATTGTTTACGTCTTTAAGGATCTTTTCGGGAGACGATTTTAATAAAATCCATCTTTATTTATTTATTCTCTTTTATTTACAAACATCGATACACAATCAATTAAATACAGTCATATAAATATGTACAAACATGTGTAATATAATTTTAATTAAAAATTGTAAATCGTTAACGTCGAGTAATGAATGGGTCAGGTAGCAGTTCCAGAATAATTATATTTCAGATACGCTTTGGAATATATATATATATATATATATATATATATATATATATATATATGTATATATATATATATATATGTATATATATATACATAAATATATGTGTGTGTGTGTGTGTGTTAATGTAGACTTGCGTGCCATACCTGTAAATACAGTAGCATGCTCCAATTATTTAACCGACAAATTTAGAGTTGAGCTGTGGCTTGATAACGGTCACAGCAAAGCAGTTTGTCCCAGCTCCGAGCGTAACCGACTTTAGTACTATATTGTACTAGACCCCGCGCCGTAAAGTAACGAAGTTGTAGCAGTGATTGATTGGATTTTAAGTGTATTTAAGTAAAATGTAAAGTTTTAACACAGTTATATAAAGTCTGAATTTTAACGTGGATTTAAATGAGGTTTTTGTTTTTACTATAATCTGAGCGTTCGTGTTTTTGGGAAATTTATTGAAAAATCTATCGCTTTAAGGGTATTGGTGTAATGTTGGCTGTTTCGTCGAAGATGTTCGACAAAACAGTCAACATTACATATGTGAAGAGGTCGAATCTACATAGAAATTTTCTAATTATGTCAATAGCTCTCATTTAATTATTTTGCCACATAATTAAAGTCTCTAAACCAAACATTTTGAAATTTATTTCAATTTCTCAACCTTATTTAATCATTCATTCATTAATAATTTAAATGTAACATTAATAAACTACTATAATAATGTGTTGAAGGTTGCATGGTTGGTTTTATAATAGCATTGATTTCTATAGGATTGTATCGTCTCCGCCATGAGAGATAAGATTTATTTCAGTGGCAGAGAAGTCCTCGCACAAAGTTGTTTCTTCACATATGCTTTTTAAATGTTTTTGATCAAACAAATTTTTATGCTAAATGCAAAAGCGACTTCTTCGATCGCTTAATGAATTTATTTCTGTATCTTTCCGGTTACTTTATTAATTAGAAATTAATAAAATTGCTAAATCTATTATTAAGAACTTTGCCATTTAAATAATTTCATATGATAGAAACCGTTCAGAGCGCTTAGTTCAACAATTTGTTATTCATCCGTTTATAGAAACTTTCTCTGTTTTAATCTGGATACTACGTTTTACGTTTTCAAATGCTTACATTAAAATTAAACGTCTTAGCCGTCGTGTATTGGATTGACCACAAGACATACAACCTTTGAAGACATGGTCCACCGAAAATATTAGCATAAAATCTTCCCGGTTATTTTATTAATTTCTAATTAATAAAGTAACCGGGAAGATATAGAAATAAATTCATAAAGCGATGGAAGAAATCGCTTTTGTATTTAGCATAAAGATTTGTCTGATCAAAAACATTTAAAAAGCATATATGAAACTTATCTCTCATGGCGGAGACGATACAATCCTATAGTAATCAATACTATTATAAAACCAACCATGCAACCTTTAACACATTATTATAGTAGTTTATTAATATTACATTTAAATTATTAAGGAATGAATAATTAAATAAGGTTGAGAAATTAACATAAATTTCAAAATGTTTGGTTTAGAGACTTTAATTATGTGGCAAAAAAATTAAATGAGAGCTATTGACATAATTAGAAAATTTCTATGTAGATTCGACTTCTTCACATATGTAATGTTGACTGTTTCGTCGAACATCTTCGACGAAACAGCCAAGATTACATCAATAGGCTCAAAAGCGATAGATTTCCCAAAAACACGAACGCCCAGATTATAGTAAAAACAAAAACTTCACCTAAATCCTCGTTGAAATTCAGATTTTATATAAAGGTCGTAAAATTTTACATTCCACTTAAATACACTTAAAATCCAATCAATCACTGCTACAATTTCGTTACTTTACGGCGCGGGGTCTAGTACAATATAGTACTGAAGTCGGTTACGCTCGGAGCTGGGTCAAACTGCTTTGCTGTGACCGCTATCAAGCCACAGCTCAACTCTAAATTTGTCGGTTAAATAATTGGAGCATGCCATTGGAATTACAGGTATGGCACGTAAGTCTACATTAACACGCACACACACACACACACACACACACACACATATATATATATATATATATATATATATACATATTTTACGTGTATATATATATATATTACGAAGCGTATTTCAAATATAAATACCTGACTCATTCATTACTCGACGTTAAAGATTTACAATTTGTAATTAAAATTAAATTACATATGTTTGTACATATTAATATGACTGTATTTATTTTATTGTGTATCGATGTTTGTAAATAAATGAGAATAAATAAAGAAAGATATATTTTATTAACATGGTCTCCCGAAAATATTCTTCAAGAAGTACAATTTTTAAAAAGAAAATTATTTTAATTTCCTTTCCGTTTAATCCAACTTTCTTAGAACTAGATATCGTATTTATAAATACGAATTTCGGTAGCAACTGAATAATTAAACGCAGAATTTAACAAATACGAGATTTACGTAGAAGTTAAAGAGGTTTTCGGAATTCACTTTAACAAATCCCTTATTATTTTCACATTTTTCTTCTTGTTTATTTGATTAATTAATTTTTTCTTTCGCCAAAAATGGCAGTATATTTAAATGAGACTAAATAGATTAATAGGGGTGTTTAAATACGAATTTTTAAATAGGGTGGTATATATTGCAATATTAAAATATTGCTTATAACCACACCAATTCAATAACCAGCGTCTTTACGAGACAACTGTCAAAACAACTAACACGAAATATAGACAAATGTCTATATAAAATGATAATTACTCGATTGTTTTCCCACTGTAGTTATCATTAAACTATCTATTGAAATGGGGAAAATTTTCACATTATTGTTTGATTTCGCATTAAATTTAATGTTTCGTTATTCGTTTTTGATAAATAATAACTCTAATTAAGTTGTTAGTTAAGTAGGTAGATGAAAGAGATATGCGCCCAGTTATATTTTTGTATATTTCTACGCTTGATACTCTATATGATAAGGCACTATATACATGATTCGTTATAGTTAACATGTACTGTCTCGTTATTTTTAGGAGAATAATATAAATAAATGAGATATTATAATAACGCCTGCTTCTTTCCTTTTTTCCACATAATATTTCGAGTTTCGGCTATGTTACGATACCGGACAAGTTTTGATGCTGATATTGGATGTAATTGTAAAGTTTGATACATTGAATTGTTCTAAAGTTGTAGCGACCTGACACTTTCAAACTAATCGAAACCTATGGCGATCTAAAACTTTCAAACCATATTATTGGGTTGCGTTTTACGGTATGAATGTAACGAGTTGCATAAATCACATTCACCGAGATTGGGTTGACCGCTGGAATATTGTGTGTAATAAAGCGGTTGCCTTTAATAGATAGATGAAATTACGTATTAGTGTCATTTGAATTTATTAAAATTAGTAAGAGTAATCTAGAACAAATTGCGAATGTGAATTGGGTTATCCTAATGCGATAAAAAGTGCGAATTTTAAATTAAAGAGAGCGATTGAATGGTCTACGAATGAGCATTAAATAATAAAGAAGGTAAAAAAATAAAGACTTTCAAAACTAGTGTAAAATAACGAGACGCTATGGAAAGCATGTTAAATAGGTTCATATAGTTAGAAAGAAACAGAAGTTCGAAGATCCTGACGCAAGAGAATAAATTTTACAGTTATTGTCACATCTATCCTTATCTTAAACTATAAAAATGAGGTTTGCGCATATTTTTCAATATCGTTATAAAGTTATTTTGTTGGATTTATAAATTATTTCATTGTTAGACAGATACAGTGCTCTATGAGGATTATCACAGCTTTGGGTACGCTCCGCTATGCTCCGTCTTTGCTATGCAAACATGTTTTATTAATTTAATATCTTAAGTAAGTATATTTTTCCTATAAGAATGAGTTACGACATATGTTTTTACTTCTAAAGTACTGATCATGATAAAAAGTATGAAGACAATCAGTTCGAAAAATAAATTTCAATACTTTCAAATTTTGCAGAGCCACCTGCAGTTTTGAAACTAGGCTAACTTGTGAATATCTAACAAATGTAACATTTTATATTAATAAGCCTGACCGTATAACTGATACGCGTACGTACCGACATCACGACGCCAATACGTCATAGAGCCCTGTATTTGTCTAACAATATATATTTATATATATATATATATATATATATATATATATATATATATATAGATATACTTACGTTTTCAGCCAAATTTGTGTCTAAGAATTTATTATATCAAAATCACATTAAAATATCTTTGGATCATTAGAATTCTTTCGTCACTCCCACTGTCATTTAAAAAAAAGGCTACCAAAATGTAAATAAATGGTAATAGACATAATATATTAAAATAAACGTAAATATTAAACTAAAATTTAAACAAATTGTCATCTTTTACCAAATAGTACTATAATATGTTTAATCCAAATTTAATATAAGTATTAGTTAAAATCTTATTTACTAATATGACATTTAAAAAAAATAATTTTTTTTCAATCAAAGTTTTGTAGAATTCGGATGCATGCAAATTTAAATTAATTAATTTAAATATAAAGTTTCTGTTATACTTTCATCAATAGCATTTTTATGCCATAGAGCTACAATAAAAGGAGAAGTACACCGCACCTGTACTGCCACACATATATATATATATATATATATATATAATATATATATAAATATATATACATATATATGTCATGTATTAAATCATAAGAGATGGTATGGTCTTATTTTAAGCAGATACACAAAGATTCTCGGTCATACAGTCATAGGCATCGACCTCGACCAAATATGAGGACATCCCGAAAGCATTAATAGTAAAAAAATTTAAATTAATTTGATCCTTAAAATATTTCCATACAAATGTTTTTGAATATATTACATATATGATATTGACAGATATGAGGTTTGGGTAAATGTTCAGATTAAAATAGCTACGACGAACATACATATGAATGATCATATAAGGGTTCCTTTTTTCTTCCTGAGGTATGGAACAATGATACACAGTTTTTCGGAAAAACACATTGACAAAATGTACTGCTGTATATATATATGATTTACACATACACTAATATGTATTTATGTGTACGTATATACATATAAATATACATATGTATATATATATATATATATATATATATATATATATTTGTATATATATATTTATATATATATATATATATATATATATATATATATATATATCTATATATTTTACATAAAACTCTAACATGATAATTTTACATACATGTAGAGTTTTATGTAAAATTTCCATTTGTTTTTTTTATTCAATACATATTTAAAAAATTACTTATTAATTTTGCGTTTATTAAAAAAATAGTAATCTTAAAATGTTTAGACGTGCCGGCAATGTCTACGGCAATTGCACTCTAGTGCCACCAATAACGAGAACGTGACCTAGAGAAACGTTTTGCTTTTAGTTAGCCTATAAAATTAAGAAAGTATTAAAAATAAAAACATAAGAACGCACTATGACGATTATTTTGAAAGCGTGTTTAACAATCTTCAATATCCAAAATGAACGGTACCGCAATTTATTTAAAATAAAATTATCAAACATATTTACACTTTTATCTGCCTGTATATGTTTGCATATATTGGTGTAAACGCTCGTAAATAAATGAAAATTTATAAATCAAGAAATACTTTCTCGAATTTATTTCCCCGAAAAATCCTTAAAAACGAAAACAATTTTTAAAAAGAAAATTATTATAGTTTTCTTAAAGTTAAATTCAAGTTTCTTCGAACTATTTACTTTTTTCAAAAAGACGTAATCTAATAAAAATTAAATAGTGCTCAGCAGAATTTCATAACTGCAAGTTTTAGCTTAAAGTGGAGAGAGTTTTAAAATTCACTTTATTATATTCATTAGAATTCTTCTCTTATCGCTTTGAATATATAATATACAGAGGTTATATGAAAATCAACTGCTCTCAATATTAAAATAATTGCCAATACGTTGTTATGCCTTTACAGTTACAGTACTATGCAAAATAAAGCAAGCACTTCCACACTCTTTCTACCCCTTGATGGATTCTTACCTTAGAAACAGAATGTTTCGAGTAAAACACCGTGACGCCAGGTCTTCCTTGTATAGTTGCCACGCAGGAGTACCCCAGGGATCGGTACTCGGTCCGGTGCTTTACAACATCTTCACGAATGACTTACCCCAGACACCTAATATTACAGTAGCAACCTATGCTGACGATGCTGCATTTCTCGCATGTAATAGCAGTCCAGAAGAGGCAAGTAAAGTGCTGTAGGCACAACTCGATGACACAAATAAATGGTTGAACAAATGGCGTATAAGAGCTAGTGCCCAAAAATCTCACCACATCACGTTCACTCTGAGACGTGCAACTTGTCCTGCAGTCAACTTAGGTACCAACACCTTACCGCAATCGTCCTGCGTCAAATACCTGGGGTTTCATCTGGACCGAAGGATGACATGGAAAGACCACATCAAAAATAAGCGTAACGAAATCAATTTTCGATTTAGAAATTTGCTATGGCTTCTAGGAAGACAGTCAGCACTATCCCTAAGCAACAAACTAAGAGTGTACTGCTCCGTAATAAAACCCATTTGGACATATGGGATTCGACTGTGGTCATCGGCTAGTAATTTGAACATACTCTGCCTACAAAGAGCCCAAAACAATATACTTAGGGTCATATCAGGTGCACCATGGTACTCCCGCAATTCGGAAATCCACGAATACAAATTTCAACCATCGTAGACGAAGCAAAACGCTACAGAGCCACATACAAAGATCGTCTGACATTCCATCCTAACCCACTTTAGCACATGCTGTTGCAGCCCAACTCGATAAAGAGACTCAAGAGAGCTGACGTGCTTCATAATTAGAGCGATTAAGGGCACTGGCCCTATATTCGCCCAAACAAGATACATACCACAACCTACCTGCTTATAGTTCTAATGAGTGATCGCAGGATTCAAACAGAAAAAAAAAATGCCTTTACAGTTGATCTCCACATTTATAAGGGTTTTTAACTCAAAAAACCCGTTTTTGAAGAGAAAACATATGCCACTAATAATGCAACCGGTACACACTATGAACCAATATGTTTAAAATGTGGTAAAAACTATTACTTTCACACTGTAGTTATTACTCTACCATCTTTTAATACGGGGAAAATTTTTATAAGATTATAATATTTTCCCGCAATTTTAATGCATTTTTAGTTAATCCATAAACGGTAAATATATCCATAACGATATAGTTAATCCATAAATATTAAAATAGGTAAGGGAGTAGAGCTGACAAGACGTACGCCCAAGTATAATTTGATACATTTCTATGAAAATACAATGGAAAATTACATTTCTATGGAAATAAAATGTAAATTGTATGTATGCTAATGGTTTTAAGCTTATAACTTTTACTACGATGTACGTAAAGTATTGTTAACTTTGGGAGTATAATATAAATAAATGAGATATTTGAGTAACCTCCTCCCATTCACTTCTCCAAACAATTGGTTCGGGTCTCGACTTCGTCGCTATATAGAACAAGTTTTGACGTTGATTTTAAAGTTTATGGAAATTTATAGCGACCTGACACTTTGAAACAAAGTTATTGGCAAGCACCGTGCCATTCGAGGTTGATGAGAACTATAAATCACGTTCGTTGAGGTAGGGATGACAGTAGCGCACAGTATGAAGCTATGTGAGGAATAAAATCAGAAGTTTAGAGATTTGAAAAAAGTGTAAGAATTTATAAGTATGGATGTAGGAGCAATCTAAGAAACTACTCATCCGATTTAAAAGAATTCTTTCACCAATATTTAGAAACAACCTTTAGGATGGACATAAGTTTATGCAACTTATCCCGTTAAAAAAAGTTTTTACATATTATATAAAGACACATTTTATAAGTTTTGAAATAGGAGGTAATCTTCGAGACAACTCATCTGATTTCTAAAATTCTTTTATCAATATTTAAAAAGGATCGAAATATGTTGTATATTAACTCGTTGACAATTTTTTTTATATCATATAAAATAGTTAAATTGTAAGTTTGGATATAGGAGGTAATCCCCGAAACTACTCATCCGATTTCAAAAATTGTTTAACTAATATTTAGAAAGGAACTTCAGAATGGACATAGGCTATATTTTATCCTGTTAAAAACAAAATTTCATAAAGACCAGTTTTCCAACTTAAGTCAAATAAAAAAAAGAGTCGGGCGAGTGCGTCTCTTATGAACGCTGGCTTAATGGTAAGAGGTATGTTGATAGACTATGTCATTGATGTTTATATTTACATAGCGTATTTTATACATTCTAAGACAATGTAATTAAGGAATAAACTTCAGTGGCACATCGGAGCTGACACAGGAAAATGTTTTTTTTCAATTCAATAGAAATATTTTTTATTACTTAGAATAAATGACAATTTTTTTATTTAAAGATAACGATTGAATAGTTTAGGAAAGAAAGTTTAATCGTAGAAATTGATAGTAAAAATAACAATTAAAAAAAAAATTACCAAATACATACAATGAAATTTCCACTTAAGTTTTAGGTGTGTAGATTTTTAAAATAGGTTTCTTTAGGTTCTTTTAGGTTTTATTATTTGGTTTGTCAAGAATTGGTGTTGATAGGGCCATAAAGCAATAATTATCACAGTCTTGGGCACCCCACTTGACGCTCCGACTTCTCTCTCTAAACGGAAATGATCCGTTTAAATTTTATATGAGACCTCTCTTAATGATATTTTTTCCTGAAAAATTTGATACGCCGTATTCTTAGATATTTGAAATACTAATAACTAGTTTGGAGAAAATAATTTGCCCGCTTTCGAGAAAATATGTGTTAAATTTTTTTTATTTAAAAACTATAAACAAATGTCATAAATTTAGCGAAGACTGAATAATTTCCTCTTCATAAATATTATTTTACTATCCTTCGAGAGGAGGGAACTCTTACAAGACTATAATTTCTTCCAGCATTTTTCTTACATCAAACATTTGAAATAAGTAAGAAAAATGTTAAAACATATATGGAAAAGTTACGAACATCAATTTTGAATTAGACGATTAGACCGTACAACGGACATATATTTCTACTTTGACCTTTGCGTTTTAACCTCTATTACTGCCTCAAAACTGATTACATATGGATATCGGATATAATTGAATACAATATGCAAATACTTTTTTTCAATGCCTGATTTAAAAAAAATAGAAAAGTTTAGACTAAGACGTTTACCAAAATTCAACGCCAAGGAATTTATCAAAAAGGAACTATTTTTTTTAATTTTGCATATATATATACATATATATATATATATATATATATATATATATATATATATACATATAATTTCTCGAAAGCGGTCAAATTAATATATATATATATATATATATATATACATATATATATATTTTTTTTTATTTTTTAAATTTGTTTTTTTTCAAAAACGTTGAAATTATCTTAAATAAATTATCTTGAAATTAAATCGAATTATCTCCAAACAAGTTAATATTATTGTAACAGCTAAAGAATATGATGTATAAAATTCTTCTGGGAAAAATCTCATTGAGAAACCTCTCATCTATAATTTAAATAGATTATACCTATTTGCAGAACGAAGTCGGAATGTAAAAGAGGGTGCTCACCACTGTGATAATTATTGCTTTATAGCTCTGTCAACATCAATTCTTCACAATCCTAATAATAGAAAATAAAAAAATTACATGGCTAAAATTTACCTCGAAATTTCATAGTTTTTGATTGTTTATTTTTTTTAATTATTATTTTTTCTATCAATTTCTATTACCAAACGCTCTTTCTTAGACTATTCAATAATTCTCTTTAATTATAAATTTCGTGACTTATGCCAAGTGATCAACACTATTTCTATTGAATGGAAAAAATATTGTGCGTGTCAGCTCTGGTGTGTTACTGGGGTTTATTTCCTAATTATGATGGTCTTGAAATGTATAAAATAGGTAAAATATAATACCTAAATATAAATACCAATATCATCTATCAATATATCTCTTACCGCTAAAGCAGTGTTCATAAAAGACGCCTTCGCTCGACAGTTTTTTCGTTGACTTAAGTTAAAACACTGTTCTACATGAAACTTTATTTTTAACGACATATTATGAAACCAGTGTCAATCCTGAACGTCCCATACAAATAATGGTGAAAAAACTTTTGAAATCGGAGGAGTAGTTACGGAGATTACCTCCTTCATCCAAAAGTACAAAATTTAACTTTTTTATAATGGATGAAAACTTTTTTAACGGGATAATATACAAGCTATGTCCATTCTGAAGGCCTTTTCTCAATTTTTGGTGAAAGAATTTTTGAAATCGGTAGAGTATTTTCAGAGATTACCTTCTACATCGAAACGTACAAAATTTAACTTTTTTGTAATACATGAAAACTTTTTTAACGTGATAATATACAAGCCATGTTCATCCTGAAGGTCTTTTCTAAGTATTAGTGAAAGAATTTTTGAAATTGGACGAGTAGTTTCCAAAACTACCTCCTACATCCAAACGGACAAACTATTAGGCTTTTTTTGACGCTCTGAAGTTCTAACTGTACTCCTCATAAAACTTCATACCGGGCACTATAAATGAAAATCAATTCTTCAGGAGCAAATGGCATTAGCGCCTAAAATAATGTTATCTATTAAACTCCTCAACATGTTTACGATGAATACTCACACTGTAATCCCTACCTCAACCAACGTGATTTATAGTTCTCATTACCCTCGAACGGCACGGCGCTGGCCAGTAACTTTATTTCAAATTGTCAGGTCGCTATAAAATTCGATTAACTTTAAAATACTCCAGTGTATCAAACTTTGCAATTGCATTAGGCATCAACGTCAAAAGTTATTCTGTATCGCGACGAAGTTTGAGACCCGAACCCATTGTTTGGAGAAGTGAATGGGGGGAGGTAACCGCAATATCTCATTTATTTATATTATACTCCCAAAGTTAACAAGACCATACATGTATCGTACTGAACATTATATACGGAAAGCCATTAGCATACATACCATAGAACATAGAAACATATCAAAATATACTTGGACGTACGCCTTGTCAGCTCTACCCACTTACCTAATGTAATATTGTCGTTTATGGATGAATGAAAAATGGATTTAAAATTACGGGAAATAAAATTGATCTTATAAAAGTTTACCTCATACCAAAGGATGGTGGAGCCATAATTATAGTGTAGATATAATGAAGTTTTTACCATATTTTAAAGAGATTTGTTCATAATTTTTACCAGTTACATTATTAGTAACAGGTGCCTCCTAAAGACTCTTGTTTTAATAGTATCGGTTAGTTCAAAACACTTATGAGCGTGAAAATGAACTATCAGGGTATAACAACATATTGGTTATAGGCCATTATTTTAATACTGAGAGTAGTTGAAGCTCATGTGATATAGAAGTAGTAGTTGAAGCTCATGTGATTTAATTATTTGATACATAGAGGTCATAGAAGCGCATATGACCTCTATGTATCAAATAATTAAAGAAATAAGATAAAAATAGTGATGGATTTTTTGAAGTTAATTCTAAAAATTCTTTCTAATTCCAGGTAAAACTGATAGTTACCAGGTTCTGCTTAAACTTATTTAAAGTTTATTAAATGATATCTTCTTGAAACAAGGTAAATTGTTTTAAAACAGTTGAATTCGACACTAAGAAAACTATAATAATTTTTTTTTTTAAAGTTTCTTACGACTTTAAGAATCTTTCTGCGAAATAATTTCTTCTTCTGCGAAAACATTTCTTTATTTAGATATTCGCATTCTCATTTATTAAAAATATTTAAGCAAATATATTTATATATATACAGGCAAATAAAGATGTTTATATATTTGACAGTTTCATTTTAAATAAAATTTACATACTTTTCATATTGGGTATTGAAGAAATCAGCCAGAAGTTACAAAATAATCTTATTTTAATTACGCTTTCAAAATGATCGTGGTAGTGCGTTCATATATAGTTACGTTATGCGTGCGTTCATATGCGTTCTTAATTTTTACTAATGGCAAAACGTTTCTCTATATCTAGATTGCATTATATATTGGCATAGCGTTAACTGTGTCATCGAAAGTGTTGTTCGTGTGTTTATTTTCCAGTTCTTTTAAAATTATTGCATTGAATTTGTTTTGAAATTTTCTAATTATTGTAACAAGCCTTACTTGATTTTGTTGTCACAATACTAAATTTAATTTTTCTTAACCAATTTGTATGGAAAATTATTTAAAAATTTACAAATAATTTTTAAAATTTTGGTAAATATTTAAGTTAAATTTAATAATTTAAATATATTTAACTTATAAATTTGAAATAATGTAATATTTATAAATAATATATAAAATTTTTTATAAAAATAGTAATAATGTAGTCCAGGTTACATGGTTGGTTGTGTTTCTCTTCTTCAGATTTCGTTTCTCTTCTTCAGAAGGCATTCTTAGATAGTTTTATAAATTTATTGTCTCAAATATTTAATCAAAATAGCCCTGACTTCTCCATAGTTTGACTTGCTTGATTTTTAAATAGAGCATGCGTTAAATTGATCACTTAATTCTATTAAAATATGCCTATCTTTATTACATAATATTCTTTATCCAAATTGCATAAATTTTTAAAAAATTTTGAATAACACGAAAAGTTATGCTATGTTTATATTATATTATATTTTTTGTATGATGTGCACTACCTTTTTTACAAATTTTACTAATTGATTAGCTCATAATGAACTTATTTTTAATTTCATACTGACACTTATTTTGTTTACGTAAATTAATTTTAGCTATTATTTAGAAAATATTTCCTCCTAATTTGTAAATTATTTCAAAAGTTATATCTCGAATAATATAATTTCTAATTCTGCAAATCTTAACTTAAGACCTCATCTACTTCAATATCTGGTTTAAGAATAATCTAGAATTATATTACATAAATATTTATGGATATCAACATATCATTTTATGGCTATTCTCTTGCATTTCGGAAAAATAATTGTTTTGCATTTTTCATACTTCAGAAGATAAAAAAGAACCCTTCTATAATAATTCACGTCTATGTTCATCATAGCAATTTTAATCTGAAATTTGCTCTAACCTCATTTTTTTTGATAGTAACCTTTCAAAAATAATCTAGAAATCTATTTACACAATTTAGGGATCAAATTTAGTTTAATTTTTTTTTGCTTTCGTATATCGTTATAATTATAAAGATTTCAAAAGTAATTTCTTCGAAAATATTATGAAAGTTAATTTCAGAACAACTGCTAAAAATATTCATGTAAATACATATTTTGTATCTTAAACTTATAAACCAAAAATATGAAAGAAAAACATGCATTAGAAGACGTTTATCTAAAGTTTATTGAGACATTATACCGATGATTCTTGATATCGTACTTTTTATGTAATATCCGATATATTTATGGTCGTGAAAGTTACGCGAAATAATATATACGCATGGTAAAAATGATCATCAGTATTTCTAAACATTTAAATGGAAACATTGTATATGTATCTTTTTTTAATATTTATATGTATAATTGCTGGGTCATCAAGATGACTTTTTATTGTCATTTCATTTGCAGTAATCTGTCGCCATTCTGGGACATTAAGCTGTATAGTTTGTCTTTAAATATTGTGTGCTTAAGAATGCAGCCTCTGCTACATCTCGTAAACTAACGATATTTTATTTTAGTGCATCTTGGAGTATTTTTCGTTTTAGTCTGCGATTTGATTTTTCTGGTGGTTCATCAGCGATTTTGCCAAAATATTTGAGTATTTAAGGATTCTGTTTTGTACAATTTGGTATGTTTGATTATTTCTTCCCTCACTGTAGTCTAGTAGTAGTCTGTAGGTCTTTATGCAGTTGCTCATTGGTCACAAACCATGAATCATCTGTTATGTTTCAAAGTATTTAATTTTAGGATATCTATGTTTGGGTGGGACGCAGTTCGCCACAGCTGAATGTCGTAAGTCCACACTGGTTTTAGAATAACCCTGTTGAAAATCAGTTTGCTTTCTAATGACAATCGGGTCAGAAGGACTTACAGGCTTACTGCAGTACATTTTCCTTTATTATAAGGCTAATAGCGCTTCGTAAATATGTGTTTTTTCATGTCAGCCATTTGTCCACATCACACATATTCTGCAGATCATGTGCAATACCAGAGACAGGTATCGCATTTGATCTGCCTGTGGTATTAGGATTTGGCTAAGATAGACTGGGGGACAACTTTCTCTTCTGAGCGTGAATGTCACATTTACCGACTTTGTTTCATTTACTTTGATTCCCCATTTTTTTAGCCAGGCAGCCACGTTCAAATATTTTTGAAGCATTTTTGGTGCCGCTTCTGGCTCGCTTTGGCTGGTAAGGAGAGCAGTGTCGTCAGCGAATGTTCCAGTGACAACTGATGTGTTCGCGGGTAAGTCCAAGATATAAAAGAGATTGAGTATAGGGCTAGTCATGCTTCCCTGAAGGAACCCAGTGACTAATGGATAAAATTTAGTTATAGCACAGTTAAATGAAACTACGTGATGTAGTAATATTTCTACTTCCTTTAAGTTCTTTACCACGACCTAGGTTTCGTTGTATTACAACAACTTCAGGTGGTCTATTAGCAAATATCTTTGCTAATAGCTCACCTGAAGATATTGTAATACAAAGAAACCATGGTCGTGGTAAAGAATTTAAAGAAAGTAAAAACAATACTACATCAAGTAGTTTCATTTAACTGGAATAATGAATTTCTACAAAATTAAAGCCAAATATATTCAATATTTTAGTTAGGGCGTTACTACTTTGGACCATGCAATGCCAATTTGTCAAAAAGGCTTGATCATAGCATATAAGTGATGAGACATGATTGCTTTGACTTTGTACAGAAGACCCTCTTGCCATACCTTATCAAACGCTTGCGATTTGTCGAGAAACACGGCCACACAGTACTTCTTTGTTTCGAATGAGTGCACTATTTCGTTAACAAGTCTGTAAACTTGTTCTATGGTAGCGTGTTTATGGCGAAATCCCAACAGACGCTCTGGTAATAGACGCTTTTCATTAATTACTGGTAGTATGCGTATCATAAGTAGTGATTCGTATATCTTCGACGGGATTAGCAGTAGGCTAATTGGCCTATAGAACTTAGGGTTACCAGCAATTCGTCTGGTTTGGGGATCATAATTACCCGAGCCATCTTACATTGCGGTGGGGAACATTTCAGCTTAGTCATCGAGTTATAGATTGATATAGGGAAGATTATTCCAGAATAAGGCAATTCCAGCAGAAGGCGGTGTAATCAGGTCGTATCCTGGTGCTTTTTCAGGATTAATTTTTTTTGATAGCCCATAGCACTTGTCTTGTGAAATGTATATTATTTTCGTTTTCGAAAAATACATACAAATACATAGCATTTGCATTCCACATACACACACCCACACACCCACACACACACGCACACACACACACATATATATATATATATATATATATATATATATATATATTAATATATATATATATATATATTTAATGCTGTGAATTTAATGGCAGTTTTGATATTAATTCGTTTAGTAATTTTGTTACATCCATAATTTGATTCATAATTGCCTGCATGGTTTCATTCAACTTCAAGAGCGTTGTATATGTATTATATTCCTTTTGTACATTAGTATATTTTCTGTTAGTGTTCTATATTCTTTAGTACATTAGCATATGTTTGAGCATCAGTATTTCGTTCGTTCATCAGTCGTTACAGATTCAGTGGGCTGTATTCTGTTTATCCCTTTATGTGGGACTGTATAGTTCACCTTGTATAATTCCTTATTCACAGTACAACTTTTTTAATTTGCTGACTGATTACCATCGCAAAGTATATACTTAACCTTGTCTGAGCGCTCTTTCCTGGGGCAGTCATGGCTAAAATGAGGGTCTAGGCATTATACACATTTGGGTTGCAGACAGTAGAATCTTTTTGTATGCACATATTGCTGAGAGTTGTTGTATTGAGAAATTTTGCGTATTGGCCTGAATTTTGACTTTATTGAGGTGAAGTACTTTGAGTCATAATCTCCTATTGCAACTTTGGTAAACATGTTTATGAATGGTTGAATATTGCTGACGTTATCCATGAATATTGCTGGATCTTTAGAGTTGGTTGTGGGTGGATCATTTTTAGTGTCGCAAAACCTATTTGATGTTGATACTGGGGCTGCAAGCCAGTAATTTGATTTGCTTTGTTCCTCTGTTCTAGATATTTCATCAAGGCTACCTCTTTGCCTTTCTCTGGAGGTTTCGAGAAATTTGGTGATAATAGGTGTTTTGTGTCGCTCACTTTGGAGAGTGAGCTTGATCCTGATTTATTAAATAGAGCGGGGTGAGGGACCTGCTGTGAAACGGTTGAATTTTTACGTTCAGAGCGATAATAGAGTTATTGTTCATGTTGTTCCCATGATTCGGGTCGAAATGATTGTTGCATACGAAGTGACGTCCATTCCCGTATGAAGGCTCAGTACATCAATATTTGCCAATTCCACTGACGTTGGCGCTAAGGACTAGTTATCCCACCAGCCATACATCCTCTTGGCGCATTTCCCATCTTAGAATTTGGGATAAATTTTATCGGGGTTGTCCTCAGGATCCGGGCGGTGATTAGCTTGTACTATTTTTTCACTTGTAGACATGCGCCAATAATATCAAAGTATAGGGCTTGGACATACCTATTCATTTATAAATTTAATTGATCGGATTTGAGGTACAGAATGGAAGGATCTAGAGTTTTACCCAGACTCAGACTGACAGTAGAAATTTAGGGTAAATGATGTATAGTTTAAAATTCCTCGTTTTTGGCTTAAATTGAATTCAGAAAACATTACATACAGGAAATATTTTCCTTATTTTGGGAAATCTTTCTCAAGTATTAAACTTATAATAAATAAATTTTACTATTTAAAGCAACTTCATGTGCAATACATTCTATATTTTGCTGTTTTATTTAATTATTTTATAAAGTATATTTTACTACAAAAACTCCTTATCAGTACCTTATTCAATGAAGCACATAAAAATTAAACGATCACACTATACTTAAGTTCTACTCTAGTCACTGTTCTTAGTTAATGTGTGTGTACTTCAGACAGAGTCGACAGATAACATTTTGAATGAATAATTTGTAAATTTTAGAGATCAAGTTTATGATACAGATTCAAAGAATCTGCAATTTTGCGCAAACTGAGGGCGATAACCAAAATTGAAATCGTGTTTTGAAGCGTATGAAACTCTTTCGTGTCTCAAAGTGAAATTAAAAGTCATCAAAACTCGGGAAATATTCTTCATTCATATTTAGAAAAATCAGTCACAAATACTTGTGATTAAATTAGAATTAAATATATTATATTAAATAATCTAATTAGATAAAAGATGACACTGTAGGTCTGAAAAAAATCAGAAATACGTATCTGGTATGATAAATTTTACTGTTTGATTCCGTTATTTTAAAAGTAATTTTAAAATATATACTGCCACAATAATTGCATCCACTATTGGCTAATACGAAAGTACTAAACAATTTAAAACAAATTCTTTTTTTGTTTAGTCTTCCAGTCCGTCGCTATTCGACTTTTATTCAACGTTAACGAGTGCCTATTTGGACTGGAGTCGACTGAAAACATTTAGACTCTTGCGTTTTGAGAGCGTCATTCTGTCTCCGTGCTCCATAATTGAAATTTTTACTACTTATAAGTTAAAGTCGTGGCAATCCTATTAACTAGTAATTTAAACCTTCCACGGTTTATGTTTTTTGAAAATGTTGTAGCGTGCAACTCGGTACACGTGACCGAAGTAAACTTCTTTAGTGATCTAAACCTCTATTGATAATTATATAGAGAAGGATAAAACGGCATATAGCCGGCATATAGAGAGAGGAAACGAGGAAAATATTCTAAAAGACTTAAAGAAACATTTAAAATAAAAGACATTCCTCAGAAAATATATTCCTCAGATGTCATTGAAATAATTTAAGTAATTCAATTAATCACAATATTAAGAAAGGAGTTGAATTTTCTATAATGTAAATATCTATATAAACACACATACACACACGCATGCACGATCGCACACTGTATATATATATATATATATATATATATATATATAAATATATATAAATATATATATTGACACGTCTATGCAAATATTCTAGTAAAAAGTTTTACTATCTTCAATTATAAAAAAAAACATATTCACACTAAACTACAGAAGACCAGTTTTTTTTATGAAATGTATAAATTGTGATAAATGCTGAATTTGCCTGGAATTAGCTCTAATGCAGGAGCGAACTAATAAGCTAAATTTAAGTTTAGAAACTATTTTAATTATCGTTAAAAATATTCAAGAACTTATCAAACGTCGTTGCCTTTTTTTTATATTTTTTTTCAAACGGAGCCGTGTCAGGTGCAAATGTACAAGAAAGAGGAAAGATTGTCGTGTTATTCCATTACGTTATTCGTGTTATTCCATTACGTGTAGTTTAAAGATATTTTGAATTTGGCAATTTTTTGAAGAAAAAAAACAAACAAAATCATTTAAAACTATTTTGAACGCTTTCGACTTCTTTCTCGTACACCCATTTTTTAATACAACCCCGCAATAATTAATAAATTGGGTTGAAACCTGACAAACGTAGTGGCTACAGGTCGTCAGCGTCTGCATTTCTAACTTCCTCGTCAGCCTGCTGGTTGTTTCCTTTGTCCTACACCCGGTGGACGGTTCCTCCTCATCATAATACTTTTCATGACAGAGTTTCGAGCTATACAATTTATAAATTTTAAAAAGGGTTTTAGTTGATCTTTTTGGCTTTTTTCGAAATATTGTAAAATTCAAAATATTTCTAAACTCTACTAAACGACGAAAAATAAAACCTTTATTCATTTATAGAATTTTTAAATTTGTTTAAAGTTAAATCACTTATACTTATCTTTTAATATTGTATTCTAGGATTATTTAATACTTTCCATTAAAAAAAGGTAAAGAAATATGAATATGATAATTACCTCATAATTGGTGCCTTCTGTGGTTAAATATGTATATCTTCCTTTATAGTTAAAGGCAGGAAGATTTTATTACTCTTATTTTTATATTAGATGTGCTTATTTTTAAAATGGTTTGTCAGTTCTGAATAGTATATATTTTTCTTGCACAGTCAAAATTGTGATGAAAATTACAAAATCCTAAAAAGTATATTTTATTTGGTGTGAGAATTATTATTATTGCTCCTGTTATAAATTATATTTATAACAATCATGTGTGCGTGCTCATTACGGGTTTATGAATTAATTAATTATGTTTATTATAAGTCTTGTAACAGATAAAACACACGCAAAATTAGTAATACATCAATCATTAGTATTATTTGTCATAAAATATTTCAAGTAGTTCAAAATGGTTATTACTCAACTGAACTGAACCACAAAAACTGATACTCCAAAAAAATGAACATTTAAACTTAATTTGTAGTCGTGACATCCAAAAGATCGACCAATAGTGGCGATTTTCAGAAATTAAAAAATGTCTTTGTCTCAAAAACTAAGAAATTTATTTAATTTCAAATTTCGTCAATAACCCTGTCATAGCTGGGCCTATCTCCCTTTTTCGGTTGATCCTTGACCTATATATGGGTGCGTACATATGTGATATATATATATATATATATATATATATATACATATGTGTATGAATAATTTTGAATGAATTGGGCCTATGAGACAAATGAAGACTCGCGACATTATGTAAGCCATTAAAGAAAGAATTTACCAGGACACGGCTAAATGCGACTTTTTTACTCCTGTCATAAACTGTTGTACATCTACGACTACTATGTGTGTGTTTCTGTTTTAGCTTTTTTATACAGAATCCATGAATTGATTACCGCCATATTGATGCCATGGAAATACCAATGTCCTATTTTTTATTCTTTATTATTTTCTTGCACCTTCCCAAAAACCTATCCATGAGATATAAAATATGGGCGTTGTAGATTTTATATTTTTTTTGGCAGTGATTAAAAATAAATATTAATCCATTAACATCCAAATAAAATTATCAATATCATAAACTTCGATTAATTTCATATTAATAAAATAAAATTATCAAGAACATATTCGATACACAAATTAATCGGTTCATCCATATGCAAAATAAGTGAGGCGTGCAAACCTGGAAAAATAGTTTAAAGGAAGTACTGCCAAGTAAGAGGCTCGTATAACTTAACGATGTGTAAACAACCGAGCCTGACGTTCGACTTCTACTCTCGTTATGCCCATGCTGGTAAAGGATGTGTATCTCTAATAATTCGGCAAAATCGACTGCTTGATTTTCTTGATTGAGAATAAATGTTTATGGAATATTTTTCTATACTGTAAAGTTATAAATTCATGTCCTTATATTTTTATATGCAAAGTATAATATTGTTTTCTTGCTATAATTTAAGGAAAATATTGTAGGATGCATACATTTATATGCAATATAATTTCTTTAAATTGGAATTTAAGATACCAAAAATACTTAGTAATATATTCGTTCTGAAATACTCTAACACGGAAGATTTCGCACAGAGGGTTCGACATGTAAATTATAAAAATTTAACAGAGGTTTTCAAATGGTAACGACGAAATGACGAGAATAATAATTGAAAGAAATGAATATCTGTGTTTGCACCGATGAAAAAAATACATTTTTGCAAACAGTGTTCAAATATACATATCTAGCTTTATTTTCGCTTTATAAGATTTATTTCATTCGATCATATAATCCATTTTATTTATTTTGTTAAGTTTCTTTTTATTTTCTGAAGTTTTTTTTTCTGTTCAGTTTGGAAAGCAATGTTTTAATTAAGCGGGTATGTGATTTTATCTGCATTAATCGATTTATTTCTATCCATAAATTTTTATTATTTCACTTTCAGTATACGAATATACATTATTTAAAAATGATTTCATAATTTTTTATTTGAATGCATGATTAAGAAACTATTGAAAATTTAAATTCTTTTAAATCGTCTTATTATCAAAAATATTAAAGAAAAGTAAAACGAGCACTGCAAGAGTTACGTTATGCACTTATGCGCATTTAAATATTAAGGGCTATTTATTATTTTTACTACATTTGTGTTATTTATCAATAAATTTTCAGTAACCCCTTTTAGAAACGCTGCTTTTCCAATGTATTATCTTAGAACTTTCCGTAGACGGGGAACGTATCAGTTAAGGGTCCCATTTTTGCTTGTATGATGTGGAACCAAAAATTGTGATAAAAAAATTGAATTATGCAGGTCGTATAAAAATATAATTCACAATCCTGAATTTTTCTAAAAATGAAGATTCATCTGTTTTGATTGTAGGACTATTAATTAGTTATGAAAAATAGTAATGAATTGCGCTAACTTAAGAGATGGTTCCTGACTAGTAATGTGTCAACAAAACTATTTAAATCTAAAATATTAATTAATGATTAACACCAAAACTTACCAGGTCTAATCAAAATCACAAAAGCCTTCAAATTATATGTGCTGACTCCAAATAAAATGAACACATACATATATCATTATTATTTCTAGGGATCTTTTAAAAAATGTACTAATCGTTACCAGAGTCGAAATAAACAAATACTTGCCATAGATGAGCATATAAATAAAATGTTGTGTAATAAATTTTCCAAAAAAATATTGGAAACTCCTTTTCACTTGAATCGTTATTCAAAAATTCAAAGTATTCAAACCCGATTCAAATACCTGCTTAAATATTTATCACCTATTTAAATATTTATCAAAACACATATTATGATAATCAGTTATTTTTCTTACCAAGATTTATATTTTGTTACTTTAATCTTTCCTGATTATCAACCATAATTATTATAATTCTCTGACCATATTTGCGTTAATTGTTCGGCCTTTTTCTGTTTTTTTTTTCATTTTAGCCTTCATTTGTAGTGAGGATAAAAATACACGGACTTTAAATTTAAGCAGTGAACTTTAAATATTATTTAAAATAGAAAAGTAATAAAACGGGAAAACAATCATAAATTTTCCTATATAAATTCGTTTGTCAATTTATTTTGGTTCAGAAATTTTGTACAAATTTTCATTTAATTTTCACTTTTAAATGAATACATTTTGACAGTTACCACTTATTTATATTTTAGAAGTATTTTTCTTTCACATAACAATGAGAGTAGGTGAATAATTTTAGTCCTCTAAAGAGATTTTAATGTAAATCTGATGCAATAAATTTTTAAGAACTGCTTGAATTGAAGGTACAAAGATGAACATATCAGTGCGTGCACGTGTCGATTATATGGTGTAGGTTCTTAATATGAAATTTGTCATTTGTGACTTATTCCTAAATGTCTTTAGATTAGTTTAAAAACCGTATGTGGCTCTGCAAAATTGGAAAGTACAAAAATGTATTTCTCGATAACGGCTCAAATGATTGTGTCTGCAATTTTGTTATTACCAATATTTTGGAAGCAAAAACATATGACGCAACTTATTTTCCTGAAAAAAATATAGTTGAAACCTCTTTTGCAGAACTTTAATAAATTATGCGCGTTTGCATAGCAAAAGCGAAGTAAAATGAAAGGTATCCGGAGCTGTGATAATTTTCGTAAAGCACTATGTGTCTAAAATTAGAAATAATTTCTTAGCCAATAGAAATTAACTTTATGCAAAATTGCCAAAAATGGATATACATTATTTCTGTTATTTCGTTTTTAGTTTTCAAATAACCATGTGTAATTTTTTTCTCTTGTATCGAATAGTATTTTTTCCAGTCGATATTTTTTTATAACCATTTGAAAGTATTTGATATGCTTTCCAAACCTACCGATATGCTTTCCAAACCTACCGATATGCTTTCCAAACCTCTCTCTTTAATTTCCAATATATCATTTTTCATCGCACGGTGATACTCCAAATCACATTCGCATTTACTTCTAGGTAATATTCAATATTTTCAGTAAATTATATTGGGAACAAGACATAATTTGACCTAATGTATTAAGTTCGACTCTCCTTGTTATCCAAGACACTCACACTATAGTAGTGCACCATAGAAGTGCACGTATAGTTGTGCACTTTCGCATCGCACTAGAAAATCCAATAGCATTCTCCAATTACTAATTCGACAAATTGCAAGTTGAGCTGTGGTTTGATAGCAGTCACTGTAAAGCT
The DNA here is from genome assembly GCA_039881145.1 of Druceiella hillmani. Lineage (NCBI taxonomy): Eukaryota > Metazoa > Arthropoda > Insecta > Lepidoptera > Hepialidae > Druceiella > Druceiella hillmani. The sequence continues at coordinate 11,917,254 of JAYKKI010000058.1, forward strand.
TTGTCGTATTTCAGCGTAACGCATATCAGTACTTTACTGTACTAGAACCCTCACCGTAGAGCAACAAAGTGATAGCAGTGATTGATTGGATTTTAAGTGGAGTTAAGTGGAATGTAAAGTTTTAAGACCGTTACTTAAAAACAAACTTTCGATGTGGATTTAAATGAGGTTTTTGTCTTTACTATACTCCGGGCGTTCGTGTATTTGGGAAAATTATTGAAAAATCTATAATTTTAGGCGTATTGGCTTAATATTGGTTGTATCATCGAAAATGTTCATTATGTATTCAAATTCCACTTCTTTCAAAGGTATACAGTCGAATTTATATAGAAATTTTCTATTTATAGTAACGCCCTCATTTCATTGTTTGTCACATAATTAATATCTCTAAACCGAATATTTTTAAATTTTTATATCTTTGTTTTATTGAATTACTAATAATTTAAATGTAACATTAATATAATATTTATTTAACCTAGTATTTTAGAATAATCTAATACAGGCAAATTGTGAAAATATAGTTCAGTGCTCTAAATTTGCTCTTTATATTGTTGCCTTTAAAATTTCTAAACAAATATTCTTATGTATAAATACCTGAAATATATGTGACTTGATGTATTTTACTATTACGCCAAATTTATTATTTAAATATGAGATCTCCTGAGAAAAAAATATATACATTCAGATATTTTAAATTTTTTTTCTAAAAATGACAAGCATATATTTGTGAAAGTCGATTATATTTGAATCTATAAAATTGCCGTTTCAGTTGATGTTCTACATGTCGAGGTTTAAAAAAAATTCCTTATTTTATTTGCCACATATAAAACTTTACATAAATAGTCTAGGGTTCTAATTATTGAAATGCACTGTTCATTTTGAGATAGAAATACTTATGTGTAAGTTTTTGTAATTTTAAAACAAATATAAAATGAAGCATTGAATTTTTTTTTATTCAATTTCCATAAAACTCAACTATGAAACTCACCTACGAACGTCTCCTATGTTATATTTACATGAACATGTAAATATAACATAGGAGACGGGAGGACTTGATTTGCACAACGATCATTAACGGTGAACAGCAACATTCATTAGTCATAATCAAAATCCCAAAAGCCCATTAAATTAGCTGTGAATAAAAGAAGAAGTATAAAAAACTTTTCAAAACGGTACATCTTGTTACCAGGGGTCTGGTCAAAAAATTGTTACTATGAACGACAACGCAATAAAAGGTCTGTGAAACAAATTTCCCCAAAAAATTTAAAAACTCTTGCGCTCTAATGGACTGTTCCAAAAATTATTCAAAATTCTATTAACGGTTGAATCCTATTTTTGTTTTTACGGTAATCAGTTCATTTTCTTGCTAAGAATTATGTAATCTATTTTGAGGTTTTAATAGAAGTTAAAATGCAAAGGGCAAAGAATAAATATATATCCGTTATATTGTCTAATCGTTTAATTGAACATTGGTGTTTGTAAGTTTTCCATATATGTTTTCAGATTTTTCCTACTAATTTAAAAACTTTGATGTAAGAAAAATGCTGAAAGGAATTATAATCTTGGAAGCGTTTCCCGCATTACGAAAGACAGAAAAGTAATAATTATAGTGAAGACATAATCAATTCTTCCCTAAATGTTTAAGTCATTTGTTTATAGTTTTTAAATAAAAAAACACAAAAATATATTTTGTCGGAAACGGTCAAATTATTATCTCCAAATAAGTTATTAGTATTTCAGAATCTAAGAATATGGCATATGAAATTCTTCTGGGAAAAATCTCAATATGAAATCTCTCATACAAAATTTAAATGGATTACACGCATTTACAAAGCGAAGTTGCAGCGGAAATAGCTTCAAGCAATTCTTTAAAATTCGAAAAATAAAACTTAGACAATTCTCGTTAATTAAAAAAAATTTTACTTATTCTAAGTAACAAATCATATTTCTATTGAATCAAAAAAACATTGTGCATGTCAGTTCCGATGTACGACTGGAATTTACTCCTTAACTATGATTTCCTCGAAATGTATAAAACAGGTAACACTGTATATAAATATAAAGATCAATACCTAGATGCATAAATATATCTCTTACCATTAAGGCCTCGTTAATAAGAGTATTATACTCCAATATTATTTCATTGACCTACGATGAAAAACTTGTCTACTTCAAATTTTATTTTTAACGAGATAATATACAACCTATGTCCATCCCGAAAGTTCTTTCTAAATATTGGTAAAATAATTTTTTAAAACATACGTGTAGTTTCGGATCTTACCTGCTACATCCAAACGTACAAGCTTTAACTTTTTATAATATTCGTGAACTGTTTTTAACGGAATATTACACAACCTATATGTTTCCTAAAGGTCCTTCCTACATATTTGCGAAAGATTTTTTGAAATCGTATGAATAGTTTCGGATAGTACCTCCCACATAAAAACTTTTAAAATTTAAGTTTTTTATAATACATGAAAACTTTTTTTAACGGGACGATGTATAGCATCCTGAAAGGCCTTTTTAAATATTGGTGAAATAATTTTTTAAATCGGATGAACAGTTTCGGAAATTACCTCCTACATCCAAACTTAGAAACTGTTTCACTTCTTTAACGTCCTGAACTTCTGATTTGATTCCTTATAAAACTTCATACCGGGCGATATTAGAATAAAATTCAAATAGCATTAACAACTAATGTAGTCTTATCTATTAAACTCCTCTATTATTTTTTCAAATAACACTTACACTGTCATCCCTAACTCATGGAACGTGATTTATAGTTCTCATCACCCTCGAACGGCACGGCGCTGACAAATAACATTGTTTCAAACTGCCAGGTCGCTATAAATTTTGATTAATTTTAAAACACTCCAATGTATCAAACTTTGCAATTACATAAGACATCAACGTCAAAACTTGTTCTGTATAGCGATGAGATCGAGACCCGTACCCATTGTTTGGAAAAGTGAATGGGGAGAGATTACTCCAATATCTCATTTATTTATATTATACTCCCAAAGTTTACGAGACTCTACGTATATCGTACTGTAAATTATATGCGGAAAGCTATTAGCATTCATACCACGGAACACAGAACCGTATCAAGACATACTTCGAATATGTCGAAGGTCTTGTCACCTCTACCCACTTAACTAATGTAACATTATCGTTTATATATCAATGAGAAATGGATCGAGATCCTGGGGAAAAAATATAATCTGTTAAAAATTTGTCCCATACCCAAAGATGGTAGAGCAATAATTATGGGATGGAAGTAAAAAGTTTTTACTACCTTTTAAACACATTTTTTTATAGTTTGAACCGGTTGCATTATTAGCGGCAGGTTTCTCCTAAAGACTCATGGTTTAATTGTATCGGTGAGTTCATAACACTTATGAGCGTGGAAGTCAACTATGAAAACATAGCAATGTATTCGCCATTGTTTTAATACTGAGAGTAGTTGAAGTTCAAGTAACTTCGGTATGTTAAATAATTAAAGAAATAAGATAAAAATAGTGATGGATTTGTTAAAATTAATTCTAAAAGCTCCCTCTCATTTAAAGTCAAACCTGTAATTATCAAATTCTGCCTAGCCTTATTTAATTTTTGTTTAATTACTTCTTTTTTAAATAAGGTAAATGGTTCTAAGAAAGTTAAATTTAACTGTAGGAAGACTATTATAGTTTTCTTTTAAAAAATGTTTACCACTTTAGTGATCTTTCTGTGAAGTAATTTCGGAAAAACATTTCTTTATTTATATATTCTCATTTACTTAGAAGCATTTACACGAATTTATCCAAATATATACAGACAGATAAACATGTATATATATTTGACAGTCTTATTTTAAATAAAATTACAATCTTTCATTTTGGATATTAAAAAAGCCAGCCAGAAGTTTCAGAATAATATATTTTAAGTACGCTTTCAAAATAATCGTAGTGGGGTGTTTTTATATATTTATTTTTAATACGTTCTTAATTTTGTGGGCCAACTAAAAGCAAAACATTTCTCTATGTTTTGTTTTCGTTATTGGTGACATTAGAGTGCAATTGCCGTAAGAATTGCAGGAACGTCTAAGCATTTTAATTTTATTATTTGTTAAATGAACCCAAGATTAAAAGTAATTTACTCAATATGTCAATGAGTTAAAAAAACTTATGGCAATTGTACATATAAATTTACATGTATTTATACTTATAAATACATATCACTGTCTATGAAAAATATATATAAATATATATATTTTTCATAGACATATATATATTTTTCATATATATATATATACAGCAGTGCATTTTGTCAATATACCTAAAAATTCAAAATCTGTGATTTATGACCTGCTGGCGGTCACTGTAAACTTGTGTCGTAGCTCCTATCTAAACCGACGTCAGTAATATGGTAATATGGTCTCGTAGAAGTCGTACCGTAGAGCGATGGAGTCAAAGCAGTAATTGATAGGAGTTTAATTGGAGCTAAATGTAATGTAAAGTTCTAACAACCGTTATTTAAAGTTGCAATGTGTATTTGAATGAAGCTTTAAATCTTTACAGCTCTTCGATTTTTAGGAAATGTTTTGAAAATTTCATCCTTTTCCGCGATTTCCACTGTCGTAATGTTAACTGTTTTATCGAAAGCGTTTTGAGTATACATTTTAAAGTCCTTTTAAAGTTACTGTGTTGAATTTTTTTTTAATTTTCTAATTACACAATAATAATTTTTTTGTCATAGAACTAAGTATAAATTTTTTAATCCGAACATATTTTTATGAAAAATGGTAAAAAATAGTGCAAATAACAATTCAATTTTAGAAAATATGAGAGTTTTATGTAATATTTGGAACGTGAGAGTAATTCATTAATAATTATTCTCTTTATTTAGCTTATCAATTTGAAATAACCTAATAAGTGTCAATAATAAATAAAATATTTTGTAATCATAATTAATTGCGGGTGGCACCTTAGGCTTAGTAATTATGTTTAATTTCTCTAACATCGTGTTATATCCACCGTGAAATATTAGATAGTATCCAATTCAGTATGATAGCGATATTTTACAGGTACACTTTCCAAATTTTTTGGTGTTTTCATTTCAATCAGAAGAATTTAAACTTCAAGTTAAACTTCAATTTAAAGGGCTTTCTTAAATTGTTTATAAATGTATTACCTCAAAAATTACTTCATAATAGCTCTGACATTTTCAAAGTTTGAATAAATGATTTTTAAATGGAATATGGACTACATTTATCGCATAGTTTTTTTTTAAATAAGCCCATCTTTACTTCGTAATATTATGTATCTAAATTATACCAATTTAAAAAAAAAATTCGAATAAAACGAAAAAAGTTAATAACACTGGTTTAGCACGTTAACGGAAAAGTGACCCTTATAAAATACTGTTGTATTTCTATATTTTATTTTTCGTGTGACAAGCTGAATTTTTTTTGAAAACTTCATAATTGATCGATTTTACGTAATAGACATCGTTTGACAGCATTTAACTACGATTGTCTTTTTTTTTAAATTGTGTTCACCAATAATTCGATTGCTGCGTTCTGTATTTAAAAAAAAGTTTAGATTAAATTAATAAAATAGTATCTTTACAAAAAGTAAACGTATAAATTCACAATTCATTGCTTCTAAATTTAACTACCAAATGCAAGATAATGAATTTACATTGCGTCAATTCATATTACATATTATTTTTAAAATAACTTTTTGCAAAATAGTTTACTGAAGCTCTATCTTGATTGATGTTGTTCCTAATTTTGTAATATTTTTCTATTTGTATTAATTTAAGGCTTTCTGGTTATTAAGAATCAACTTACGTAAATAGTTGTGGATGTCAGCGTATAATTTTATGACGATTCTCATGACTTTCCGAAAAAAATTGTTTTTCATTAATTCATATCTCAGAAGGAAAAAAGGGAACCCTTATATTCCCAATCATTTGAATGTCCGTCACAGCAATTTTAATCAGAAAATTTGTCCAAACCTCATATCAATCAGTAGTGAACATTCAAAAATATTTACATAGAAATATTTTAAGTATCGAATTTAGTTTTTTACTACTAAGGCTTCCGAGACGTCCTCATATCTGGTCGAGGTCGATGCCTAAAACTTTATGCCTGGGAAACATAAGGTATCCTAAAATAAGACCATCCCATTTCTTATGATTTTCATACATGACAAGAGATGGAATGGTATTATACATAACACACACACACACATATAAATATATATATATATATATATATATATATATATGTGTGTATATATATATATATATAGCAGTGCAGGTGCGGTGTACTTCTCCTTTTACTGTAGCAAAAAGTATATCTACTACTGGGAAAAGTATATCTAAAACTACAAATTTGAATTTTATAATACAAATTTATCTTTTTTTTCCTTAAATTTTCACGCATCCGAATTTCACAAAAACATATCGCATAAGCATTAAAATTTTTTATACAAATTTTAGTGACATTTGAACTAATACTTAAATTAAATTTGGATTATATAAGTTATATTACTAACCTGATTTGGGAAAAGATGATACTGGGGGTAACAAGTGAAAATTAAGAGATAAGTACATGGTACTATAAATGTTGCAGTTTAATTCCGTTATTTTATAAGTATGTCTAAAGTATAAATTGCCATAACAATTTCGACCATACCGTTCACTTTGATACGAAAGTACTAAATAATTTAGAACAAATCCTTTTTTAATCACCGTCCCTGCATATTGAACCTTTGACTTCAAATCATGTAGTTAACCAGAATGTATTTGAGCTGGTGTCAATTGAAAATATTTAGATTCATACGTTCTTGAAAGCTCCATTTGTTCACAGTATTTCGATAATTTTTGTTACATTTAGGTTAATATCAGGACATCCTATTGACCTTTTAATTTAAACCTTTCGTAGATTAAGTTTTATAAAAAATTTATCGCGTCTAACACAGTACTTATATTTTGGGCGCCACGATTATTAATTGAGTCTAATTGTTAAATTTTTGTAACTAACTATAGTTAAACAATAAAAAATAGTATATTTATAGTTAAAGAAATAACCCTTATAAATTAATGGAAATATTTAACGACAACGAACACGGTTCTATAAAATAATTAGAAAATATACTTCAAACATATGTTAAAATTTCATGTAAATGTGTATAAATATATATATATGATAATCTCCAGAATTATCGTACATATAGATATATATATATATATATATATATAATTTAGCCTATGATAGAAATGTCCTATTAACTATGCATCTAAGCCATTAAAAAACAAAAACATAGGCGCAAATATTTTTTATTTAAGTTTTAGTTTACGAACCTGTGTTTCTTTGTACGGTATATGAAATCGATTTTACTCTTTTGAAATAAAAAATCTGTTTAAGAATCTATTAAAAAATTAACTATTTTAAATTGTATTTTAAATTCTAGGAACTTTCCTTTTCCAAAGTTTTACTTTAGAAATTTACCTGCAGGGGTGTGTATCGAGGAAATAAGTTTGTGGATATTTTCATCAATATCTCCAGAATTATCATATATACCGCAATAAACGAACATACCGATATATAAGTCTATGATATTATAAGAGTTATATTTTTTGCTTGGAAGGTGTGGAACCGCAAAAGGTAATAAAAGAGAGCGAGAAGACTCAGATTTTCGAGCAAAAATACGATTTACAACCCTTTTTTGTGAATATCCAAAAAGAAGAGACTAAGCTTTTGGTTTCAAGAAATAAAGACTTAGTTGTGTCGGTAATTATTGTAGATATCCATTAACTTGTTATGAAAAATAGTAAATAATTGCAGCAACATCATGTATTATCAAGTAATATGTCAACAAAACTAATCAAAACTGAAATAATCTTTAATGATTAATATCAAAACTTATAGAGCACAATCAAAATCACAAAAGCCCTTGAAAATAAATGTACTCTAAATAAAATTAACACTATTTATTTTTTAATTAGAGATCTATAAAAAAATACATATTTCGTTATCAGAGATTTTTTTAAACAAATACTTGCTACAGATGAGCTTGCAATGGAAGTATTTTGTAATATATTTCTCAAGAAAATATTGAAAACTAGCCTTCACTCGAATCACTATCCAAAATTTCAAACTATTCAAACCTATTGAAAGATCTGCGCCTGTTCGTGTATTAACTAAACATACATTTATCGATTATTAATATAATAAATTAATTATTAATATAATAAATTAATTTATTTACTAAGATTTATATTTTATTTTTTTTATATTTCTTGATTCTTGACTATATTTATTATACCTTCTTGACAATAATTACATTTGTCTCCTGTCATTTTATGTTTTTTTTTATGTTCTACCGTCGTATGTACGTAGTATATAAATATATGAAATTGAAATTTAAGCTTCTACTTGAAGGATGAATCTATTCCATTATTATATTTTCAGCCTCACCTGAAATAAAAAGAAAACAAGCCTTGAAAAAATTCAATAAAATTTCATAAATAAATTCGTTCCATAATATTTTTTGTTCAGAAAATTTTCTATTTTCGTTTAATTTTCACGTCTACTTTAATATATTATGTCGATCACAATTTATTGACCTTTTGGTTGATTTTTATTATTAATGACAATGGGAATAAAGAAAGAATTTTAATCTTTCAAATATATTTTAATATGACTTTGATGTAATCAATTCTCAGGCACAAATTGAGTTAAAAACATAAATATAAACGTGTCGGTACGTGCGTGTGTCAGTTATACGGTATGTCTTATTAATATAAAGTTTGACATTTGTGAGTTACTCATAAATATCTTTGGCCTAGTTAAAATTGCACGTGGCTCTGCGAAATTCGAAAGTATAAAAATATATTTTTCAACAATGGATCAAATGATTGTCTCCGTACTCTTATCATCTTATTCTTTAGAAGCAAAAACATATATTGTAACTCATTCTTTTGGGAGATGCATACTTAATAAAACTCTTTTAAGAAATTAAATATGTTATGTTTGCACAGCAAAGACGAAGCATAGGGGAGAGTACACGGAGCTGTGATAATTCTCATAGAGAACTGTATTTGTCTAACATTGGTAGTAATTTATAAGGCCAAAAAAAATTTATTACGATATTGTAAAACGTGCATATATCTAATTTTTTCGATAAGTGTATGGATAGATAAAATTACATCTAAACCTGTACATAAGTTGTGGTCTTGCGTTTGACAGGATTTTTTTGAGTTTTTATTAACTAACGGTGTAGACCTATTAGGTATGCTTTCCAGAGCGCTCTCTTTAACTTCAAATTCGACAGTTTTTAAAGCATTATGATAATCCAATTCCTATTCGTACTTCCTTTTAGACAACTCATAATATTTTTAATGAAGTAAAATAAAACTGAGACGTGATTTCATTTGTTTTGCACAGTAAAGACGGAGCATAGCGGAGGGTACCCGGAGCTGTGGTAATTATCATAGAGAACTGTATTTCTCTAACATTGGAAATAATTTATAAGCTAAACAAAAAAAATAAAATAAAACTTAATTACGATATTATAACACATGCGTATACCTCATTTTTTCAGTTTGAGTTATGACTGGATATGGTTATATCTAAAACCTGTTTTTAAGTTGTCGTCTCTTGCGTTTGACAGAATTTTTTTGAGTTTGTATTTCTATCTAAGATAAAGACCTCTCATATCAATTGCTTTCCAAAACATCTCAATATTTTAAAACAGTTTTAATAATCTTTCTTTTTTGACATTATTTATGATTTATTGCTCATTCGTAGACCATTCATTCGCTATCCTTAATTTCAAATTCGATACTTTTTTCGCGTTCTAGGCAACTCTTAATATCTTTAATAAATTAAAATGACACAGAGATGTGATTTCATCTGATCTACTAAAAGTAACCGTCATATTACTCAAAATATTCGAGCTGTTAACCTAATCTCGATGAACGTGATTTATATTATTCGTCACCCTCATACCCTACGGCTCAGTCCTATAACTTTGTTTGAAAGTGTCAAGTAGCCATAGGTTTCGATTAACTCTGACACATCCGATGTATCAAACTTTGCAATTACATTCAATATCAGTATCAAAACTTGTTCGGTATCGTAACGTAACCGAAACTTGAAGCATTATGTGGAGAGGGGAAACGAAAGACGTTACTTCATTATCTCATTCATTTATATTATACTCCTGTAGTTAACTAGACTAAACGTGTAAACTATAACGAATCATATATCAAATGCCTTAATATAGATAGTAGTAAGCTTAGGACTTAAAAATATAACTGGGTGCACATCTTTTTCATCCACCCACTTAACTAACAATATGATTATAGTTATTATTTATCAAAAAAATGGTAAACGCGAAAAATGGGATTTTACCACAAAGGAAAAAATTTCCCCAATTAAATAAAAAGTAAACGCACAGATAGCACAATTATAACTATAGTGCGGAATCAATGAAGTAATTATATTTTATATTCCCATTTGTCTATAATTGGTGTTAGTTATTTTGACAGAATGGCATATATCTCCTAAAGTCGCTTGTTTTATTTTTAATTAGAAACATCCAAAGATACTTGTTAGCGTGGAATTTACTTATCAAGGCATTACAAAGTATTAGTTATAAGCAATATTTTAATATTGTAATTTACTACCCTATTTAAAAAATCTTTATTTAAATACCCCTTTTAATCTAAAAAAATACCTATTTAAATACTCCTAATTGCTTATTTTTCTTTTATTTACATATACTGTCCTTCAGGACGAAAGAAAAAATGAAATAATGAAATAAATAAGGCGAAAAATGTGAAAATAAAAAGGGATTTGTTAAAGTGAATTCCGAAAACCTCTTTAACTTCTACGTAAATCTCGTATTTGCTAAATTCTGCGTATAATTATTTAGTTCTTACTGAAGTTCGTCTTTTCAAACACGATATCTAGTTCTAAGAAATTTGGATTAAATGGGAAGGAAATTAAAATAATTTTCCGTTTAAAAATTTGTTTACGTCTTTAAGAATCTTTTCGGGAACGTTGTCTTTAAGGATCGTTTCGGGAGAATGTTTACGTCTTTAAGAATCTTTACGACAAATTGAGAGTTGGGCTGTGATGTAATGGCGGTCACTGTAAAGCAGTTTGTCGCAGCTTCGAGCATAACTGACGTTAGCACTATGCTGTATTAGACCCTGCGCCGTAAAGTAGCGTAGCAGTGATTGATTGGATTTTAAGTGTAGTTAAGTGGAATGTAAAGTTTTAAGACTGTTACTAAAAAGCTGACTTTTCTTGTGGATTTGAATGAAGATTTTTGTCCTTACTATACTTGGGTGGTCATGTTTTTGGGAAATTTATTTAAAAATCAATCGTTTTACGAGCATTCTTTGGAAGTACTTTTGACTCTTTCGTCTAAAATGTTTATAAGATGTTCATGTCCTACTACTTTTGAAGTTACATAGTCGAATTTATTGGAAAGTTATCTAATTATATTAACACCTTTATTTAATTTTTTGCCATACAATTAAATTATCTGAATCAAACATACATACCTATACTGAAAATGGCACAAGAGATTTTTAAATTTATTTTAATTCGCGAGCCTCATTTAATGACTGATTTACAAATAGTTTAAATGTAACATTAATAAATGTTTGTTTAGTTTATACCTTTAGAATAATATGTACTTAAAATAATAAATATAATATTTTACAATAATATTATGTTAAAGGTTGAATAGATGGTTTTATAATTATATTGTCAGCTCCGCGTCTTCAACTTTCACCAAGTCATTGTGCAACAAAGTTTAGTCTGCTTAACGATCCATATTTGAAACCCTCTTATATCCTAACATTTTAGCAATTTAAATTTTAGTTAATTTTAAATTATCGTCCTGATTAGAGTTATCAAAATGTTTTACTGACATTTATGTTAGCTGTTGATATTAAAATCCTATTAACAAATTAATTTGAACATACATAAAAAGAAACAATGAGGTTATATATAAAAGTAAACATGACAATACTTTTTCTTATTTTCTTCAAATAAACATTCATCAAAATATTTAAAGTGACTTGACTAATTTTAATTAATGATACCCAAATTTAGAAAAGTCATTAAGATATTTTACTTCTGGGAGTGCACACACACACACACACATATATATATTGGTGAACGTAGATACACAAAAAATACACATTTGATACATAGATATTTACTACAGAATTGTATTTATAAAAATATAAGCAGACGTCCGAAATGCATAAAATTTTGTTCGCGTATCAAGGGCCGATGATAAAAAAAATTAAAATATGTTTAAAAAAAATACAAGGACACTTTTAGTACACTTTTTTGCTAGAAAATACAAGCAAGACTAAAAATTTAATTAAGAATAAAAACAAATAAATTCTAGATAAATTAAAGAAACACGCTTTTTAATAATATCTACTAAGAAGTAAAAAATAATCTGTTGAAAAAAAAATTAATTTAATCCAAAAAAACCGTGGGTCGCTTTATACAAGTCGCACACGTGCACGCGTATAAAGAACCGATGATAAAAACAATTGAAATATATAAAACAAAAATACAAGTACACTTTTAGTATACTTTTTTGGTAAAAAATACAAGCAAGATTACACATTTAATTAAGAATAAAAACAAATAAATCATACTTAAAAAAATTAAAAAAACACGCTTTTTAATGATATGAACTAATAAGTAAAAAATAATCTTTAAATATAAAAATTTTAGTAAAGAGCAAAATGATGTATATGACGAAAAAAAAATAACGTTAATGTAAAAAAACCGTGGTGAGCTTTATACAAGTCGTAATTTTTTGATCTTCAGCGATTTTAAAAGTTCATTACAAAAATGTAAATCGAGAGCGCTCCACGTTTTCTATATATAAATATTTCTAAAACTGTTTTATAAAAATATGGTCCGACACCCAAAATTTGCTCTTTTAATTGTTGTCCCACCAGATTAATTTATTTGCCACTTTTAATTTTCTAAACGAATATTCTTATGTGTAAACTCCCGAAATACATGTGACCTAATGTTTCTTATTATTAAGTCTACTTTATTTATTAAATATCAAGTTTACACATATTCTTAAAAAAAGGGTATTTACATGTAGACTTGTAACAAAAAATTATGAAATTAAATTATATTCGAAACCTTAAAATCCCTCTTTCGATTGATCATTCATAGGACGAAGTTTAAAAAAATCCTTATTTAATTTGCCACCTTTGAAACTATGTATAAATAATTTTGGATCAAAACTTCTAAAATATACGCGAGTTAACCGTTTTTATTTTTATACCTATATTAAATTCCAAATATTAATATCGAAGTGTTTCTCATAAAAACACACGGTTGTGACAGACGCATAGACGGATGTACACGTGAGGAATCTCTTGAGATTTCTGTTTTATTTAATGTGGGGTACGGAACCTGAAAAATAAATAGTAAAGGGAGCGCAAAGTAAGGATAAGAAACCAAATCGCATTTTAAGATCCGGAGTTTCATTGTTTTTCCCTAACATAAGCTGCTGCACTATTTATTTCGAGATAGGAAGGCTTAAGACTTAATAATTTTAAAGTAAGTGTGAAATATAGCATTGCCATCTTTTTTGTTCAATGTCAATAAAACTTATCTCTATCATGTTGTCATAACTTAGGAAACGGTGAATGTGACTTCGTTTTATATCTAAAACGCTCATTAACGATAAGCAGCGACATTCATTTGGTATAATCAAAATCCCAAGATTTTGATTATACCTAATGAGTGTAAAAATCATTTCGAAAAAGATATATCTCGTTACCAGGGACCTAGCAAACAAATTCTTTCTCTAAACGAGCACGCAATAAAAGGTTTGTGAAACAAATTTCGCAAAAATATTTAAGACACTCTTGCGCACAAACGCACATTTTCAAAAATTATTAAAAATAATATTTACCATTTAATCCTATTTCTATTATTACCGTAGTCAGTTAATTTCTTTGCTAAGAATTAAAATTTGTACCATATTTACTAAGCATTTTTCACTTTTGTTGACTTTTCATGTCTTTAATTTCTTCATTTATTGAAGTCTTCTTATGTAGCTACTAAAATATAATAATAAATAAACTTAAAACTCGAACGGTTAATTAATGAAAGGATCTGGGATTCCTTCATTAATTAACTATTATTTATTTTCAGGTTTCATATTAAGAGATTAGGATCAATATTTTTTCTATGAGGACATTGTATAAACAAATTATTTAATAACCTCATTTCTCATTTATTTACAATGAAATCAGTAGTAAATGAAGAATTTTAATATATTTGTGAATATGTACACATACATACATACGTATATATATATATATATATACATATATATATATATATATATATATATATATATATATATATATATATGTATATATATATATATATATATATATATATCTGTCTCTAAAATGATTCCGATAAATTCTTTGGCGGCGGAATCTTCTTAAAGTCCTAGGTTTTTTCATTAATAAGCCAATGAAGAAAGTACTCGCATATATTATCCAGTAATATTCAAGAATTATTTATAATAAATTTTAAGACAGTAATAGCACTTAAAACGAAAAAGTATACATGTGTGTCCATTTTACGGTTTAATAATTAAAGATGAAACATGGTGTTTATACGTTTTCCAAATATGTTGTTAGATTATATATATATATATATATATATATATATATATATATATATATATATATATATATAATATTTATCCAACTAATTTAAAAACCTTGATGTTGGAAAAAAAATTTCTAATCTTTTAATCGTTTCAACTCGTTTCGAGGGATAGTAAAGCAATAACTATAATTTAAAATAAATATGATGTATAATATAGGATGCACGAAACCATGATACTTAGCGCTTTACGACCCTGTCACCACAAATTATTTCTAAACCCAATAGTAAAACCCAAAAAACTATATTATAAAATGGTAAAAACATCTATATAACTTGTTTTTGTTGTGTTAGTTTAAAATTGACATCACTAATGTCTATATCAAAATTACCTTAACTTGTGTTTGATCGTTTTTTGCAATTATTAGTTTTTCTATCAACTTTTATGACGAAAAGCTCTTTTCGACACTACTCAATTGTTCTTTTTAATTTAAATCAGGTCACTTATTGTAAGTAATGCTCAATACTTCCAGTAAATTAAAATAGCAACAAGACGTAAAATGGTCTTCTCTATTAAACTCGTCTACTCTTTTTGCAAAGAACACTGATACCGTCATCAACCTCAACGAACGTGATTTTTATTTCTCATCACCCTTCAACGGTGCGGTGCAACCTAATAACTTTATATCAGTGTCAGGTTGCTATAAATTTCGATTAACTTTAAAATACTCCAATGTATCAAACTTTGCAATTACATTAGATATCAACGTCAAAACTCGCTCTGTATCGCGACGAAGTCGAGACCCGAACCCATTGTTAGGAGAAGGTAACGGAGGGGAGGTTACTCTAATATCTTATTTATTTGCATTATACTTCTGAAGTTAACAAGACTTTACGTGTATTGCACTGAAAATTATATGTTGAAAGCCATTAACATACATATCATCGAATACAGAAACGTATCGATATCACCTCTACCTACTTACCTAACATAATGTTATTTTTTATGAACGAGTGAAGAATATATTGAAATTGCGGGAAAATATTATAATCTATTAACATTTGCCCCATTGCAAAGAATGATAGAGCAATAATTATAGCGGGTAAGTGGTTTAGTTTTTACTACATTTTAAACAAATTTGTTTATAGTTTGTTTCAAAAGGAGCATGTGTCTCCTAAAGACGCTTGTTTTAATTGAATCGTTAAGTTCAAAAGTACTAGTGAGCGTAGAAATCGAATACAAAGACATCGCAGCATGCATAGGTTATTACTATAATACTGAGTGTAGTTGGAATTAATGCAACTTTTATACATAAAATAATTAAAAAGAGAAGATGAAGAATAGTCATATTTTAAATTCGTTTTCTAAAGTATCGTATTGGTGTGTCCATATATATATAAATATATATATATATATATATATATATATATATATATATATATATATATATATATATATATATATATATATATATATCATCATCATATCATCATCATCATCATCATATATATTAATACGCTAAGGTTAAGATGTTACACTCCCTTTTTAGAAAAAACCTCACAACTAATCCACATAAATTATATATCATTTTATAGATAATTGCTTGCTCTACCGGCATCCACAAATAAAAAAATTATTATTGCTATTGTTTTTGCAAATTAATTAATTATTAAAATTATATACACAAAACAGCAATGCTGCCATCTAACGGCTCAACGTCAATATGATTGACGGTCGGTAAATTTTTTGTTTAATTTCAAATCCACTCACGTATAAATAAAGTGGCGCTTTAGCTCAATGCTTTTGATACTTGCGCCTCTATATGTCAATTTTAGTAAAATATTTGTTTGATCTGTCATCAGAGCTTCATAATGGAATAAATAATGCGAAGACTTCGCACGGGTCACGCTATATATCATATAACTGTTATCTGATAGCTGTTACTATGAACTTCTGTCGTAGATCTGATCGTAACCGATAACAGTGCTATGCCGTCGTAGAAGTCGTAATGTAAAATGATAGAGTCGAAGCAGTAATTTATTTCAGTTTATGTAAAGTTAAACGAAAGGTAAAGTTCTAACAACCGATTTGAAGACTGACTTGCGATGTGGATTTAAATGGAGCTTTACAGAGCGCTCTAAAGATTAAATCATTAAGATTTTGAGAAAATGTTTTGCAAAATTCTCCCCTTTCTGCGAAAGCTGTTAGCGTAGTTTAGCGCGATATTGTCGAAAGTGTTGCTAAGATGTTTATTTTCAACTTCTTTCAAAGTTACTCCATTGAATTTGGTTCGAAGTTTTCTAATTACGGTAATAAACTATGCTTATTTTTTCTTGTAAAACTAAATGGAAATTTAAACCTTTATAAATAATTATTAGAAATGACACAAAGAAATTTCAAATTTTAGTAAATATATAGACTTTATTTATTAATTGAAATGTGATATAAATTAAATATTTATTTGGCTTACAATTCTGAAATAACCTAATATATGCACATTAATAAGTGTACTATTTTATAATAACTAGCGTGACCCGTGCGAAGTCTTCGGATTATAAATTATTCAACTCAATTTAATAAATCAAAATTGATTGCAGGTATTCAATCCATTTCTAATTTTGCACACTGCTTATTACGTTTTTATTCCATTATGAAGCTCAGATGACAGATCAAACAAATATTTTACTAAAATTGGCATATAGAGGCGCAAGTATCAAAAGCATTGAGCTAAAGCGCCACTTTATTTATACGTGAGTGGATTTGAAATTAAACAAAAATTTTACTGACCGTCAATCATATTGACGTTGAGCCGTTAGATGGTAGCATTGCTGTTTTGTGTATATAATTTTAATAATTAATTAATTTGCAAAAACAATAGCAACAATAAATTTTTTAGTTGTGGATGTCGGTAGAGCAAGCAATTATCTATAAAATGATATATAATTTATGTGGATTAGTTGTGAGGTTTTTTCTAAAAAGGGAGAGTAACATCTTAATCTTAGCATATTAATATATATGATGATGATAATAAATTGCAATTTACGTGGTTGGTTTTGTAAATATATTTAATTTCCCTAATGTGGTCTTATGTCGGCTTATTTTGTATTCATTTCAGTGACCGAGTGATAATTTTGCAAGTTTGCCTTTTCACATCTTCAGTTATTATTTTGTTAATTAGACGAATTTTAAATGTGAATATAAAAACGCTTTCTTCGATTGTTTTAATAAATTTATTACATACATAAAAAAACAAACTTTGATTAAAAATACATCTTGCATATTACCTTTAAAAGAAACAAACTGATTAGATTCAAATGTTAACCTTGTTTTGTTTTTTAACAATAACACGTAAATTATTAACTAAAAAAAAATAAACCATATGGTTTATTTTTAATCAAAGTTTGTTTCTTTATGTATGTAATCAATTTATTAAAACAATCGAAGAAAGCATTTTTATATTCACATTTAAAATTCGATTGATTAAAATTAAAAAATAATAATAATAAACACGGTAAAACATACACACGCACGGCCATACCCATACACACACATACATACACACACCCACACTCTCTCACTCACTCATTCGCTCACTTACTCACGCACGGATGCACACAGTTACCCACACATACCCCCACAGGCACGCACATATTTGTATATATGTATATATATATATATATATATATATATATATACACATATATATGTATATACATATATATATATATATATATATATATATATATATATATATATATATATATATATATTGACATATAGCAGTATATAATAAACACAATTTAATTGAAGATAAGAATCTACATGGTAACTATTAAATAATTATTGATAACTAAATATCAAATGCGTAATATTTTTAACAACTTTACATTATTTTAATCAAAGTTAACAAAGTGTTTATTACTCGTGTTTACCTTTGTTTATAATTTCTTGCTCATGCTGTCTTCAAATTATAATTTTATTTTATTTTGAATTATACTATTGAAAGCCTCTCAAACACATTGGCACTGACACAAAGTAATGGTAAACAAAGAAACAAATACTTTAATGAATTAAAATGCCACTTGATAATGTTAGCAATAGCTGTTAAGCATTAAAATGTTTAACCTTTCGCATACGAAGTGGGGTTATTTTAACTCCAACTTTTTTGAAATACATCGATTGATTTGTGAAACGCATCTAAAAATAATAAAATTCGGAGTAGCAGGAAACGGAATATAGCCTATATTTTAGTTGATCTCGGGCGGTTTTAATCCCACTTTGTACGGGACGTCGCTAAAAAGATATATACCTTAAAGGTATGTATGTATATATATATATATATATATATATATATATATATATATATCTATATATATATATATATATATATATATATATATTCCTGTGTTTTTTTGTTATTTACAACTATAATTACATTTTATTACTATTGTTTCCTTTCTATTACAACAACAAACTGCAAAATGATGATATTATTGAGGGTTTGTTGGAAGAAAATGATTCCTGCTCGGATGATGAAAACTTTCTTCAAGATAGTGTCTATGAATCTGATCGTATCAGCAAACCATCTTCAGATGGTGTTCACAGTGATACGGATGTGGAAAATGCCGAAGTAAACTTGGAATCACCTTCGGATTATACATCATCACCACAAGATGGAAAAATAAAGTGGTATAAATTGCCACCTCGATCCAATATTCGAACAAGTTCCGCATATCTCGAATTTTCATAAAAGTAAGCATAATTACGAATTTTCCTGGATGTAAAAATAAACACGAGATAAAGAAAACACACAGAATGCTTTGAGATTTTTTTCACTGAAGGACTTGTTTACATGGTTTTGAAATAAACAAATCAAAAGATTTATTTGAGATCAGAGAATTCTGAACCCAACCCATCATACAGAGAAACTAATCAAGAGGAAATAAAGGCTGTTTTTGGGTTATTGTTGTTAGCAGGTTTGTTTAAATCTAACAGACTAAATCTTATGGATTTTTGAAGTAACGATGGCACCGGAATCGAAATATTTAGAAATACTACAAGTAGACAAAGATTTACATTTTTGGTAAATAACTTGAGATTCGAGGTCAACGAAGAACTCGTGGTCTCTCGAGGAATATGTTCCTTTCCTCAATACATGGTGGATGCTAAAACATTTTATAAAATGAACTTGGAAATTTACTGTGGTAAACAGCTTGACGGTAATTCATAAGGCTTTCGATTTTGTAGATCTTTTCATAATGTGTGTGTCTGGATCTGAAAGAAATATAAAAATAGATAATTTTTTTATGGGCTAATAATTTACTGAAAAACCACAAATTGACTGCTGTTGGTACACTAAGGTCGAACAAGACATGCCTTCAAAGCTAGCTGAGAAGAAAAATCGTCTATGTTCAGGTTTCAAAAAGATATAACAATTGTACCTAACATACCTAAATCACGAGCATGTACACCTTATGTCCTCGTTGCACCATGATGATGAGGTGCATCTAGAGAGCGGAAACCAAAGAAACCCATCTATTATAATATTACACAACTCGACAAAAGGCGCAGTCGATATGGTTAAAATGAATAAGAACGTGCGATGTTTCCAGAGATAGTAAACGCTGGCCTCTAACGTTGTTTCATTCGTTCCTAAACCATGCAGGTATAAATTGTTTTATTGTTCACATGGTATTGAGATTAAGAGAAAGAAAAGTAATCTTAGTAGGAACTTCATCAAACAATTAGGACTCTCATTGTTCGAAGACCATATGAGGAAAATAAAAGACAATCCACATATTCCTCGAGATATAAGAAGACATGTGCACGAATTGTTGAAGGAAGAAGTCCCAGGACCGTCACAATAGTAACCAAGGAAGTCTCAAACATGTTCGTTTTGTCCAAGAAATAACGACACGAAAATTTTGAATAGTTGCTTCAAAAATAATATTGCGATATGTAAAGAACATACAAATTTGATGTGTCAAAATTGTACTGATTTAGATGACGAACTATCTCACTAAAATAGGCAGAGATAGTAATTTGTATTTTTTTTTCATAAAGCAAAATACCTCTTGTTGTCTTTATATAGTAGCTTAAACAATTTGTTTCCATGTAAAAATATATATTAAGTTTTTTTCACGATTTAATGATGCTATGTTGGTCTTAAGAGAAGACTGTGGGATTTTTAAGTTCCTTAAAAATAAAGGTTTAACTGCTGAGATACGTGTGAGTGTGTGTACATAGTAGAATTTTTAAACTTACGCCTTTATTTATACTCCATACGTGACAGAAGATTGAAAAAAATAATTTCATTACTTCACTTGCCACCTACAAAATTCTTCAAATGTATTTTTGGATACTAAATATTGAAATATGTGCGATATACTTATATTAAATTACAAGTGTCAATATAAAACTCTTCCGCAGAAAAACACGTGTTTGTGAAAAACGGAGAGACAGTCGTACACGTGAGTGATCTTATACAATTTCTATTTTCTTCCTAGTGAGGTATGGGATCTGAAAAATGATTGAAAGAAAATGGAAATGAAGAGAACAGAGAGCCAAGCAAAATCACAATTTGAGGTCAATGTAGTTTTACCCCAAAATTGGCAAAGAGAAATTGGCAAGAGAAAGGCTCGGTTTTGTAAGTTTTAATAATTTTAAAGTAAATATGAAATATAGCATTGACACTTTTTTATTAAATTTAAATAAAACTCATCTCCGTCATGTAATTATAACTTAGGAGAAGGAACGAGCACGCACTAAAAGATCTGTGAATCAAATTTCGCAAAAAATTTCAAGACACTTTAGCTCGAATGCACATTTTTAAAAATTATTCAAAATGTTTTCTTAAAAGCAATTTCATTTCCTTACTAAGGGTTAGAATACAAGCCATACTCTTCTAATTGTTTACCCTACTGGTCCTACCAATTTTTCTATTCCTTGCCTTTTTATGTCTATTTTTATTTATTCAAGTTTTCTTATGCAGCCACTAACATGAAATCACAACTTGAAAATTGTGCTATTAATTAATGAAGGGATCTATTTGTGATTTTCGTGCCATCTAATTTTAAAATATAATAAATAATAATATAAGTAATAATACAAAGTAATAAGTGTAGAAAAAAATTCACAAATAATCGTAGTAAATACTAATTCTTCTATCATTACCATTTGGATTTAAAATACCTTTAAATATTATTTAATTTCAACTTACATATTAAAAGATAATGATCAATGTTTTCGTATTCTGAGTACATTATTTTTCTTCATGAAAAAAAGTTAATAGCACCATTGTATAAGAAATTAGCAGTATTGCACAAAGAATTTTAATATTTATATGAATATATATATATATATATACATATATATATATATATATATATATATATATATATATATATAAATATATATATATATATATATATATATATATATATATATATATATATATAAATATATATACATACATCTAATTATATGCAAAATTATAAAAGTAGTGTCTTTTCATAAATTCTTCGGCGAGGCATTCTGCTAAATGTCTTAATCTAAAATATTCAGTTTCTTTTAAATCAAGCTTTTAAATAGTACTGGAATATATTCAGTCACATCCGAGAGTCATACTTAATAATTTTTGAGGCAGTAATAGAGCTTAAAACGCAAAGGTGAAAGTACGTATGTGTGTCCGTTATACTGTTTAATCATTTAAGATGAAACTTGATATTTGTGTGTTTTCCTCATATGTTTCCTAGTTTTTCCTATTTAAAAATTTTGATATTGTAAGAAAACATCTGGAAGAACTTACAATCTTGTAAACGTTTTCCTCGTTCCGAAGGATGGTGACTCAATAATTATAATGTAAAAATAAATATGATATATAATATAGGTTACCCGGAACTGTGCTTTACGACCCTGTCAAAAGAAATTTTTCGTAATTCCAATAGCAAAACCAAAAAAAAAGCTATATTGCGATATTACAAAAAGATGCACATAATTTGTATTTTTTGTATTAGTTTGAAATTAGCACGATTAATATTTATTTAGTAATTTTATTGACTTGTATTTGATCGTTTTTTTGGAATTATTAATTTTTCTGTCAACTTTTATGACTAAAAGCTCTAATCGACACTACTCAATCGTTCTTTTTCATTTTAAACAAGTCACTTATTTTAAGTAGCATTCAATGTTTCTAGTGAATGGAAATTGCAATAAAATGTGACATAGTATTATCTATTAAACTCGTCTATGCTTTTTGCAAAGAACGCTGACACGGTCATCCATACCTTAACGAATATGATTCTTAGTTCTCATCACCCTCGAACGGAAGGGCGCAGCCCAATAACCTTGTATCAAAGTGTAAGGTTGCTATAAATTTCGATTAACTTTAAAACATTCGAATGTATTAAACTTTGAAATTACATCAAACGTTAACGTCAAAACTTGCTCTGTATCGCGACGAAGTCGAGACCTGAACCCATTGTTTGAAGAAGGGAACGGAGGGAAGTTTACTGCAATATCTCATTTATTTATATTACACTTCCGAAGTTAACAAGACTGTACGTGTATCGTATTGAAAATTATACATGGAAAGCCATTAACATACATATCATCGAATATAGAAACGTATCAATATCACCTCTACCCACTTACCTAATGTAATTTATTATTTATGGATGAGTGAAGAATGGATTGAGTTTGCGGAAAAAAAATTATAATATAGTGAAAATTGATGACCCTGTTTCAAATGATGACAGAGCAATAATTATAGCGGCGAAGTAATTAAGTTATAACTACATTTTAAACACATTTGTTCATAGTTTGTTTGTTTTAAAAGTGGCACGTAAAATCTCGTAGACACTTCTAATAATTACATCGGTGATTTCAAAAACACTTGTTAGCGTAGAATTCGAATACTAAGGCAAAACCACATGTACAGGCCATTATTTTAGTACTGAGAGTAAATGAAGTTAATGCAACTTATATATATTAAGAAATGAAATAAATACGTTACAAATTACTATGAATTTATTAAAGTGAATTCCAAAGACTTTCCACTTGAAGATGAAACTTGTATCTGCCAAACTCGCTTCGGCTTATTTTAGTTTTACTAAAACACATCTTTTTGAAACAAGGTAAATAGTTATAAGAAAGTTGGAAATAACTACCAGAAAAGTGTAATCATTTTCTTATTAATTTTTTTTAGGTCATTAAAAATAATTTAATGAGAACATTTCGATATTTTTGTATTTCATTTATTTATAAACATTTGCATGAATATATCTAAACAAATATATACATGTTTACCTGCCTTTATATATACAGGTAGTTAAACATGTATTTATTTGTGATATTTTTCTTGTAATTAAAATCTATATTCCTTTCATAATTGAGCACGGAAGGAACCAGCCAGTCGTTTCATAATAATTCTATTTCAAATTAGCTTTCAAAAGTGTCCAAAAGTTTCAAAACCTATTAAAGATAAATACACATGAACGCACAGCCATTCGTGTATATTTATTTTTAATAGGTTCTTAATTTTGTCGGCAAATTTAAAGCAAAAGATTTCACTGTGTCTGTTTCTCGTTATTAGCAGCAGTAGTTTCTCTAAACATTACGAACGACAAAAAGTTTTAATACTACTATTTTTTAATATACACAAGGGGAGATTACATAGGATTACAATTATTTAAAGACGTCAATTGAGGTATTTAAACATGTAGCAATTTGGCATATCAGTTTCCATATTGGTTGGTTGGTGTCGTGTTCATATAAAATGAAGAAGTAGCTATAAATGGCCATGCACAGAAATTACGCATTTTGCGATCTTGATGATATTTTCAGAGTAGAGCGGTCCACCAAATAGACATTCTCCAAGATCAAACAGAAATCTCAAAATCGCAAGGTAGCTAAATATATAGACCGGGTTTAGGGGGACGTCACAGTTATTGTAGGGACTTTGTAGGGTTTTGTAGGGTTCTAGTACCTTCCGGATGGATTTTCTCACCTTGTAAGTTTCCAGTTCTAAGTCTTGTGATGGTCTTGCGGGGCTCACGATTTGCGTTAATTTTACATATCTGATAGTATTTTTGATGCCTTTTGTCGTAAACAGTACCTTGCATAAGCATTTACATCGTCAAGGATAGTTCGAATATTATTAAAATCACTAAGATCACGAGCTTCTTTTGCAAGCTTATCAGCTGCGTCATTTCCCGGAATTCCAACATGTGCCGGCATCCATTGTAAAATGCAGATTTTATTCCTTGATTTGTCAATTTGTGCAGATGATGATTGATTTCTTGGGTGAGTGCAGACTGACCTCTATTAAATGCCTCTAAAGCTCCCATGGAGTCGCAGAATATGATAAGTCCATTTGGCATGTTTGTTTGATCTAGACGGAGATACTCTAGTAATGCCTTTAGGATTGCTTTCAGTTCACTAGTGAAATTTGAATTTCCGTGAATACGTAATGATATCAATTTCCATATATGTGTATGCACATAAATATATACGTATACACATATATATAAATATATATATATATATATTTGTAAATATATATATATATATATACATATATATATATATATATATATATATATATATATATATATATATATATATATATATATACGGCAGTACACTTTATCGTCAAATCTAAAAATTCAAAGTCAGCTATAATATGATAGCCGTTACTATGTAACCCTGTCGTAGCTCCGATCGTAACCTACGACAGTCCTATGGTATTGTAGAGATTGTGCTGTAGAGTGACGGAGTCGAAGCGGTAATTGGTTGGAATTTAAGAGGAGTTAAGCGGAATGTGATGTTCTAACAACCGACATTTAAGGCTGACTTGCAACAGGGATTTAAAAGAAATTTTATTTCTTACATCACTTTGGATTTTTAGGAAATGTTTTGAAAAATTAACCCTTTTCCGCGAATTCTATTAACTGTTTTGTCGAAAGTATTGTTTGGATGTTCATTTTCAAGTTTACTCTATTGAATTCGTTTCGAAGTATCCTAAACATTTTAACAAGTCTAACAAGTCATAGTTATTTTTATGTCAAAAAGCGAAATGTAAATTTTCTAAAGCAAACATATAAGCTTTATTTTCTATTTAAATACAAATTAAATAGACGTATGGGAGTAGTGGATTATATATTTAGCTTATAAGTTTGAAATAACCTTATACATATCAATTTTAAATAAAATATTTTGTAATAATAATAAATTCCAGGTTGCATAGGCGATTTTGTAATTATATTTAATTTCTCTAATATCATGTTATATCCGTCCTGGAAGATTAAATAGTATTCAATTTACAGAGCAGAACGATAACTGAGCAGTGCGTCATCTTTTCCAAATCTTCCAGTATTATTGTATTATTAAGATGAATACTGTATCTATATTTAAAATGATTTTCTTTCAAAAATCGTTTAAACATTTATTACCCCAAAAATTACTTAGTAATAACCCTGACTTTTTCATAGTTTGACTTGCATGATTTTCAAATAGAGCATACGCTATACTTACTGCGTAGTTCTACTAAAATAATAGACTTATTTTTATTATTTCATAATATTCTTTATCTAAATTATTGCAATTTTTTTAAAAATTTCGAATAACACGAAAAAAGTGAATAATATTTTATATAGTAACAGAAAAATTATGCTTGTGCTTATACTATTGTGATTCTACATTTAATTTTTGTGTTGACGTGCGGTATCTTTTTTTTTTTAAATACAGGATGTTCAGTGGCAGATTTCAAAGTTTGAACAAACATAGTTTCTGAACGCAACACATAAGAGGGGAGCGGAGGGCGTCGTTAGAAGCGCAAGCGGTGCGGATGTTTTAGTAGACATGGAACAGTGGAGTGGATAGCACCGCGCTTTTGCCGTCAAGGCGTACATTTTGAGTGGATTTTGGCTGTCTGTAGCACGCCGCCGATTTAATAATCGTTACAGTTTATAGTTACAGTACAGTCGATTACATGATGGGCCATAGATCAACCTCATTCAGTCATGGGTAGCAAGGTTCAGAGCTACAGGATCAACATTAAATAGGCCCAGGCCAGGACCTTTTGCACCATTGGTAGCCACGGATGAAAATGTCGAACGTGTTATGGTGTCTGTCGTTGAAAATCCCCGGTTATCACTGCGTACAAGTTCATCGATATTGGGAATTCCGAAACCAACTTTACAGGTAATAATGCAAAAAAAGCTCAAGTTCCATCCATATAAAATTCAAATTATTCAAAATTTACACGATTCTGACTTTGAATTAAAAAAAACTTACGCGGAGCTCACACTGCTAATGTGTCCATAAATGCATAATTTCCAGAAAAAAACATATCCCGAAACGATACCGTACCGTGGTCACCTAGGTCACCCGATTTAAGCCCATGTGACTTTTTCTTATGGGGATACTTAAAATCCGTTGTTTACAAAACAAATTCGAGCACTGTGACACAACTTAAAGAAAATATTCGAGCCGAAGTCAGTAGGATACCCCAGTCGCTCTGCAAACGCGTTTTTGAAAACATGCGTGCTAGACTCGAAGAGTGTGTCGGACTCGATGGCCGCCATTTGGAAAAGGTGGTTTTTAAAAAATGAAATCCGCATTTGTTGTTATAAAGTTAAAATAAACCTACTTTGTATTAGAGGTATAGTTTTTTTTTTACAATTTTTCAAACATTGAAATCTGCCACTGGACAGCCTGTATATTAATAGATTAACTTTGTATAAAAGAAACCGTTTTTTGGGTTCAATTTTTTACATATTTAAAGAAATTTATTTTCAGCTTCAATTTGTAATAATATTGGCATTAAAGTATAACTATACGAACTTATTATTTTCTAATATGGAAAAATATTTCAGAGATATTTATTTCCGATTAAGAAAAATCAAGCTGCCGATTTTGCCGAATTACAAGACAAACACATCCGTTACCGGCGTGGGCATAGCGAGGGTATAACTCGAACGTTGAACTCCCTTGTTTACACATCGTTAGGGTATGCGGGCCTCTCATCTGCTAACGTTTTCTTTAAACTACTTTTCCAGTATTTACTTTATTAAACTTTCCTTCCTTCGTTTCGGAAAATATTTTCCGTTTATTTGGTTCGCATCTTTCATTAATTACGCCTAATGGGGAACAGATTAAACTGTTTACCGAATATGGAAGTTTAGAATATTGATAATTTTATTTATATATCTACTCGCGTGGATTAAAAGTGAATATTGAATATAAGTCGATGGATTAGGAATTGTTAGTTTATATAACAGATTTTGGTCGAATTCTTTGGCGAATCTTAGCTAACTTTCCCATAAGTATAACGGATTTAACAGCTGTCTGGTACTAGTTCTGGATTGAAAATTAATGTTTTAATACTCTTTGTTTATGTATGTAAAATTTTCCTTTTTTAAATTTTCTTTTATAAATCGGTGAAATTTACGTCTTGATTTTTTAATGTTTTCTCATAGTTCAATTATTGCAAATCAATATCTTTATAATTTCAAAGTTCAAGAGATATTGCCGTTTAAATTTATATGTATATATATATATATATATATATATATATATATATATATACGAGGGGCGGCTGAAAGTTTTGAGCTTAAAGCATTAAAAATGCTGATAGAAACGTATAAAAATTATTTTTCAATGTCATCTCCCTCTATTTTAATACACTTCTCACATTTATTAAAAAGGGCTTTTAGCCCGGTCAAAAAATATTCGCCGTTTTCGTCTTCAAAATGTTCGTTTCCGGCCGTCTTCATTTTTTCGTCACTTAAAAATCTCCGTCCTCGGAGATCTTTATTCAATTTTAAAAGAGTTTCTTCAAGTCCTCCAAGGACGCGCCTTGTAACTGGCTCAATGTGAACGTGCGCACTGTCTTGCAAAAACAGGACTCCTTTCGCCAGTTTTGCCTCTACTTTTCTCGACAACCACTTGAAGCACTTTTGTCAAAAACGCGGCGTAATAGTCTTCGTTCATTGCAGTATTTTTAGGAAGGTAGTGATGAATATGATTTCTGAATTTCTTCAGAATCCCAAAAATCAGTGGCCATGAGCTTGGACGCCGATCTTTCCACTTTGAACTTCCGTGGCGGCTTTTCTCTCTTTTCTATCCACAGCGTTGACTCCTGTTTTGACTCCGAGTCGTACTGTCGAATCCATGTTTCATCAACAGTGACAAGACGAGAAAAAGCAAGTCAGAATTATCGCAACAGATGTCTTAAATCTCCTGCGAAGTGGTGACTCGATGCTGCTTGTCCAGCGGCGTGAGCATTTTCTGTACCCATTTCGGGCACACCTTTTTCATGTGTGTCGCGCGCACACCTTTTCATGATTATGCAGAATGGTCCGATTTATTCCTTGCTAACGCCCATGGCTTCCGCTATCTGCCACAACTTGATTCGAGAACGAGTTTTTACACTTTTTAAATGTTCTCTTCAGTAACCGCGGTGTTTGGGTGTCCCGACCTGAGACCATCTTCGAGCGAATCCCTGCTGTGTTTGAACTCTCGATTTATTTGTTATTATCAAAGTAATAAATATTTAAAAATTGTGTTGAATGATAATTGCAAAATAAAAAGTTAATTGAATAATTTAAATATAATAAGTCGTTTATTGTAAACGTTATTTGCAATGTGCTTTTTTAATCAAATTTTGAGGATATCTAAATTATTCATTATAGCTCTTCAAAACGTCGTTAATTTTGTAGAAAACGTGAAAACACGAAAGTAGGGAGCTGAATTCCAGAAGTCAAAGATTGAAAAACTTTTTCGAAAATGTCATCAAATGTCATCAAAGTGAACTCCTTTTTCAAAAAGAACTGCAAAATAAAGACCTTAGATTAGTCAATTCAGTACGACTAAAATCATGGCTTGGACTTAAAGGTTTCGTCTTTACGCCCAAGCAATGATATATAAAAATGTTAAAAATATTTTTTACCACGCAAATGAGATCTAGAATCATCAATGTGATTTTTGAATAAACTTTAGGTAAACCTTTCTAGTTTTTCATAATTTTTGATTCATGAGTCTCGGACACGGAATACTATTTTCGAAGAACATAATTTTGGAATCTTTATAATTTGCACTCTCAGTCAATTTACTATACATTAAAGCAAAAAAAAATTGAAACTGAATTTAATGCTTAAAATATTTCCATATAAATATTTTTTAATATTAACAATTGAGAGATATTATTAGGGTAAATTCTGTAATTAAAATTGTTATGAAAGACAGATACATCAATTATCTTAACCTTTTTTCCTCCTCATTTATGGAACCATACAAAACATTTTTTTTTCAGAAAAGCAAGGGAATAACCATGAAATGGTTTGCTTATATTGACTATTTATGTAAGTTATTACTGGATTATCCTTAAATAAAAAAAATTATTAAACGAGATTTTACGTTAATACAAAAGAAAAAAAAACCTCTGAAGGAAGCGTGGAACGTCATGGTTACGTCAAATATATGAAAATGTCAAAATATGCGGCATAATAGTGTATATTTTTGGGGTGTATCTTGATGACTTGAAACCTTCACTTAGAGCCCCAAGAGGCTGCATAGTGTAAGTATTTTATATTAATTTCAACTCGACACCTTCACCCGTTGCTGAGAATAAGTGTCTTGACAGACCGACAGACGGACAATAAAGTGATCTTATAAGGGTACTTTTTTCTCTTGAGGTAAGGAACCCCAAAAATAATAAATTAGGAAGATTAGAAAGTATTTCTTGATTAATATGTAATAAGGATTGATGCAGATATGAAGTCAGCGTGAAATTAAATATAAAATAATTATCTTTAATTTCCAGATTAAGTTTAGAAGTTGCATAAAAGCGCAGATTAATAGGCTTACTTTATTGTCAAGATATTATATTGCTAATTTAATTGGAATCAAAACTATGTTGTAAATACAAAACACAGCATACGAATTGAAACTCAAAATAATTTTTTTTAAACATGTAAAAAAAATTTAAACTAAACCCCGTGTAAACGGTTTCTATTATTTAAAGATAATCAAAAATTAAAGTTCCAAAAAAAAACATACAGCATATCAACCCAAAAATTAAAAACAGAAGCACTATAATTGAAATGCAAGCATCATTTTTCTGTTACTGTTCAAAAGCAGTGTTATTTATTTTTTTCGTGTTATTCGATATTTTTAAAAATTTGCAATATTTTAGATGTCGAATATTATGAAATAAGAATATATTTATTTCAATAGAACTACGCGATATGTTTAGCGCATGTTCTATTTGAAAATCACGAGACCTATGAAAAGGTCAAGGTTATTATTAAATAATTTTTGAGGTAATAAATTTTTAAGCGATGTAAGAAAGTCCTTTCACATTTAGATTTATTATTCGTTTGATTAATAAAATAATACAATAAGATTCGGGAAAGCGAACGAGTACAATTATCGCTCTGCTCTGTGAACTGAATACTATCTAATTTTCCAGGGCGGATATAACACGATATTAGAGAAACTAAATATAATTAAAAAACCATGCAACCTACAATTTATTATCATAAAAAATATATTATTAACATGTATTAGGTTATTTCAAAGTTAGAAGCTAAATAATTCATTCATTACTCCCACATTTCTATTTAATTTTTATTTAATTACTAAATAAAGATTCCATATTTAATAAAATTGAAAAATTTATTGCACCATTTTCTATATACACAAGTTTGGTTTAAAAAATTAAATTTAGTTTTAAGACAAAAAAATAACTATTTTTTAAAATGTTTAGGAAACTTTAAAACAAATTGAATAGAGTAACTTTATAAGAACTTGAAAATGAACATCCACACAACACCTTCGACGAAACAGTTAATATTACGCCGATAGAGTTTGCGGAAAAGGGTGAATTTTTCAAAACATATCCTAAAAATTGAAAGTGATATAGGGATTAAAAACTCCTTTTAAATCCCTATGACGAGTCTGGAATGAGGCTATAATTTAAACGGAATTAAGCGGAATATAATGTTGTAAAAACCGACATTTAAGGATTTAAATGTCGGTTTTTACAACATTATATTCCGCTTAATTCCGTTTAAATTCCAATCAATTACTGATTCGTCACTCTACAGCACGACCTCTACGATCAGTCCTACAACAGGATTTCATAGTAACCGCTATCACATCGTAGCTAACAGATATTTAATTTTTAGACATGATGACAAAGTGTACGTTATATACACACACACACATATATATATATATACATATATATATATATATATATATATATATATATATATATGTATGTATGTATGTGTGTGTGTGTGTGTGTGTGTGTGTATGCATACATGGAAACTCAAATTTCGCTAATAGACTGAGAGCAATCCTAAAGGTATCACGAGAGTATCTCCGTCTAGATTATACAAACATGGCAAAAGGACTAGTCATATTCTGCGACTCCATTGCAGCTTTAGAGGCAATTAATGGTCAGTCTACACGCACCCAAGAAATTCATCGTCTTTTGGAACAAATTGACAAATCAAGAAATAAAATATGCAATTTACGATGGATGCCGGCACATGTTGGAATTCCGGGAAATGAGGCGGCTGATAAATTTGGAAAAAAAGCTCGTGATCATAGTGATTTTAATAACACTGAAACTAGCTTTGACGATGTAAATGCTTATGCAAGGTACTGTTTACGAGAAAAAGCTATCAAAAAGACTATCAGATATAAGAAACTAACGAAAATCGTGTGTTCACCAAGACCATCACAAGACTTAGATTTGGGCACTTGCAAGGTATCAAAATCCATCCTGATGCTATTAGAACCTATCATCCCTGTAATAACTGTGACGTCCCGCTCAATCCGGACCACTTTCAGCTGTCCTACTATTTTGAGATTTCCGTTTGATCTTGGAGAATTTTCATTTGGTGGACAGCTCTATTCTGAAAATATCATCAAGATCGCCAAATGCATCGTTTCTGTGCATGGACATTTATAGCCGCTTCTTCGCGATAAGACACCAATCAACCAACATGAAAATTGATTTACAAAATTGCTATTTGTTTTAATAAATGAATTGACGGTTTTAATTAATTGTAATCCTATATATTCTCCTCTTATGTTTATTAAAAAAATATTAGTTATAAAATTTTTAGACGTTCGTGCAATGCTTAGAGAAATTTCACTTTACTACTGCCAATAACGAGAACCAGACACAGAGAAACATTTTTCTTTTAGTTGGCTAAAAACCTGTTAAAAATAAATATATATATGAACGCACCACCATGACACTTTTGAAAGCAAATTTAATATAGAATTATTATGAAATGTTTGGCTGGTTCCTTCAGTACTCAAAAATAAAAGGTATATAAGTTTTAGTTAGAAGAAAAATATCACAAATATATACATGTTTATCTAACTCTATATATACACACTTATCTACCTGTATATATATCATGTATATATTTGTTTTTATATATTCGAGCAAATACTTGTAAATAAATGAAAATTAATAAATCGAGAAATGTTCTCTTGAAATTATTTCGCAGAAAGATTCTTAATAAGGAAAACAAAATTTGAAAAGAAAATGATTATAGTTTTCTGGTAGTTAAATTCAACATTGTTAGAAATATTTACCTTGTTTTAGAAAGATTTTATTTATTAAATGCAATAAAAATGAAATAAGCCGAAGCAGGATTTGATAATGTAAAATACGAGTTTGATCTTCAAGTTGAAAGTAAGTTTGAAGTCTTCGGAATTTACTTTAATAAATTCATAGTAATTTCTGTCGTATTTATATAATTTCATAATATATAAAGGTTACATTAACTTTATCCAATCTCAGTATTAAAATAATGGCCTTGGTTTTGCCTTGGTATTGGAATTCTACGCTAACATGTGCTTCTGAACTCGTCTATTCATTTAAAATTCATTTTCAAGTCATTTTTAAGACAAACTATGAACAAATGTGTTTAAAATGTAATTAAAACTTAATTACTTCTCCACTATAAATATTGCTCTATTATCGTTTGAAATGGAATAATTTTAAGTAGATTATAATTTCTTTCCGCAAATTCAATCCATTCTTCACTCATCTAGAAACCAAAAGATTATATTAAGTAAGTGGGTAGATGTGATATCGATACGTTTCTATATACAATAATATGTATGCTAATGGCTTTTGACATATAATTTTCAATATTATACAAGTCCAGTCTTGTTAACTTCAGAAGTATTATATAAATAAACGAGATATCGAGGTATCCTCGCCTCCATTCCCTTCTCCAAACATTGGCTTCGGGTTTCGACCCCGTCGCGATACAGAACGAGTTTTGATGTTGATGTCTCATGTAATTGCAAAGTTTGTTACATTGGAGTGTTTTAAAGTTAATCGAAATTTATAGGAACTTACAATTTGAAACTAAGTTATTGGGCAGCGCCGTGCCGTTCGAGGATGATGAGAATTAAAAATCACATTCATTGAGGTAGGGATGAAAATGTTAGTGTTCTTTGCGAAACTAGTAGAAAAGTTTGATAGATAAGACGATGTTACATCTTATAACTATTTCAATTCACTAGAAACATTGCGTGTTATTTACAATAAGTGATTTGTTTGAAATTAAAAGGAACGATGGGGTAGTGTCAAAAAGAGTGTCTTGTCATAAAAGTTGATAGAAAAAGTAATAATTCCAAAAAATTATCATATAAAAATCAATAAAAATACAATGTAAATATTAGTCATGCCATTTTCAAACTAATGCAAAAAAAACTAGTTATGGGCATGTTTTTGTATATATCGCAATCTAGTTTTTTTTCGTTTGCTACTGGAATTATAAAGAATTTTTATTGACGGGGTCGTAAAGCGCTAATTATCATAGTTCCGGGCACATTATCATTAGCGCTTCACCATCCTTCGGAACGAGGAAAACGTTTACAAAATTATAATTTCTTTTAGCTATTTTCTTACAATATCAAAATATTTAAATTAATAAGAAAAACCTAGAAACATATACAAGAAACGTACAAACATCACTTTCATCTTAAATGATTAGACAGTGTAACGGACACATATATACTTTTACCTTTGCGTTTTAAGCTCTATTACTGCCTCCAAAATTATTATATATGGCTTTCGGATGTTGCTGAATGAACTAGTATTCCAATACTTTTTCAAAGCTTGATTTAAAAGATACTGAAAATTTTAGACTAAGACATTTAGCAGAATGCCTCGCCAAGGAATTGGTCAAAAGAAACTACATTTATAATTTTGCATATAAATACATTTATTAAAATTTTTTATACAATATTGATTTCGTTTTAAAAATAAGAAATGATGCTATTTAATTTTTTTTACATAAAGAAAAATAATGTCTTCAGAATACAAATAATATTGAAAATAATCTTTAACAAGAATTTATTTGCTAGATCTCTGGTAATAAGATGTACGTTTTTGGTAAAAGTTGTTATGCTCTTTTTTATCACATTTAATTTAAGAGACGCTTGGGATTTTGATTGTACCTAATGAATTTTGCTGTTCATGGCTGATTATCGTTTTGGATATAAAGTCCTCCCATCTTCTAAGTTATAATTACACGACCGAGATAAGTTTTATCGAACTTTAATAAAAAAGGTGTCAAATCTGCATTTCATAATTACTTTAAAATTATTAAAACTTACAAAACCAAGCCTTTCTCTATCGAAATGAATAGTGTAGCTGCCAATTTTGGGTTAAAACTATATCAAGTAACCAGACTTCTCAGTGATTTTTCTGGGTTATCTGTACTTTGCGTTCCCGTTTTCTTCCAATAATTTTTCAGATCCCATACCTCACAAGGATGAAAATGGAAGCTTTATAAGATTACTCACGTGTACGGCTGTCTCTCCGTCTGTCACAAACGCGTGTTTTTCTGCAAAAGAGTTTGATGTTTACACTTCTAATTTAACGTAGGTGTAAAGCAGACTATCTCGTATATATTTCAATATTTAGGATCCAAAAATATTTTTGAACAATTTTATAGATGGCAAGTGAAGTAATGAAATTCTTTTTTTCAGTCTCCTGTATCCTATGGAATAACTTATGATTTTTTATTAATAAACTAATCAAATGAATAAGAGAAAAAATTTGAAAATATTCATGTATTTGATAAAATGAATTTTGAAAATTCTTTCTATTTCCAGGTAAAATTCAGGCTTGCAAAATTCTGCTTCTACATATTTCCAATTGAGTAAATACTTAAATGGAATCGTATTTCAACGTATGTGTAACACATGAAGCCTACAGATTACATAATCGGAAAACGATTTCCAAAATACAAGAACCTATATAAGGTAAACCTGGAAAAGTATTTTAAAAGTGAAACTGGCAAGTCAGAGACCCGCATACTCTAATGATGTATAACCAATGAGTGTGTATACCCGTGCTGAGGCCCACCTCACTAATAAAAGAACTTTCCTTATAATTCAAGGAAATCAAGTGTTGGACTTTTCGCGACCGGTAATATTTGGTTATATAATGTTTTTACTACCGCATTTGTGTAGATCAGTACTATTTCACGCTTCAATGATCATTATATATTTTAATATTTGTTTAACGGTTTGTATTTCAATATCCTAATCTTTACTTCTAATGTTGTAATATATTTCATTGCCGAAGTGGTTCAAAAAAAGTAGAACAATGGTAATGGTAAAGTAGAATATACTATACTAAAATTCAAGAATATATATACTAAAACACGTTTTTAATTTTTATTTAAAAAATGCAAATTTGACCAATCGTTACCGAAATAATATTTTTTAAAAAAAATATTATTTCGGTAACGAGAAGAATAAATTTGTGTTCTAATCAATGCCATAAGCGTTGCATTCTTTTGAGCAAATAACTTCATGAAAGAATTAACAATAGAAAAAAAGTGTTAAAATATTAATTATTCCGAATCATGTTCATAAGTTGCGGAGATGTGTTCAGGTAATGTAAGTTGAAATGAACCCAAATATATTTTTATTCATTTCTCCTACTTGCGTAATTACTTATTTACTTTTTAAATTTAAGCAGTCTATACTTAACAAAATTTTTACATCAAGTGAACTGAAAAATGAGTACATAAATTACAATAAAAATGTGCTGTTATCTTTGATTGAGTACATGAAATAAAAAAAATAGGTATGCTATACTCTATTGCTTGAGCACAAGAATTTAAAATAAAAATGTGCTGTTATCTATTACTTGAGTACATGAATTAAAGTAAAAATGTCCTGTTATCTATTGCTTGATGCAAAATTGAGGACACGAAAGTAAATAGAAAATTTATTACGACACTCCGAAAATATACTTTAAGCTTGTTTTTGATTCTTTTTAATTTAAAATACTGCCTATTTTAAATTTTAAAAAATCAAAAACAGGCTGTAAGCATATTTTCGGAGTGTCGTAATAAATTTCCTTTTTTACTAATAAATTTTCTTTTCTACTGCATTTGTAATTTTGAACTACTCTGTGTAATTTGGAAAACATCTAGATCTTTTACACTAGTACAGATAATATTGTTTTTGCTATTCCTATTAAGAAATATTACTTCGCAAACTATTCAACCTCTCTCTTTATTTAAAACCCGTGAGTTCTTTTTATCTCATTACATATATCTCAACTTCGATCTGTGTTTCTGTCTAGGTCCCCCTTAATATTTCTAGTAAATTAAAGTGGCGGAAACAATTAACAGTAAAATCTATGTTGTATTTTATCAAGAGACCGTTCTATTTTGTATCAAAA
Source organism: Druceiella hillmani (assembly GCA_039881145.1). Taxonomy (NCBI): domain Eukaryota; kingdom Metazoa; phylum Arthropoda; class Insecta; order Lepidoptera; family Hepialidae; genus Druceiella; species Druceiella hillmani. The sequence continues at coordinate 11,954,679 of JAYKKI010000058.1, forward strand.
AAGAGGTTTTCTTTTTATATTTAATAGGTGACCCATCCTCCGAAATGTTCCACGATTTGCAATTTAGAATCCTTGTCACCCGAGAGCCTACACATGAATATATTGTAAATTTGTTCACGGACTTAAGAAATTAAGTTTAGAACTTATTAAAATAAATATAATGAGAAACATTGAATATATTTGGCGTTAATTTGTAGAAATTCATTATTCACAATTAAATGAAACTACGTAACGTAGTATTATTTCTACTATCTTTAATTTCTTTACAGCGACCTAGGTTTCGTTGTATTACATCTTCAGGTGGGATATTAGCAAAGATTAGCATCTAATCTAATCAAAGACTAGAATCTGTGCTAATATCCCACCTGAAGATGTTGTAATACAACGAAACCTAGGTCGTGGGAAAGAAATTAAAGAAAGTAGAAATAATACTATATCATGTAGTTTCATTTAATTGTGAATAATGAGAAACATTTGGATATTCCGATTTTTTTCTACAAAAGTGATTAAGACGAAAGTTAGATTGGAATCTTTCAAAATGAATCGTTAAGATGAAGTTATAGCGACTTGATATTAACAAAAAAATTGCGGGAGTGATGAGAACTATAAATTACGTCCGTCCAGATAAATGTGTTAGGTGAGTATTCTGTCTAATAATAGCAAAAGGGTTAAACATATTAGACGAAGTTAAGTTTAATTGCCGTTTAAATTTATAGGAAATATTAAATGTTACGTAGATCAAATGCGGATCGCTTTAGAAGTATCATAACGCGAATAAAACGAGTTTAAAATAAAAGCGATGGAATGAGTGGTTTACGAAGTAATGTCTCATTACAGGATTGTTAAAACAATGATATTGGTACTAATGTAAAAGATCAAAATATTTTTGCAAATTACAATAAATATTTAAAATTTCCCTATAGAAATAACAGGTCAAAAGAAACTATCAAAATCAAGTGAATGAAATTTCGGTGCAGATAATTTTTTGTGCTTACTTAAAAATAATAAAATGCAAAAACAAACTATGTGTTTATTTTTGCAATGTCTCATTAAATTTTCTTTTTCTTTCTTTTCATGTAGTTATTATGTAGGTAGCTTCTCTTTTTTCTTCCTTTTCCTAACTTTTGCATCAAGGAATATATAACAGTATATTTTTAATTATCAACGTAATTCATATACTTAATTGACAATTCGCTCGATGTGAAGTTTTGTTACGTATAGAATTTAGTGAAGGTATAAAAGTTTGAAGTTTTGTTACATATAGAGGCTTTACTTTAAGAAGTAAATAAGTAATCATCTAAGTAATAGAAGTAATTAAAAATATATCTGAATTCATTTAAATATTTAAAACCTGTATAAGCTTTAAACTAAATTATCTAAACACTTCTGTGCAACTTATAAACGTGATTCAAAATAACTAATATTCTATAATTTCATTTCATAATTAATAATTTCTTGAAAATATTTCCCCAAGAGAATGCAAAGTTTAATACCATTGATTAGAATACAATTTTATTCAGCTCGTAAAAAACTATAGAATTACAAAATTAATTGGCTCTCGGATGACAAAGAATCTATAATTCCAACTGTAGAACATTTAATAGAATGGGTCGATAATTAAATTTATATATATATATATATATATATATATATATATATATATATATATACCTATACACACATATGTATTGGGTTGGCCAAAAAGTAATAAGCGCTTTTCCCCAAATTATATAGAAAATATGGAAAGGTTCTAAAAGCTTCTGTGATCGAAGATATATAAAAGGCGAGGCACGCCCTCTTTGATTCAGTAATAATTAAGTCGCTGCACTATTAACACGCATAAAATATGGACGATATTAAGACGCATGTAAGACACTATCATACACTCTGGTCACTCTGCTGCCGTAGCTACTCGTAATATATTCCATCGCGTAGCTCCTGGAGCAATATCGAAAGCGACTGCAAAACGATGGTTCCAGCGGTTTCACAGCGACGATTATTCCCTGAGTAATCAACCACACTCGTTGATCAGTGGGATTGGATAGCGACAGGTTAAAATTGGTAATTGAAGATAATAGCCGATTAATGGCGCGCTGGCTAGCAACTGAATTCGGAACTATAGAGAATCATTACACTTTGATGATGTAGACACCTACGATACATTATAGGACATTTTTTTCAGTGCGTTGGAGACATGTAGTATTAAAAAATGGTGATAAACTTTATATCCAATAATTAAATTGAAATTGGAAATATAATAAAAAAATATAACATTAATCACCGCTCATTACTCATGAGCCAACCCATTATATATATATATATATATATATATATATATATATATATACATATATATATATATATATATATATATATATATATATATGTATATATATATATATATATATATATGTATATATATATATATATATATATATATATATATATATATGTATATGTATATACATATATGCGAATACACATGTGTGTGTGTGTGTGTGCGTGTACGTATACATACCATACTTGAAAACTCAATATCATTTTTTATTACTAGATCAAAAAATTGCAATTTGAGCTGTCATCGGATAGTGGACACTAAGAAATTCTAAAATTCTATCGTAGCTCGAAACGTAACCGATTTCAGTACTATGTATCAAGCGATGTAATCGTAGCAATGATTGATTGGAGCTTAAGTGGAATTAAGCGTTAAGTAAAGTTTTAAGGACCGTAATAAAAATATTCCGCTCGTTGTGACCTTAACAAAAACAAATCGATTTGAAAATTTACTACGAAGAAACGGCTGTCAAACATTAAAATAATTATCCCCGTTTACGCAATCATTCCTGCTTGTTTAAATTTTTAATTTCTTTTTTTATGTAAATAAATTCGTATTTGTCTTTACTTATTTGGTGTTTTGTATCACTAAGAACGGCAGTTAAGCCGAAATAATTTTAACAATCGGTTTATTGCAAAAATCGCAATTTGCCAAAAAATATTTTTCAAATAATTTTTCAGCAATAAATAATCTCTAGCGAAAATTATTTCAGTTAAATAAATAATTTTCAATCTATGTTTTTCGTATAATGACGAATAAACATTGAAATTGTCATTAGTGTTAAACTACATTTGTTACATTTTATCTAATTAATTGATGTAAAGTGGCAAACTCAGATAAATAATACTATACAAGGAAATTTTGAGAAATAGTGGATGAGACATTAATGCAAAGCGTAAATGTAGTGATCTTCAATTGCTTGTTTGATTCACAATCCAACGCCATTTGCGTTAATATGTGTGCTTATGAGCTTTTGTTTTTGGACGTCGGTCACAGAAAACGATGAATTAGTGAAGAATTGAAGCAAGAATATATATATATATATACAAACACACATATACACACACACATACGCACACACACACACATACACACACACACACACACAAATATGTATATGTGTGTGTGTATATATATATATATATATATATCTGCATCCTTTAATTACTTAACCGATAACATTCAAAAATACTTATATTAAACTATATTAGAAGTCACCTTAACCTTTTTTTATTTCATTTGTCAAGAGAGCGAATGATTAAAATTTTCAACGTCTTTTTATTTCAGAAATATGTCCAGTGGAATACTTAAAATATTGCTGAGTTTTTTTTAGATATTCCCGATATTTTTACGCCTGTGAAAGTTATAAAAGGTAATATATTTGCAAGGTGAAAAATAATATTAATGTTCGTAAATACTTTCATAAAATACTTTTTCCGGCTTAGATACCCCAGGACTACCCCATTGCTTATGATTTTATATTTGGTTAAAATTACGTGTATTAGCGAAGACGCAATTAAAATTTCAAAAATATAATATATAATAAAAAATACATGTTTTTTTTTTTTGTATTTTTATTTATTGACTTTTTGAAAGTAGATATCACCACTTATATTTAGTTCTTTAAATAAGTTTATTTGTTACCTAGGGTAAAAAACACTTTATGATACTATTATAAGCATGTAAAATTCTATAAGGAATAAAGCATATTAAATATATAAAAAGATCACCAGGAATTAAGCGTTCTGTTACCGATTTCTTCTTGCAAAATATTATTCCATAACTCTCAACCAGCTCTAATAATAAAAACAATGTTGAATATACTTGGCCTTATTTATGTTGAAATTCAATATTCACTATTAAATGAAACTAGGTGATATAGTATTATTTCTACTTTCTTTAAGTTCTTTACCATGACCTAGGTTTCGTTGTATTACAACATCTTCAGGTGGGTATTAGCAAAGATTCTAGCCCTTTGCTAATAGCCCACCTGAAGATTTTGTAATACAACGAAACCTAGTTCGTGGTAAATAATTAAAAAAAAGTAGAAATAATAACACATCACGAAGTTTCATTTAATTGGGAAAAACAATTTCATTTTAAAGTAAATGAAACAAGTAATTATTAGCATCCTTAAATTTGTCAATTGTGTTAAGTTTCTACCATTTTCCCCTTTTTATATTCGTGCCAATACTATTCCGTGCCAAATTGTTTAGCCTGGCTATGCCTATTAAATCGTAAATTTCTGAGATTGCGTTTGAGGGTGTATTTTCGACAGAAACTACAGTTTTACAGAGACTCAGAATGTGTTGGGATTTTTGGAATTTTGAAATTTTGATTCAAAGATTTTGGAAATTTTGAAGTATAAGTTATTTTAAAATATATTTTGATACTGTGACATGAAAGAATTGAAAAAAATTCTTTGTCATCGCCATCTCTACGTCTTTTCACCCATTTGCAGTGCTACAAAATTTGGTATACCACGAGGTCGGGCGTGGTCCAATTTCTATGTGAATCCTTATTTATATGTAACAAGAATTTATTTTAGCGCAAGTCACTGATTTTGTTTTGTCAAATATTTCTCAAAGTCTCATTTTTTCTTGGTATTTTAGATATTTAAATTAAAATTCAAGTTGATCTTAATTATATATGTCTTTTTCTAAGGTTTATGTTAACTATTGCCACCAAAAATCTTTTGAGCTATTAATGTGAATATACATTATATATAATGTAAAAAAACATCCGGGAAATTATAAAAATAAAACATTTAGAAAAGAAAGTCAAAAGACAAAAGACAAAAAGAGACAAAAGACAGAAAAACAAAATTAGACAAAAGTCCAAAATTGTTTAATTTTGAATTAAAATGTCTACTTTTAAATCACTATATAAAAATTACTTGTGTTTATGGTGTTTAATTCACTTTTTCTGTAAATATACACCTAACGCATAGGTTTGAATCAATTCCAAGTACTTCAGAAAGCGAGAAAAATAAGACGTAAATAAAAATAGAATTTTATTTTTACCTAAAAACATTTGATATGATACATTGTTTTATACCAGAATATCTGCTTAAATTACCAGGAAAAATCTTTACAATAATTTAACTTGTATGTCTACAATTGTTCTAAAAATAGTATCGAGCGGAAATACAAAGGAAGACAATATTAAGGTCTATTCAAAACACTCCCACGTATGTTCATCGATTTTTATATTTTCTGAGTTAAAAATGTTTCTTGTTTCTTTTTTCAAAACTCAAAGATGAAAACGAAATGTTTCTTTGTGGCAAGAATAATTATTATAGAAAATTGATATTTTAGTCAACTAGAATACTCTTACTAGCCTATTCGTGATAAAAACGTTTATTCAGATAATCCTAGATACTATATTTTATCTAAATTTTTGACGTCATTTTAAAAAACGTTCGCATAAATTTTATTTTGATGCTACTTCAAACACTTTCTTATTTAATGAGCTTTCTGACTGAAAAACTTAACGTCGCTACTTTTACGAGATTGCCCTAAAAACTGAACTAAGGTGTACTAAGTGGAAAGTTACAAATTTTGTGTATAATTAAAGAAATTATTATAACTAAATAATTTTCAGTGATGTATTTATTTCAGAAAAATTAAATAATTTTTTTCAAGATCCCATACCACTTGTTCAATACAAATACGATATTATCATAAATGTTGTTTTCAACGTTTTACCGTCGTTGCATTGTTATTAATTTCTTCGGTTTCCCTCAGATTTCTTCTCAATTATTCCAAATTGCGACTTTGCTTGAGTATATCAACGCCTTTTTGTATCTCGGATAAGTAAGTAAACTGGATTTAAGTGGCGAGACTACGAAGGTCGAGCTACGAGTCCGCCAAGACTTATTTATTTAAAAAAAAAATAAGTCTTGGCGGACTCGTAGCTCGAAAAACCGTTACACATACATAGAGTTGTTACGGATAGACCTTTATATTCTCTTACTCATTGCTTCCGCTGAACACGATTTTTTGGGATATTGTTCACATAAATATGTGTGTACATATATATATATATATATATATATATATATATATATATATATATACATATATATATATATATATATATATATATATATATATATATATATATTTATATATGTATACACACACACACACATATATATATATTTATATATATATATATATATATATATATATACACATATGTATATATATGTATGTGTGGGCGTGGGTGTGTGTGAATGTATGTATAAATATGTGTGTATTTGTATGAGTTTTCTTTTAATAACAAAAGTGAAAACTTTCCTTTTTTACTGAGTTTAATCATGTTTTGTCCCTATGATGGTAAATAATAAATATAATTTTGATTGAGATAGTATAATACTAATTAAAAAATATAATAATGGAGAAAAGTTTTTGCTACCCTAAATAACATTTTAATAATCCTTAATATAGTTACTAGAGGAAATATTGAGATATTGGTAATTGAGTTTATTTTGTATTATAATGAACCCTCAGATGATACCTCTAATTAATACTAAAATTGGAAAGTATTTTGAAATATGTGTTTACAAAGCTGATTTTTGTGAATTTCTATGGCTCGATATTGCTTTGTACTATAGGCCCCACACTGCTCATAAAAGAATAGGATGTACTAGGTGTTTTATTCTCCGTACACTTAATGAAAATTAAAAGAATCCTTTTTTCTGGAAATTTTCTCTTCATAAAAAATATACGTTACGCGCTTAGTTCTCCTTTAGTAAATCGATGATAGAGCATCGACTTTGTCACTTGAAAATGTATAACTTAAACGATCTAACATAATTATGACCATGTCGAAATTTTGTCACAACCAAACTATGGAATGTGATTTCGATTCGCACTCTTCTGTTTTTTTACAAATTTTATTTTCACACTTTACTTCGTCCGCTCATTTTATAAATACAAATCACCTGATTTTTAAGGTTGTAATAAAAACTAGAACTTATTAGGTACTTTATGTCTTACGGTAAGATTTTAGCATCTATCGATCATGCATATATTCTCCACTCTACCCACCATTGAATTTTCATAAGTTATATTGATGATAAACTGCAATATTTTTTTTGATGCTATTGTTAACACGTTTTGTATTTACTCTGAAGCTAGTACATGAAATAAGACTAACTATATTATTAACATACTGTAACGTATATACAGATAAAGATATTATTTTATCAACGTAATTAATGTTACAATCTCTAATTAGGTTCTGCTTTATTTTAAATATTAGCCATAATCATTATATCAAGTCAATAATATAATATAATCCATGAGAGTGTATAAGAAAAACAAGGCAATTATTTGAATCTACTAATAACTTATAAACTATAGAAAGCCAGTTGGAAATACATTACTATTGTTAACTTTGGGCCAAACTATATGCGCGAAAGGATCCATACGAAATTATGTAATAAGCAATATGTTACAAAATGAAGAAGTCAATTTTCGTGTGTCTCGAGATGAAAGTTAAACAGAGATGTAGACTTTCCAGAACCTAATTTAATATAACAACATATCTTTGAAAACATGTATAAAGTTTACAGGTCGACGCTGGACAATTTGTTAGTATTGAAGAATGACTAAGCTGTTGTTAAATTTATATAGCAAAACGAATTCCATGATTCCTGGAAACAAAATGGAAAGATTATGATCGTCTATATTTTTTTCGTAATTTATCCTGTTCTCAAAATGTACAATTATAATATTGATACCTTTGCATAAGCAGTATGTGGAGCACACATACTGGTTTTCATGAGGGGTTATTAAAACGGCAAGCAACGCTAAATACTTATTATTGAATAGTGAGGATATGAGTAACAGTTTATAAAATAAAAGCTGTTCTATGTGGTAATTCAGAGTTTTCCCTAATTTTTTACGATTTTGTATTTGTGATAATAAAGTATTTAAACGTAAATATGTCTGAAAAAATATTGAATATTTAAAATATTTTATTTGGAAAAATAAATTATTTCCCGCCGCTTTTCTGATTCAAAAAAGGTTATTAATTATTTTCATTTTATATATTTAGGGTTTCGTTTCTGAAAATGAAAAGAAAACGCAGGATGCGCATAGGATCACTTTGTTGTCCATCCGTTTTTCCATTTGTCAAAGCCACTTTTCTAATAAATGACTTCAGATACCAAGTTGAAATTAATGTCGTATACTGATTTAGTAGGGAGAAAGGCATATATTCTTGTTATTCACACCGTAGTCAAAATCTACAGGGTATATCCGGTCGACTTACAAATTTGAAAGTCGGCTTATAACACAAGTAAAGAGAAAAAGGTAAAAATCGATGACTTCAAATTCAATGTGGAATTATACGTTTCTTTAAAAGAAATAATAGGCAATATTTAATTTAAATTTGACTTAGTTTCTAAAAAAATATCGTATATATTATAATCGTGCTTAATATATTTTTTTCTTTTGTACGGATTATACGAATTAACCAACATTCTGTATACACTAGATAACGATTAAGTGTTGCTATCAAAAAAATAATTAAAAAGGAAATTAATTTCCACAATATTTCGAGAAATGAAGAAGAAATATATTGTGTAAACTTCTAAATATTCAAAATCATACATTGACAATAATATCAATATAAAATATACATCTACCACTCGTAGACATTTACATAGCATTCATCGATATTAAAAGCTCTCGTATACCGTACGTAAGCTAATATATTTCCCCGTTCACATAATAAACGAAGCGTACAGACTAAATCACCGGAAAACGTTTTAAAAAATGAAGAGAGGAACGTTAAATAAAGCAAACCTTGTAAAAGTATTTTAAAGGAAGAAATGACAGGTTAGAAGCCGGCATTCCGTAGCGATTTACAAATAGAAAAGGAAACTTCCTGTTAATCCAATGAAATCAACTGCTTAATTCATTGTGACTAGAAATAATTAGCATTATAATAACTTTTCACATTGGACTTTTTAAATTAGTATGTTTTTACATTGTGTATTCAGTATGTTTTAATTTTGTGATGATACTTCTTTGTTATTTTATAATTGGTTGGTTTTTCAAATACTTTTAAAAATATAATTAAAAATACAAGCAACCCGAATACTAACAAATAATTAACCTAAACATTATAAAAAAAGGTTAAGGAAAATAGGTGCTAAAACATACTGCTAATTTTGATCACATTATGCAAAATTGTTTAAAATTTTACAAACTCGAGGTTAAGTGACGAGCTAAATGAATTCAAATTCCGATTAATTCCATTCACCTTGTACTCATTTGAATAGGTATCCTTATGTGGAATTTAATAATTTACAATTATTTTAAATGTAATTATTCGTTTAAAACCACGTTTGTTAGTTGCGAAGACATGGTTACATAACGAAACATGAAATAAAATCAAATATCCTTTTTTTAACTATATAATTACTTCTTCAATATCTAATTTTAAGTAGTCCATATATAATAAATTATTATCTTTTTATGGTAACGAAATATTACATTGAGCGGGTAGACAAATGAATACATAAAATACATTATCCTATCAGAAGGCACTGCTACCTCTCTTGATGCAAAATTAAGGAAACGAGATGGCGACATCTTTCTATTGCGCTATAACCTATATGCTGTTCTACTACAAGCATTTTTAAACAGGGCAGTAAACATACTTAGTTCTGTCGTCACCATAATAAAGCCCTAGTCATATACTTGTAACCGGTCCGGTGTAAACCTTGTACAGAGGCGGATATACACGTATGTACGCTTAAATAAATCCAACTACAATCAAGACTGAAGACAAGTATTTCGTAATTTCCACTAGACTGAAAGATAAGTCGTATATAACCCAAGTAAGGCAAGAAATAAAGTGACATTTATTATTAATAATTTTAAATGCAAATCTATAAGCTACGAATATTATATTGGACATCTCGGAATAAGCTGGGGAGGATCATTTTATAAATACTACAATTAAACCTTTTTTAGTTAAGTTCTTTAATTAAGAAATTGCCTTTAAAAATGTCACTCGCATTGGTGTCATTCAAATATTTTTCTGTTATTTATTGTTTGTTATATTATCATAGAATTTTATAAGTATATGAAATTGATCATTTCTAATTTCGATTAATGAAATAAAAATTTGCATTTTAAAAGTATTTAAATATAAATTAATTAATTTTTTTTTAAAAGAGATGCATTTCCAATTTCTAAACAGGTCATAAACGGAACGACTTTCTATATTAGTATATTAATTATTGAACATAAACTTTGCATCAAATATGTGTGCTAAAGAGAACAACCCAAAATAATGTTGGGTATTTAAGTTGTAAAACAAAGAGAAATGCAATCCAGCTGCAATTCAATACGTTGTACTTATAGGAACCAAAGCGGGGATTCGCCAATTGATCCGATAAATTTCTCAACGTCTTAAATATTTGTAAAATGGATAAATTAATTACAAAGTTTTATCCTACAATTCTAAATGAAAAAGAATTCGTGACGTAAATTATGACATAATATTTCCCAGCCTATCCGTTTAATATAAATTCACTATATTTAATATTATTTTATTGATCCACGCGAGTGGAAGCCTTAAAAATAAATTATCATTATTAAGATTGGAAAAGTTCCTTGTACACAATTAAAGGTTCCTTGTATAAATATAGTAGGAAAAAGGTATTACATTTTATATTAAATAATGTAAGGACATGTATTTAAAATATTTTCCACCATGCAAAATTTCCCAGTATATTCGAAGCAAAATTACATCATAACTTTTCTCATAAACTATGAGATACTGGAGTAAAATTGATATAATTTTCCGTAAGTAACTTTCTGGTAACTTAGGAAATAGTTAAGAGTTCCTCTAGTACTATCTTTTATAAAAATATAAAAAAAACTTGAAATGCTTCAAACCGACTTTTGTATTTTATATGCCATACTTTATATGAAATTATTTCTATTTTCGATTACTTCCTCTGCCTAATTTTATGTTCCTACGTTAAATGATTTAAACAAAAATGTTTTGTGAAACTATAAAACTGTAAAAAAAATTTCCTGATCCACTCTAAAATTTCAAAAAAATTGTTTTGAAATCCTTCTAACTTATTTCTTAGATTTACATTCCGCATGATATATCAGAAAAAAATTATTACTTCATTTGACCCCTCTAAGATTCTATATAAATTGTTTTGAAATTTATGCTGGTTAATATATTTTATTACTACCAACTTCAAACTTTTCGTGAAAAAACGGCTGCGACAAACGGACAAATACATGTGTTGATATACAAAGTTTCCCTCCTTTATTCTTTCGAGGGCGGAATCTGAGCAAGGATAGATAAGAGAGTACAGAATATTAAAGAGTACCGAAGATTAGGCCAAAATGCAATATGAGACCAGTTTTTTTGCAATCATTAAATAAAGTATGAAACTAAACTTTTAATTGTTAGGAATTAAGGCTTATTTGCATAAATTGAATTACTGGTATCTATTAATATAAGTATAAAAACAAGTAATGAGTTAGATAACTCCCTTTTTTTGTTAAGTAAGATGTCAATGGAGTGTATATCGATTACTTAATTTTAAATTGGATATTAATGTCAAAGTTTATTTGAAAATCAAAGCTACAAAAACTAATGAAATGCTATAAAAAATAGGAAATAATTAATGAAAATGAAAAAAAACAACACAAACGCTGAACTATATAATTTATGAAAATAAAAAAACGTCACAACACGTTGTTACAAGGGACCTTGAATGATAATTCTTACGATATATGAGCTCTTAATAAAAAGATTTTGAAAGGAGCCATGCAAAAAAATATTCAAGACACTCCTAGGCCCATCTTCCATTGTAAGTGGAACAGGGTCTTTACTGACTCCGTTTGACTAGCAATTGTCTCCTGCTTAGTAGTGCTTCCACCAATGAATGGTCAAGCAGAAAGGACTGAGCGAACAAAAATTGTTCGGAACTAGTTTGTTCCCCTGAAGTAAACAGAGCAATCTTCGTACATACTCCGTTTGACCAGGAACCAAAAATTGCATAGAAGTGCTACCATTGTGTGGTGAAAATATGTAAGAAGGAGTTAGCTGCGGCACACTGCTGCTGACGAGTTTGTAGCGGATCCATCGAAATCCACTTTCTTCGCTCCACCTCAACTTGTTCCATTTGAGTTTGTCTTGTACTCGGAAATGGGGATGTTTATTGTAATTGTAGGCCAATAGCCGTATCTGTGGAATGTATCAAGTGATATATTACAGAAGGATATATAAAAGAAGGTTGCGGTTTTGTCAAATATTGTTGACTCGAAATTAGCCAAAATAAAAAAAGTATATACTGTTAGTATTTAAGTTAGAGTGATGAAAACATTGATATAATCCTCAATATTTTCAACTTCTCATAATTTATTATAACTGACGCGAACAGTGTAGATGATTGTATAGCTAAGGAGTTAGGCAATATATAGGTTGTTTTTATTACGTGATTTACTATTTTGAGTCTGGACTAAATGGACAACAGTAGATAAGCCATCAAGCTGGCAACATACCAAATATATTTTTTATGACCATGTATTCTTTGGTAAGACGGTAGTTAAAAATTCTTTTTGCTCTATCTTCTGCACTAACTTACCTGCTTGACTTCGGTGACCTAAAAATAGTTTTTAACTGCTACATTTCTTTAATGTCGTCTGCCGTGTTTTCCCAATCATACTTTGTAGGTATTTTCATATAAATAGGTTGTAAGTTTTCCCTAATGGCAACGCCTGTATCGCGTATTATTCTTAAAACACTGTAGACTGTTGTTCTAAATGAGACGCTTGTGGCTCAAAACTTGAAATAGAAAAAAACATTTAATTACTTACACAAACATTTAACTAAGTTATCTATACTTCTAAACTCACATTAATATTATAAAATAATTTTTTTGGAAACAAATTTTAAGAAACGAAAGCAAAGAAAGGAACAAAGAAACTACCGTAGATACAGTTTAAAGAGAATGGAGATTGGTAAATCTGATTGAACAGCTAACAAGAGAAACAATTGAAAATATGTGGAGTTTTTACTACCTTGCAGGGAAAATTGTAACAAATTTAGTGATTTAATCTCTAATGATTTACAAACAAAACCGATTTGCAGGAAAATGAAAATACTATTGAAGAAGTATTTATACCTATAACCAAAAAGAAATTATACTATAATGGAAGATAGTAGAAGAAAAATATGTAGAATTGAGGCAAGATTATAACATAATGATTTATTCGTATCATTTACAAAAATGGAACCGAGTCACCAAACACGGCAAGAAGAGAACATGAAAAATACCTCGTAAAAAACGAGGTTGGCTGTGTTGCCCATATAGCCATAAACATTGAACATGAAAATGTCAATATGAAATGATTAGTACCTGTTTGTATTATTTTCATTGTCCACAGAAGAACATCTCTCCAATTTCATTGTGCTTACTTGCGCACCTTGTACCCTTTTTTTCTTTTGCGTAATATATAATTCTTTTTGCTGCTCCGAATATGATGACAACCTAATAACATCGCCAGGTTTACTTGGAAAAATGTTACCACTAACTTTGTCATAACATAAATTTTAATTTAACGGTTTTTCTAGGGTAGTTATCTTCATATTATATTATTTTACCAACAATTATTGAAATTAAAAAATATATGGTTAAAGCAATTTTATTCTAAAGTTTTTAAATTGATTTACACCCACGTACTCTATTTTTATTCGCTTCTCTTCCAAGAATATCTCTAAGACCATCTTTTTGAACAAAACAATATCAACATGTCTTAAAACAGTGAACGCGTTCACTCATTACAGTGCATCGACGTGTACGACGTGCATCGATTAGCCACGAATTCTAGTATCATGTCACATGCTCAAAGCCTGGCGTATGTAATAACACTCCGTGAAAGAACATGGCCCAATGACCTGCAACATCAACAAGTTTGACGGAATAAGTACGTATTTTTAAAACATTTTTAATCGCCACTTGTATCTCTGTTCGAAATTAAATATTTATATATAAAAGGAAATATTTGACTAACTGACTCATCATCGCCCAGAATAAATCGCTATGTACTCGTTTAGGCATAATTTGATAAAAGACTTCAGTAAAATTCAACCCCTAAGGGTAGAAAAGGTAGAACAAAATTTACAAAGAAATTTAAAAAAATCTAATTGAATTTATTTGAAACTTGATATCCATGCTTCTCGATAAAATTAATGAAATACATAACTCAGCGTTTTTGGAAGTTAAATCCCTGAGGGGAGAAACGATGTGGACAAATATGTAAATCAAAAAAAGTGGTTACATTTGTTTGAAACTTAGTACTAATGTTGTTAAACAGAATTAATGAAATACTTATTTCAGCGTTGTTTTTAATTCAACCCTTAAGGATAGTAAAATGTACTTGAAACTTTATATAAACTGCTCCTAAATCAATTAAAGAAATTTGAACGATTTTGGAAATTAAAACCTTAAGGGAAGAGGGCCGGCAAAACTTGTAAGTTTAAAAGTTATCTTGTCAGATTTATTCAAAACATATTGCTCTTCAATACAATTTTTAAAATAAATATTTAAACGTTTTTCCAATACAAGGAATAATTGTGAAATCATCTTCTACCATCAATGGTAGTAGAATGATTATGCTCCGAGTGTCTCATTTATTAAATTATTAATTTATTATACTCAATCAATAACGACATAATTTATTTCATTGAGGAGTTAAAACTTAGTAAATGCATTGAGTCCCGACGCTACTCACCGCGCGGTACTGCACGCCATGGAACCATTCCGTGAATTTAACAATCCTCACAAAGTTAACATTGCCAAGTCGATTACAGAAACGGACGCACACGTGAAGGCACAAGTTGTTTCGAGCGGTTGTTCTTTATACTATTTCTTGAAAAAAAGCGACTTTTGCTGGTTCAGAAATAATACAACTTCAGAATTATATTGAATATATTTGATAGAATGAAACAGTCTTTGCTAATAGCCCACCTGAAGATTTGTAATACAACGAAACCTAGATCGTGGTAAAGAACTTAAAGAAAGTATAAATAATACTATATCACGTAGTTTCATTTAATTGTGGATTCAGTATTATAATGAAAAAAAATTGTGTAAGTTGACATATTGATTGATGATTTTCTTGGGCACTATTTAAAATTTTATTAGATAGTGTACTTTTCAAGTATGTTATTTGACTTAAAAAAATAGAAGCACCAGTAAGTTTAAATGCCTTGGGTTTGTTTAAGAAAAATTTTACTATGCTATTTACTTTGGGTACTATTAGTTTGTTCAAGATAATTTATAGTTATGTAATATCAATATAGTAATAGGAAAAAAACTAAGGTTTAGGTACTTTCATTAGCAATTTATTTTTTTTCTTTTAAAGCTTAAATACTTTTATTGTGGGTACTTTAGCTCGTTTAAGGCCAGTTTCGATTTGGTTAATTTAAAATAATAATAAAAAATAGAAATCTAGGTATTTTCTCGTGTTTTAAATTGAAATTTTGTTGATCTCTATCAACTTATACCTATCTAAACTTTTACTTTTTCTTATTTTTTCTTTATATGTGGAGATATTTTTCTTTACATACATATAAATGGTGAGAGTTTACCTTAGACCGCTACAAGTATTGAAGTAGATAGGAAGTGCCAATGTTGAGTATTTTCCTTTGTCACTTAGTAATTTTTTTATTATATAGAGAGGTTAGTGAACAAATAAACACTCAAATCGTTGAGAATTTACCTCATTTACAGACGTCGCCTTCTATATTTTCTCTTTCTAATTCTTCTGGAAAATCCCGTACTAGTTAAACTGATGTCAAAAGTGGATAGCAACTTGAGGATACGTCAAAAATTAGCATATAATAAACTAAAAGTACAAAGATCCGCGGCAATGAGGTACAAACAAAACAACCTCGAAATGCGTAGGGTAGCGAATGCAAAATATGACCTTAATATTCCTAGAAGAAGATATAAAGAACGAGATTAGGTACGGAAAGTAAAAGCTTAAGGAGACATCATCCTCCAGAGCCCTGATAACAAACTGCAGCGTATTAGCAAAATCTACCCTTCGTAGGATGATCTACAATACCAATATTATTTTGACGTGATGAGGATGGGTACTCTATTGATTTACATTGACTAAACACTGAGACCATGTTGGCCCTCGAGAATACCTTGTCAAAACCAAGCTTTTCTTCTGACCGTATAAGGAGAAGACAACCATCGGTTTTTAATTCGATCTTTAATAAATCAATATTTAGTTGATATGTGCGGGAAAATTTAAACTTAAACTTAAAACTATATAAGAAAATCCTAAGCAGCTAAGGGTGGGTTATTATATACATCTCAAAGATGTTGTTGGGAGATTAAATGCTGATATATTCAATTTTTGTCAAATGGTGGAACTATGATCATTTTTCTTTAATGGTCAACGTTACATGCATGAACATGCCCAAGATGCTTTGACTTATCTTTGCCACTACGGCCGTAAAAAAATATTTATCAGGTTCACTCGTAGCTCCAAGTAAAAAGATTATAGGTTTAGTGTGGCCCAGTTAAAAGTATCATGATCGTAACGACATCACACCCAAAATATTTCGTCTGAGAAAAAAGATGATGGGACTCTTAACTAAGCAAACAATTTTCACACTAGTACAATTCTTTATTTTTATGGTAGAGTGGCAAAGAGTTATGACGTGTTCAGATATTGCTGTGACTTGAACAAATAATAACCCCTGGCATGTTTGACCATATTTTCTCTGCTAAAATACTTGATTCTGATCCAGGTTCAACGCTTCACAACGTTTAAATTTGCCTTACGTGAAAGGAAACAATTGCAGCAAAAAGTTCATAACTCAACTTTTTAGTACCAACCTTAACCGGTGATGATGTATGTCCAAAATATCGGAGGTCGGCAGATGATGGTGGTTTCAAAGATAGAATAAAAAACGTAAATCTAGATAACTGCTGGGTCATAACCATCTTAAAAATGTAAACGTTATCTTATAACCACGTTTCAATCTACTGCCAATTACTTGGTTTGCTAGACAATGATAAGCATTGGGGTACTATATTGTAAGAAACCTAACTGCAGGTTTCGGAACTTTAAATACAGGGGCTGTTTACGATATTCGGTCAACTTTCTGATACACTAAGTTTCTGAGAAAAGTTTAAAAGATAATTTATTTTACAATAGCATACGGTAAATGGAAAACTATCAATGGATTACTTATACAATAAGTATTTTATACAGATGATGATGCAGTTTTGGCTGTGGAAGTGCAAATTTTACCAAAAAATTGATTACCTCAAACATAGAGGCGTAGAGAAGTAATACAGAACACAGATTATTTGGAGTAAATAAACGACGATACAAACTCAGTGATTCAAGTGGTGTTCAGTAAGGTAATATCGACAACATATGTGCAGCTTTTTATTAACCGTGAGGTATGTAGAAAGGTAAATATCCTGGACGCTCCGGGCGGTACTGGGAAGACCTTCTTAATAAACTTACCAATATAAAATTGAATTGAGTATAAAATATTTTTAAAAAGAAATTCAGTAAACAGTTTTTTACAACGCAGATATCCCGACTATGACAATTGTTGTGAGGAATATTTTCTTGTTTTCTGCTTTTTAGTAAGCGTTCTCTGTAGTCAGGCTTTAGTTTTTAAACTTCTATAATCTTTTTGTTTACAATTTTTACTATGACTTAGATCTATTGCGAAATTAATTTAGTGCCTTCATGGAATTAGAGCATAGAGCCTTGATTTTAATTATATTCTGGAGGACATATTTTATTATAATTGATTGATTGTACAATGGAACTAGTTCTTTCTTAAAATTATTATCTTTCATTGAATTATTACTTGAAAGTTTGGGAGGTGCCAATTCATTCATAGTGAGTTTAAAAAAAAAACTATTTTATCTATTATAGCTTTTTCAAAAGCACTCCTTAAAATTTGTGTGCAATAACGCCCTAAAATAACATTAAATAATACATAGTTGTAGCTATTTTTCCAGCCCCTAATAGTCCGTCATCTTTTAAATTCGAATCTCAATTCTAATTATATTCGTTGAAGGATCATTACGAATTATTGAATTATCGAATTTAATATTGACGGTATTGAATAATTAGCCAGTACCGTCAGCATACATCTAAAAAGTGACCATTAAATACTCTTGTAATATTTATTGCTCAATGGAGCAATCGCTTTTTCAACTTAATTTTTTTTCAGGGCACAAATCGCGACCCAATCGCAATTACGTCAATATTTGTGTCCTGAAAAAAAAATAGACTTGATAAAATGTTGTTGGTCCGATTGGGGTCTCGAGGTATTTATTCAGGTTTATGGGTTTAGGGGTTTTTTATATGTTTTTAAGTTAATGGAAATATAATGTTTTGCTCAATAAGTCAGTCATTTTATTTTATATTATAATGATATATATAATTGACTTTCCTACGACTGGAAAATATGTCAACTATTTGAGAGCATTGAATTTCGTTTCAGGTTACATACACTATGCCACTCTTTAGATTGAGATAAATATAAAAATACCTCATTTCTTGAAATCCCTTAAGTAGTTTAATCTGTATGAGGGAACAAACTTATTTACTTGCATGCACACATATATAGCATTAAATTTTATATAACGTTAAATATATATTAGGCTACTTGTCAAAATCACTTTAGTAAATTTGTCTATATAAGGGAATAAATATCACATACAAACATACACACACATATGTTCTGTGAGATTCATAGCTCTTCCTCTGCCGTAGTCGGGTAATAAACCGAAATATCCAAATATTTTAATATTTCTTTTATTTTAATAAATACAAGTTTAAAATTAATTTAGTAACATAATTTGTAAAAAAAAGAAAATATGAGGCATGGAACGGAATCCTACGAAAGTACACCTTCTTGTTATGCTTAAAAATCATTCTCCTATTACTAAATCGACAAACAGCAACTTGAACTCTGATCTGAAAGTAGTCGCTTTGAATTTGTGTCGTTGCTCCGTGCCTTATCGAGTCAGTCCTATCATATCATGATACAGCACCGTAGAGCGTCGGAGTTGTAGCAATGATTGATTGGAGTTTAAGTGGAGTTTAGTGGAATGTAAAGTTTTAACGGCCGTTATTTAAAGGCCGAATTTCAATGTGGATTTAAATGAAGATTTTAGTCTATTTTCAGAGCTTTTTATATTTTTTCTGGCTATTTCCAGCGCTTTTTATATTAAATTTATTTTTTTTATCTGGCTTTCAACACTTTTTATATTAAATTTAAATTTTTTCTTAAATTAAAATGTTGATATTCAAATCATATCTGTTTCTTGAAAAGTCATAAATATGTGTTAATAATTGTTTAACCTTAGATTGTTGAGTTTATTTTATAGATTTCTAGCAACGGTATAAAAAGTCCTTCAGCTATTTAATTTGATTACCTTTAAACCCATTTGCAAACCACATGTGAACTAACCAAAACACGGGAACTAAAAGGTCCACCAATGGCATAGAAGTATATATATATATATATATATACATATATATATATATATATATATATATATATATATACATACATATATATATACATGTATTTATTTAGCTTATTATGTTGGAAAACCTTATACCTACTTTTCGTTAACGTAATAAACAATATTGGTGTTATATGGTTGTAATTTTATTTGAACTTCTATAATATTTTGTCACATTGTGTTTATTTACGTTTACAAATTCTCCATTATTTTTATTGTTTTAAGGCAAATACTGAATTTAAGCTAAGGAAGTTTTTAATTTTTTAGTAAGACAATATAACGCTAGTTAAACAAAATATAACGCTAGTTTAGCACCAAAATAAGAAAGATTTTAGGTTTTTACATAGAATGTCCATCGTTGGTGTACTTTCAACTTTATTTTCTTTAAAACGTTCTAAATATTTTTTTATTTCAATTATTGTCTAAATTCAAGTAACAGATAGCGTTTTGCAGCGCTTAATAAAGAAAATTAAAGATATTTATTTGACTAAAGTCATTAATATATAAAAAATAAGGTAGCGTATAAATTTATATTTCATGCTCTTTCTTAATTTAAAGGAGAAACGCAAGATATTGATTTTACATTAAATTTCATTAGGAAATTGTTTTTCTATGCTTTAATCAATATTACATAATTTAAAGAAAACATTAACTTGTCTTCAAAAATTTTCTATATTTTTAAAATTTGTTTTTGAATTATTTATGGATCACTTAATTATTTAATTTTTCACTCTAGTTTAGAGAATTTTTACATTTTGTTTCAATTTACCAATTTTTTTTTTCAATTTACTAAGTTTAGTTAAACCTTAGTTTAGTTACCGGAAAATTATACAGGTATTGTTAGATCTCACACTTTTTCCATAAATTCCCGATATTTTTAAGGCTGAGAAGGTCAGGCGAAGGAACATATTCGCATGGCGAACATTAATGTCAACATTTCCAAATATTTTAATAGAAAAACTATGAGTGCTTAAATATTTATATGTACCATAGTTCAGGTATATATATATATATATATATATATATATATACATGTATATGTATATATATATATATATAAATCGATATATATATATATACATATATATATATATATATATATATATATATATATATATATATATATATGTACATATGAGAATAAATCTAAAACTTCAAAATTTTAATTTATACTGGTAAACATTATCGGGTTTCCAGAACAATATTTAATATTCAGGTAAACTTTTGAAGAAATTTTATTGTTTTCATTAAGTTCACAAGTTTTTTATTTTCTTATTTTTAGAAACAATGTTATTATGCAAGAATTCACGGATAACAAAGTTTTTTCTAAAAATAAGTCGGAAATAAATATTTTGTTACCGATTTTTTATTCCATAAGACTGTTATATCTTCGATAGTAAACACTATTTTTCCAAAAATAAATAACACGAAGCAAGTTAATATAAACATCTTTAAAATAATCAGTTATGAACAGCTTGATCGGACTTACGGTGCAGATTAAAATAATTTACAATTTTATATAAACTTGAAAACACAGTATTTTACACAAGTCATGTATTATACAGTACTTTTTTTTTTTTTAACTTAAGCCAAAACCAGAAATCTTTAATATATCGGAAATATTTTTTATTTTTAGAAATCTGCACCAAAATATACATTAACATTGAATTACATATAATATTACTCACTCGATTTAGATAAAAACAATTAATGTATACATTGTGTTTAACAAGCACAGATTTAAGTATTATATTTTATTGTTTGATCCAATTACTATACTGTCCTTTTTATAGATATTCCACTATCCACTGTGACAGAAAAATACTAAATAACGGAAATATATCTTTGCGGACTCGTCACTCAACTTCTTCTCCAGTCGTATTTACTACGAGTATTCTGGAGCCCGAGTTCACTTATTATTTTTAAATCCATGTTTTTGAGAGACCCATTTTGCTTACTACTTAAAGTTTAGTTACTTTCAGGTTTACATCTGTATTATGTACATAAAAATGATCTTATAATATTTATGTCAGCCGTTGCCATGAAAAACCTATTGTCGTGTTAATTTATATATATATGTATATATATATATATATATAGTGAAAAACTACTTGGAAAAACCTTTGATCAAAAATGCAGGAACTACACTTTTTGTTAAATGAATTCATGTTAACATTTTATAACATGGATAGAAAATTAGAAATAATTAAATGAAATATAACGTTCGTAATAACGTAGTATTGACTGCAATATATAAGATGGAGACAAGTTTTTGACTAAAGTAATATAAATTTTGATAACCCTTAACGTACTGCAGAAAATGTCTAACTTATAATAGGTTTGTTTTACTTTTGTAGCAAATAACTAGGTGATGACTGTTAACTACAACTACATATATAATCAAATTGTAGAATGTAGAAAAGTCGGTACATTACTATCTGTTAATTAATGTCAGTATATTTTATCTGAACATTTCCGTACATTGAAAATATGTATATAAATTATTTAAATGTTTGTCTATTTTTATAATTATTTGATCGTGCATCACACAAGGACAATTGGAGTAAATGCAATCGATTCTAGTAGATCTGAGGTAACACGATAACTTTGGTTTATATTAATAAACCTACTAGATATGAAAACAAAATAATTTGAATTGTTTGTCCATTTTTATACTTATTTGTTCATGCATTACGCAAGGACCATTGAGGGAATTGTAATATATTCTAGAGGATCTGAGGTAAAAGCTTTGGTTTATTGTAATAAACTGATTTAGATTAGAAAACAAAATGATTTGAAATTTTTATAAAAAACACACTCACTTGAAAAAAGATCATTTCCATAAAATGAACTTTTATACATTTGAATGGCGTAGCGTGTATTTTAACTTTTAATGTTATAGTTAAATTACAAAAAAATTCCAAAGGTCCACATGAGCGAAGTCATTGACATTGCAAGTTTTAAGAAAAGTAAAACATCTTATTAAATAAAAATATTTAAAATTAACTTTATTTAAATTTTATGGCCCAATATAAAAGTGCCTATAGAGGTGGGGCCTATTCCTGAAATTTGTATACTACTTGCAAATAATCCTTTTGAAAAAATGAGTTCGTCGGTTGGGACCAGTGTGAAAACCTCGGTAGAATTACTGACTATTAATTTGTTTTAAATTTTTTTTTCACCCCATTACCCGTGTGTGATACACCTAACTTGGCTGTAAGGAAGTTCACAAATCTTGTGAATGGCCGTCATCAGTTGGAAATTTATAACCTTAAGGATGTTAATAACAATAAACATGTTGAAAATTTTTAATAAATATAAACTCTAAATTGAACCTGAATTTTACTGTTTCTTAGGTAATTTTCTTTTACACTTAATCTTGACCACGATCTCACCAACATTGATTATGTAATATAGTTGAGTTTTTCCGAAAAAAAAATAACTATAACTTTATGTTTTAAGATGTTTTGTAACTTATAAATAAGGTATTACTTCCCTCTCTTTCCACCTTGGAATTCGACTTACTATAAATTGATTCAAATTGATTACAATATATTGAAATATGCTATTGCTTGCACGTATAACTGTTGCTTTAAAATTAATAATTATATATTGATAAAAAATATAAAACAGGATCTTTATAAATAATGAAATATTCTTATAAAAATAACCATTGACGTAATGTTTAATTTGATACTTTTTTTTAAATTAATTTCCTTGATTTAGGAAAATAAAAGTAATTAATATGAAGAATGTTTAATTATCAAGCAAATACTCTAGCTTTGAGGAATTTACCAGCTAGTGTTTATAGAAGGCTGGTTAAAAAAACGTTACAATTGTTATTTATAAGCCAAATTACATGTCCGGAAAAGAGCCGTATAAAACTAATATAAGAGATGCCGATTAAGGAATTTCATATAAAATAATGAAATTAATTTCAACAAATATTAAAATTCAAGTAAAAAAAGACGGTTCATTCCAAGGATATAATCTAATATAAAGTGAAAATATATTTAGTTTTCGTTTATTGAAAACGAACATAACGCATACAAGCACAAGTTGGGAACTGTGCGAGTTCTTACGAATATATACGGTTGTACAATCGACAGAGCAAAGCTACTTCATGATTCGTGAGTACAAAATAATAAGAAAAAAAATTGTCGATCATACAATTTTTTTTCCATCTAGTTTTTTCTCTAGATAAACTATTTCAATGTTAATGCCCTTCCATAAGCATTGCACATATCGGTTCACAATTCAAAAATCAAAAAATCAAAAATTAAGCGATACGGTTATTAAGTTTCGCAGAAAGTAAAATCTGTATTATACTAGAAAATCAATGTTTTCCTTAGGTTTATGTAGCTGAAAAAGTGAAGAAATATGAAATATTTTCTTTTTCAAAAAAAAATAGTTTCTCTGCAATGAAAGCCCCAAGAAAAAATAGTACATATTATTTCCAACTTATATTTTTTTTTACATTATGGCCTTACTGATTAACTAACATTCTAAATATACCAGTCAATACTAAGTTATTACTTCTCTTGTATATAAATAAAAAAGAAATTTCTTTTAGGTTCAACAAAATGAAAAAGAAATATTTGCGTAAACTAAGTAAAGGTTCGAATTTAAAATTTTCCCCGAAGAATAATTTACATCGACAATAAAAATCCCGGTAATCCGAAAATAAGCTGAAATAATTACCGAACAATAAATGTAGTAAAGGAAACGTGCAGACCAAATAAGTGAAAAACCTTTTCCAAAATGAACAGAGGGAAATTAAATAAAACGAACTCTGGAAAGGTAATTTAAATAAAGAACTGGAATGTTCAAAAAATGAAAATAGATAGAAATTGATTATTAACATAGATTAATAAGAAATTATTAACAAAGTCTATGGACAGCAAGTTAATCGTTAGTTTGATTAAAAGTATGCAAATTTACGTACAATTTTACAAAATTCAGATTTAGTAGTGAACTAAATAATTGTTTTTATTAATACCATAAATCTTGTATTCATTTGGACACATATCTTCATGAATATGAAATAATTCAATACTGTACAACATGTTTAAATGTAATTATTTGGAACATCTTCGTTAGTTACGCAGGCGAAATTGTATAATTAAAACGGAAATGAAATCAATTCAAATACTTATTTTTTTCTGACTTACAGGATTACTTTTCACTTTTTAATTTTGAACAGTCTCTAACTAATGAAAGTTGACAAATAAACACCGGAATTGCAATGGACAAACAATAAAAATGCACCATTATATGCTTCTGGACTCAAAAGTGAACAAACGAGAGGGTATCTCGCTATGAAGTTAAAAACTATGTGCATTTTTATTGCAAGCGAGTATTTGCAAATAAATATGATGGGTAGAAAACATATTTGTTTGTGCAGTCACCATATTAAATTAAAGGCAATATATATATATATGGACACATCATATAGGGACGATATGTAAAACGCATATTACAGATGACATATAAAACTTATATACAGACGCATATACACGCACATGCGTTGACATAAATCCATGTGGAAATGCTAATTTAGTCAGCATTTTACAATTTCGTAGAGCCTGAAAAATAAATGGGTCTTATTTTTCAATAAGGCAAGAAATATATTAGTGTCTACTTTTAAAAAAATTAAAATTCTAGTCTGGAAAATGCTATACACGGCATTTTAAGTATATTCAAATTTGATACTATTTTATAATTACCCGAGCTACAAGCTATAATGACTAAATATAACATATATTTAGTCAGTTGAATCTGCCTTTAATTGTCGCCCAATTTGAAGTTGTTCAGGTCTATCTAGTTCTGTATCGTGCGATGAGAATGGGTAATTTTATGATAAAATATAAATTAGTAACTTTTTGAAAAATGATAAATTTTATGTTATAAATTACCATTAAAACAAACAACTCTATTTTTCTAAAGATACACATTCAGTACAAGCAACAAACATGTAAAATAGGTACGTAAAGAAAAAGTGGTAAAATTTCAACTAAGAACGGAGAACCATAAACCAAATTCAGTTGAATATTTTTGGGTGTCAAAACCGGTTCGTTACATAAACAAATTATTTACAAGTGTTAATCTTAAAATTCGAAAGCGATAAGAAATTTTGTTATAAATTGACATTACCCTATACATCAATTAATCACGTTATTATAAAATACATTGATAATTTTTAAACCACCCGTAGTAGACACTTGAAAAAAGTTATCGATATTAAAAACATCCCTTTTCAGTATACAAATTAATCTGTTCCATACATTCAATAAATGAAGCGTGCGGACCAATAAACGGAAACATTTTCCAAAATGAAGGAAGGGAAGTTTAATAAAGTAAATACTGGAAAAGTAGTTTAAAGGAAACGCTGGCAGTTAAGAGGCCCGCATTCCTTAACGATGTGTAAACAACGGAGCCTAGCGTTCGGGATAAACCCTCGCTATGCCCACGCCGTGAACGGATGTGTTTCTCTTATCATTGGGATAATCGATCGCTTGATTTTCCTTGATTGAGGATAAACATATCTAAAATATTTTCTATATTAAAAA
The DNA here is from genome assembly GCA_039881145.1 of Druceiella hillmani. Lineage (NCBI taxonomy): Eukaryota > Metazoa > Arthropoda > Insecta > Lepidoptera > Hepialidae > Druceiella > Druceiella hillmani. Next base: position 11,981,161 of record JAYKKI010000058.1, read on the forward strand.
TTATCAACCTATGTCGTTGTATTTTTGAGTGTAAAATATAATCATATTGGAAGTGTTAAGGTTTAACCAATAAACTACGGTTTTAATTATAAAACGCCTCTAAAGGATTTACGTAAATGTAATTTAAGCACTATACTGTATATCAGGGATATAAATTTATACGCCGAAGGATGTCCATAAATTTAAATATAATTAATTAAGCTTTTGTGGAAAGGAAGATTTTGAATAGACAGTTTGCGATATAGAATGGAAGAAACTATAATTCATTTAATAGATGTTTTCCAAAGGCAGAGGAATGAAAATATGATTAAAAGAAGGGATTATACTATTTATATATTGATACAGGCAAGAACAGATACAAATTTGCTAACATTCTTCCAATCTAAATATCTGGCTTTCTTCCACTTGGTAATCAAATTATCGCAAAAAATATGTATTTATTTTGTTTATTTTCTATAATTAATTTTTTTACATTTTTAATGCAATATTTTGATTAAATATTAGTATATTTTTAAATGCGTAAATGGCTTTATTCTACCGTTAAGTGTTTATTATTAATGATTTAATTCATAAACGTACACCGTATTAAATATTTTATCCCATTGCTTAATAAAACATTTAGTTAAAAAACGAATAAAAATTTTGCATTTTTAGATGGTAATATTTAAACATATATTTAAAGTTTGAGTAAAACTAAAGTAAAAATTTTATACACACATACGCAGATGTAAATATTTCAGATTTCTTAGTATTTTCATTAAACGAATTAAAGTTATAAATAATTTTTGCGCCATATAAATTTGTGGAACATTTTTTACTATATAAATATGTAAATCTTTTGTATGCATAAAAATATTCTAATTTCTCGAAAACTATGAGGTATATTTAGTATCGTTGGTATAAGTTTTTGGTAAACTTAAATAACCTTCCGCTAACGCTCTTTTTTCATAATTTTGACTTTAGGTGTTTCTGAGAATGGGGGGATGACATATTTAAATCTTCTAATAACTTTTTCAGTTGATATTTTACACGATATATGGGAATAAAAAAAAATTATTACTTCATTTGACCTCTCAAAAATTCTGCGTTAATAGTTTTGAGTTTTATCTATCGAAATATAAACAGTTTAATATGCTTCGTTACTGTGACATTACATGTGCACACGTCAAAACGTTTCTGTAAAAAAACAAGCAAGTGCGATACGGACTCGCGTACGAAGGGTTTCATAGTATCAAACCTATCATTATAATAGCTATATGGTACCATATAATTTTATTCTGATAAAAATTGCGTAGCTTTACATTTCGAAGTCAATACTATAAATAAAATTTGATAAAATTAATTTCATACATTTGTTAACATGTCAAGTTCCTTACAAGTAAAGCAAAAGTCTGTTAATGAAGAAAGTACTCAAAAATATTAATCTTGTCACCAGAGAGCTTAATAATACGTGCTTGCTACATATTAGCATATAATAAAAGTATTGCGTGAAAAACTTTGCATGAAAATATTCAACACAATTTTGCATTTGAAACATGAAAGCTCGTTTTGAAAAAGGTATTTCAGATTCTGCTAGGAATTAATAACACTTTATCATTATCGTAGTCAATTCATTATTTTGCTAAGAATTAGTATTTTTTTTTGCTATTTGTTCTTGATTCCATATTTGACATACCTGTCATTACAACTCCTGCTTTTTATATATTTAACATCTCGTACCTCGAAGGAAAGATCACAAGCCTAAATTTTGTCAAGACACTTTTTCTCAAGAACTCATTGAGGTATCCAGTCGAAATTATTATCAAATACTTAGATATACGATCCCTTGGAGCTGTAACAAAATCAAGCTTCTAAGTCAACGCAATGAAAAAAAATCGTAAAGATACCATTTATACCAAATTTGTTGACACTTGCGATTATATCAGAACCTACTGGATACTTCCTATAGACTTAGGATCAAACAATTTTACAAAAAGCAAGGTCTCAAAGCAAAGATAAAGAAAAACATTCAAAATCGTTAAATCTGTGGTTATATCATAAAAGAAAATATATTTTAAGTCTGCTTCTGTGAAAGATATTGTAGGTGATATATTTTCGTTCTAAAAAATTTTAATTCAGGAAATAGCTTAATAGGAATATTACCTTAATAATGTACCATTAAATGTTTATAAATGCCTAAATGTGTACGGAACCCTCGTAGTTACACTTGTGCTTGACAGGTTTTTTATTTATTGAAAAACGCCCGAATTCTTAAGTAGACAGTTAAATAAAATAAAATAGAAATTGAGTGATAATGAATTGAATAATCCATGAATTTGTTTTCATTTAAATTAAGAAAAGTAATAATTATTTACAGTGTAACAAATTAGGAAAATTATTTCATAAATTATCGTATTAAATAGCAAACCTTCTATTAATATTTTTTGTTTATGCAATTTTGCTTCATTTTGGCTGTCATATTAATAAATGATGATTATTGTTATTTATAGTATTTTATTCAAGTGACTTTTATATTTGAAATTTATAAGAAAAATTTAATTAACTGATTTTCCATTTTCCTTTTGAAACGGCAATGGGTATTAATAAAGAAATATACTTGAACAAAAATGCAATATATCTGCGTGTCCATGTGCCCGTTTTACGAAGAAAAAAATATTGATTATATTTGGCGTTAATTTTGTAGAAATTCATTATTCACGATTAAATGAAACAGAAGATTTTTCTTTAAGAGAAATTAAAGATAGTAGAAATAATATTACATCACGTTAGTATTATTTCTACTATCTTTAATTTCTTTACCACGACCTAGGTTTCGTTGTATTACATCTTCAGGGGGGATATTAGAAAAGATCTTTGCTAATATCCCACCTGAAGATGTTGTAATACAACGAAACCTAGGTCGTGGTAAAGAAATTAAAGTAGAGTAGAAATAATACTACATCACGTAGTTTCATTTAATTGTGAAGAAAAAAATATGTTTTTAAAATTGAGAATTTGAAATGACATTTTTTATTTGGCAGTTTTCCATAAAAATCTTTAAATTTTTCCTATAAATTGAAAAATATCTGGTAGCTCTGCCCTATAGAAAAATACAAAACATCCATTTCCTTGAAAACGGCTCAAGATATTGTTCATAAATTTCCACACTACTAGTAATTAAAAAGGGAAAAAATATGCCGAAACTCATTCCTATAAAAGAAATGTGATAAAAAATTTGTCAAATAACATTTAAGTTTCTTATGAGCATTTACATGACGAAGGTTGGGCGTGGCCAAGTATGCCCAAAGGTTTTACTATCTATGCTTTATGAGCAAAAAATTTACAAGCCAACCTCAAAATTCCTCATATTACGATAGTATAATTTCCATTCGCCTATTTGTTTACGTAACACTGAATATTTCTAGTATTACGAAACGACAATAAGACCACTTCGTTTGATATATTAAACTCGACTGCTCTTATAATACAAAATTTTCACACTGTCTTTGCTTTCTCAACGAATATGATTTATAGTCCCAATGACGCCCGCAAGGCGCGAATTGACTTTTTCCTCATATTACGATACTATAATTTCCATTCGCGTATTTGTTTACGTAACACTGAATATTTCTAGTGTTACGAAATGACAATAAGACCACTTCGTTTAATATATTAAACTCGACTGCTCTTATAATACAACATTTTCACCCTGTCGCTGCTTTCTCAACGAATGTGATTTATAGTCCCAATGACGCCCGCAAGGCGCGAATTGACTTTTTCCTCATATTACGATACTATAATTTCCATTCGCGTATTTGTTTACGTAACACTGAATATTTCTAGTGTTACGAAATGACAATAAGACCACTTCGTTTAATATATTAAATTCGACTGCTCTTATAATACAACATTTTCACCCTGTCGCTGCTTTCTCAACGAATGTGATTTATAGTCCCAATGACGCCCGCAAGGCGCGAATTGACTTTTTCCTCATATTACGATACTATAATTTCCATTCGCGTATTTGTTTACGTAACACTGAATATTTCTAGTGTTACGAAATGACAATAAGACCACTTCGTTTAATATATTAAACTCGACTGCTCTTATAATACAACATTTTCACCCTGTCGCTGCTTTCTCAACGAATATGATTTATAGTCCCAATGACGCCCGCAAGGCGCGAATTGACTTTTTCCTCATATTACGATACTATAATTTCCATTCGCGTATTTGTTTACGTAACACTGAATATTTCTAGTGTTACGAAATGACAATAAGACCACTTCGTTTAATATATTAAACTCGACTGCTCTTATAATACAACATTTTCACCCTGTCGCTGCTTTCTCAACGAATGTGATTTATAGTCCCAATGACGCCCGCAAGGCGCGAATTGACTTTTTCCTCATATTACGATACTATAATTTCCATTCGCGTATTTGTTTACGTAACACTGAATATTTCTAGTGTTACGAAATGACAATAAGACCACTTCGTTTAATATATTAAACTCGACTGCTCTTATAATACAACATTTTCACCCTGTCGCTGCTTTCTCAACGAATGTGATTTATAGTCCCAATGACGCCCGCAAGGCGCGAATTGACTTTTTCCTCATATTACGATACTATAATTTCCATTCGCGTATTTGTTTACGTAACACTGAATATTTCTAGTGTTACGAAATGACAATAAGACCACTTCGTTTAATATATTAAACTCGACTGCTCTTATAATACAACATTTTCACCCTGTCGCTGCTTTCTCAACGAATATGATTTATAGTCCCAATGACGCCCGCAAGGCGCGAATTGACTTTTTCCTCATATTACGATACTATAATTTCCATTCGCGTATTTGTTTACGTAACACTGAATATTTCTAGTGTTACGAAATGACAATAAGACCACTTCGTTTAATATATTAAACTCGACTGCTCTTATAATACAACATTTTCACCCTGTCGCTGCTTTCTCAACGAATGTGATTTATAGTCCTAATCACGCCCGCATGTCGCGAATTGACTTTTTCCTCATACTACGATACTATAATTTCCATTCGCGCATTTGTTTACGTAACGCTGAATATTTCTAGTCTTTCGAAACGATAATAATACTTAACTTCGTCTAATATATAAAACTCGACTGCTCTTATTATACAAAACTTTCACACGGTCGTTACTTTCTCAACGAACATGATTTATAGGTCTCATCACACCCGCAAGGCACGGAAAAACTCAATAATATTGTTTGAAAAAATCAGGTTGCTATAAGTTTCGATTAACTTTAAAATACTTCAATGTATCAAAGTTTGCAATTAAATCAGACATCAACGTCAAAACTTGCTCCGTATCGCGACGAAGTCAATACGCGAATCATTGTTCCGAGTATGGTATGAAGCCGATGTTACTCCAATATCTCGTTTGCTTATATTATTCTCCTGAATTACATAACACCGTACGTGTAACGTATTGAAAATCAAATATTAAGTACCATTGGCATTGATAGCATCGATCATAGGACCCTGTCGAGATATATATGGGCGCACATGTTCTCACATCATCCCAATTATCTGATATAATGAATATATATATATATATAAATAAATAATTAGAATAATAAAGTAACTAACGTATTACGATAGTATGAAAACAATGTTCATAGTTTTACTGGTTGTTTTAACAGAGCGACAGGTGGTTTCTGAAGACGCTTGTTTTTATAGGTGATTTAAAAATGTATTTATTTATTATATACTTTAATGTATCTATTAGATACATATGGCGAATTTATTGCTACAAAAGCGATCTCTTAGAGCTAACTAATGTACCAGATCAGACCCGCTCGACAAATGGCCGGGAGTCGAACCGGGACCCGGTGGTGTGCTTCGTCACCGAAGGCTATAGCTCTGTGTTCAACGCAACACAACACGGCGACGACACATAAAATATGTATGTTAACATGGAATTCTATTATCAAGTTCTTAGAACATATTTGTCATAAGCCATTATTTTAACACTGAACCTCGGTAAAAGTTATGTAAAACTTATGATTGAGATAATCAAATAAGTGAGCTGCAGAAATGTAAAAAAGAATGATTTATTTGTTAGAATGAATTCCGGAAACATTTCCACTTCAAGCGGAAACTTATATTTTGTCAATCTTTCCTCATACTTACTTTGAATTTAATTAGTTTGTGTCACATAATGAAATTTAAATTTTATAAATCGAATGTTTATAATGAAAAGTGTTACCAATTGCTGAAAAATTTGTTCCCTTTGGTGACAAAATACTTTTAATAATAAAATGAGTAATTAGTGAAATATTGAGTTTGCTTGTAATTTAGGAAAAACTGAAAGCTTGTCATCAATATAAATAAAATAATATTTCTAATCTATAAGATAACCTGTAAAGAAATATTATTTTAATATAATTAAAATAATATTTCTTCTCTTCTCTTTCTCTTTCTGCTCGTTTTTCTAATTAAATTTGAACTTCTTTAAAATCCTGTTAATTATGCTATGGCATATTAAATAGTATTAGCTGTGCCTCCAACTTCATTTACGTGAAATCCAATGATGATTGCTGTTAAGAATAACCATCACAGGTGAAAATATTAAGTTATAAAAACGTTTAATATTTTTAAATATCATCAGTGTAGTAATCATTATTTTAAACCACGCAAAGAAAAATTCGATGGATCAATTGAAATTACACCTACATCTTCGGTACCGTGATAATTACATCAAGGCTAATTAAATTGAATTTTAGAAATTATTATGTACATTATTATTATTTTTAACACCACTAATAATCATTTTTAATATTTTTTTTTTTAATTTACATGAGCATAAATTTTATTAAAAACTTTAATAGATTATGTAGACAGTAAAATGTAATATTTATATAAAAATAAAATTGACTCAAAACGCTAATAGATGGCGTTGGTAATACCAATATCGTAATATACACCAAGTCGGGGTTTTCTTTAAATTGGTAATATCCAGGTAAAGAGTATTGCTTATTTTGCTCTAGGGCAGTGGTTCTTAACTAATCGTCCGTGGACCACTAGTGTTCCATGACAGCATACATAGTGGTTCTTGAAGTCATTGTATTATTAAAACTGTTAATTAAATCATAACAGCTGGACAGTTCGTCAAGGTTAAAGAGCCGGTAGCGGACGGAGCCGGGGTGAGGTGCGGATGCGGGAGTGTGCAGCGAGTGTCGTGCTCCCTTCATTCCGTTCGCCTTTATTTTAGATGAGTGTTTGCTTATTCTCGATTTCCAAGTTTGACAGCAAAATTTGGGCCAAAATCGTTGGACACCACGAAGGTAATATATATGTATATATACGAAGACAAAATAATTCCTGACTTTAATATGTAATGAAGATAAAATGCTCTTGATTTTGATACATAAGAAAAGTTAAGTGTTTTTGGTTACGTCACACATTAAATCTGCTAAACAGCTGTTGTAGGTGCTATACTAAACCACGTCACATATTAATTTTTCCAATTTGTTAGATTATTTTTTGCGATTTAATTGGTATCTAATTTCAGGAGTTTGTCATTCGAACGCTTGTGTTGTAGATTTATTAATTTTTATTCAATTTTATAATACATATTTTTATGTCACCACTATTAGAATTCAAATTATGTTTGTAACTAAGTAGGTAGGATCTACAAATAGTTAAGTATAATTAACTTGTTTTGTTTTCAGAAAAAAATGAAAAATTAATTCAATAACAACTACAAAAATGTATCAAAGACAAAAAAGAAACATGAGGATTTTTTAACCAAAAAGCCATTTCTTTCCCAAATTTCCAAAAAATTCCACAAGTTTCTTTATGTTACCTAACTCTATTTTTAACCAAATACATATGCAAGCAGGTATTCCCGGCGGTTGCACAATTAAAAAAAACCTATACAGTCATGGGGACTGCCGGCAAAAGTGAAACTTTAAATGTTGGACTTATACAATTTTTAATTTTAAAAACCGCGACAAAAATATTATGAAACAATTGAAAGTCTCTTTTACTCATTTTGTGATGTATTGCAAAGCCCAAATATTAAAAAAAAATAATAATTATGTCAAAATTTTATACTCAAATATTGATACGAATATTGGAAATATTTGAAAATAAATACTGTGAATATATTTGGCGTAAACTTTCTAGAAATTCGTTATAATTTAATTTTTCACAATTCACTAAAACTACTTGATGTAGTATTACTTCTACATTATTTAAATTCTTCACCACGACCTAGATTTCGTATGATAACATCTTCATGTGTCAAATTCAGGTCTCTAACATATTAACATATTAGTACTCAATGTTGTACTGTACAGTGATCCTACAATTAATCAATTAAAATAATAAACTAAAGCACAATTTAAACAATGCACTACAGCATGTTTGTGACGTGAACGCACAAGATTTTACCCATCCAAAAAGCGTCCAAGGCGCTCATCATGCCAATATGTTGGTGCATATAAATATATGTATACGCGTACCAGTATAGTGTGGTGCCAGAGCAGTAAATGTTATATATATATATATATATGTATATATATATATATATATATACATATATATATATATATATATATATATATATATATATATATATATATATATATATATATATATATATATATATATATATATAGTAAGTATAGTAAACGCAACATGTCATATCCATAGCTACAGATGCCGGTAAAGCGAACCCATAAGGCTTTCCCATACCAAAAATCACAACGAGCCCAAAAAATATAATAACTTATATTACCGCTGAATTATTGGTGGTCTATGGCAAGGCAAAAATTTAGTCAAATTGTTCCTTAGCATTAAATAGTTAAGAACTACTGCTCGAGGGGAGAAACTATTACTATACCATCATCAAAATATGTCCAGTAGATTTCGCTCAACTTAAAAGCAAATTAACACACAGACAAAAAAAAATTTAAAAACAAGTTTTCTGGCTTCTATTATCGTGCTATAGCACGATAATAGCTGCTATAGCACGATAATAGCACGCTAAATCAATCACTCTTTTTGAAACATTTTCCATGTACAGAATTCACTCTATTGCAATTTTATTATATCTGTAGGTTTATTCCAGAGACATAGAGGCCATCGTACAGGTTCTCGTTTTCAAGTCTTCTGAAATTAGTGTCTTAACAAGACAAATGTTTAATGTTAATTTAAAAGAGTTTCTTCAGATGATTTTAAAATTTTTTTCCCATGACTTACACTGTATTTTTTTAAAATTATTAATAAATAAATCATATTTTGGTTTGTTTTTTAGTGATTCTTAAATATAATATGCCCTTAGTATATTGCATAGCTCTATGAAATAAGTCTACTCATTTATCTTGCTACTTAATGATATTATTTTATTAATTCAGAGCAATTTTTAACATATTTCAATTTGAGTTTTGGTTTCCTACAGAGACAGAGAATGTTTTATGTTGATATTTAGACTGATTAGATTTCTAATATACTTAATTTTTTCAAAACGTGCCAAGTTAATTTTTATTTTTAATTTTTCGAATTATTTAACTTAAAGTAATGAAAACCATTTTTGGTTTGTTTTTAGTGATTCTCAAATAGAGCACGCCCTCAACATATTGCACTGCTCTATAAAATATGTCTACCCATTTGTCTTGCTGCTTAAGGCTATTATTTTATTAAATGAGAACATTTTTTAAAACATTTGAATCTGAAGTTTGGTTTCCTACAGAGACAGAAAATGTTTATGTTGGCATTTAGAATGATTAGATTCTGATATAGTTTATTTTTTCAAAATGTGCCAAGTTAATCTTAAATTTAAACTTTACTAAGTGTTTAACTTTAAGTAAAAAAAAACGTTTTTTGGCGGTCAATTTTAATTTAAATTTAAATTTTTTTTTTAATTTTTGAGATTTATTTTCAAGATCAATTCGATTCATATTTTAAATATGTTTTATGTCTTATATATAAAATTATAACCAAAATGGTTAAGTCTTTCAAATAAACAATTTCTAGCGCTGTTAAGAATTAATCCTATATTAAAGTAACAAAACTCGAATTAGACACATCTCATTTAAATAACCTAATTAAGATGAAAAAAAAACTTTGTTGAATTTAATATTAAGATAAAATGTTGTGAAACTTACTATGTGATTTAGTAGATAGTTGTGCTAATAATATAACACACCTATTTATTATTCTCAGTATGTATGATTGAAAAATATCAGTACATTTATTGCATTATCTGATAATCGGTTTCTAAACTTTGATAAAGATTCTAAAAATACGGTAGCCAAATCGTCTTCCTTCGATTGTAATTATTCAACCAATAAGTTTATAATGGCCCTTAATGGCATAATTTTGTCGTCTTTCCCGATAGTGCTTCAATGGACACCTTATGGGAAGAAAGGTGTTCAATAAAGCTTGTATTGTGCAGATTTTGCCATAATTCCACCTTGATATAAGAAATTGCTCAATGGCAAGTTATTATTGGTACCATATTTATAGCAGTCTCACATAGCATATTGCAAACGCATATTGTGATATATATATATATATATATATATATAAATATATATATATATATATATATATATATATATATATATATGTATAAATATATATATATATATATATATATATATATATATATATATACATATATATATATATATATATATATATATATGTGAAATTTAGTCCGATAATTTGATTAAAATTAAGCTAATTCTTACAAATTTTACTTATTTTGTTCGTATGAAAATTTTATCATCAAATTAGACGGAATCTTAAGTTACTTACACAAATACATGTAACATGAATATATGTTACTTACACAAATATATGTTAGAATGCTAATTAAGAAAATTAATTACTCGCTTAATATTATAGCGATAAAAATAACACCTGACATAATCTAAAAGAAACCAAAAACATTTACAATCCACATTTTAAGAACTGAATCACTCAAATTTCAAATTTCTTAAAGCAACTAATGTTTCCCATATTGTTTTTGTAACGGCTCACGCATAAACGAAGCCTCATCATGTGATGTGCAAATACACAGCTGACACTAATTTTACTGTAGTCTGAATGGATTGAGGGGCAAAGGCGCGGAATGAAGGGTGAAGAAGAGGTTCACGATATAAAATACATTTAAGCTATTTCTTGAGTTTTCGAATTCTCAGCGTTTTTACTCGTCCTAAAAATGGGCAAGTTTCTCGAGTTTTCTTGCTTCGAGAAATCTCGACCAGATACCCTAATGAACATGTACATTTCATTGAGATATTTTAAATATTAAAAGTATTTCAAGCAAATTTTTTACGAAAAGAGCTTTTATATAAAAGAAAAGAGCGTTTCTTTACGAAAAGAGCTATTATATAAAACAGCGTTTCCTTTATTTGAAATGATAATAAATGAATCGTTCATAAAAAGTAATAGAAGTATTACATTCGGAAAATTTTTAATACCAAAATCTTTATATTCCATCAGTAACTAAATCAATTCATTGGTTAAACCGAATGCTATTCGAGCTGCAAAGGATATTTAGTTGCCGTAAAATATAACCAGATAAAAGAATTAAAATTTTAGTTTCTCTTCTGTAACATGAAAATGCACTTTACGTGTATTTTCGTCACTGAATAAATCACGCTTTTGTTCTCGACCACTGATTGATTTACGATTTTCAACTTTATTATATTTCATATCGTATTCGCGAATGCATAAATGTTCATTTATTTATGCAACGTCACACTTTTGGCTATACGAATTGAATGTTTTACGAGCCCTGTGTTATGAAATTGAGCGAGAATGTTTCAGATTTTTGTAATGGATTCTATTAGGTAGGCGAATAATAAAAACGTCATGTTTCAAGTAATTTCTCGAATGGTATAGGGAGTTCCCGAACATTTACTACATGGCATAAAACGAGCGCAACGTTCGATATTCTGCTCAGTTGACAACTAACTACACCCATGGACCTATTAATGAATGGACGAGTAATTAAACCAATTCAATATAAATTAAATAAATAGTGTAAAAGTTTGAGGGGCACAAGGAAATCGTATTCGCTCTGGTTGGTTAAGGCCGTGCACACGTTTTGTAGTAAAAAGGTTAGGTAATCCACTAATGACATGTGTTTTAATCCTAATTGTTTTCGGTTGTTAATATATCGATAAACATCGCCCTATAGTATTTTATTACCGAGCTACGTACTTATTATACTATCGAAAATTATTCTGTGTAATGTGTACATTATGTCTATATACTTGGTCTCACTAATATTAATAATAATTTTAATGTATTTGAAGAAATTCTCTAGTTGGTAAAAATCACCATTTAATATTAAAATAATAATCTATTAATTTATAACAACTTTAAAGTTATAAAAACTTGCATGAATAACCAAAATAATAAGAATGAACATGTTGTTGTCTTTTATATCTTTTTCGTTTTAGTTGTTTAATCAAAAAATAATTTCACCTTAATTTTACCTAGTGTAATTTTGTACGGTTGATACAGATGAGTTCTTCAATAATGCTGTACATTATAGATTTTTAATAATGCTTTACAATATCTAGATTCAATCAAATTCACGTAAAGTAATCGCCTAGTGGATGATGAAAAAAATAGAGAATTTAAAATGTTTCTTAGTATATTAGTAGTACCTAATACTATCTGTAATGTATGCCTTTATTTAGTCAATATTCACACATTCAATCATTCTACCAACATAGGCTCGCATACACAATCTCGTGCGCACTACGTCAGTAATACGAGAGTCTTTGGTTAGAATAGATGTGCATGTAGTCGGTCCATTTTAGTGTATGTACGAGCCTATGAGATATTTCGTTACAGAGCGTATTCTACAATTGGCGACGAGCAAAACGTACCTATTGATTATTAATTTAAAGGAAAGGAAGGAAAATATAAATGTAGGTAGCGAACAAAACACTTAAAAATCATGTATATCGTAATAATTATAAGTGTAATATTTACTTAGACAATATGGTAATGAAATTTAGCATATTTAATGATCATTGTGTACTCTAACAATCTACAAAAGACATTAGAACATGAGTAGTTAACCTAGATTACGTTTTTGTAAGGCTCATGTCCCTAAATCGTGCAAAATATTTAGACCAGATGAAAATTTCTGTATTCGAATTTTTATTTTCTATCAATCGCTATTAAAATGAATTGCTACGTTATTAGCAACAAGAGATACTTTTTATTCTACATGGAATTAACGAACTTGAATTTCAGTTTATAGCTGGATACATGCGACGTATATAGTGTTTGTATTCATATGATTTTTCTTTTTAAATGTGTATCTTTGTCTTTTTAGCTTTTTGAATATGAATGTGTTGAAGAAATTATTTTTCGATCTTTCTTTCTCATATTAAGGTAATGCAACGGTCAGTACCCAGAGTGACATAGTGTGATATTGAGAAGTTCGAACGTTTGTTATTTCCTGAGTGAATATCTCGTCTTACCGACCTACCTTGTTTCGTTATGTGAAAGGTTGTAATTATAAAATGGGCCCACGGTTTTATTTATATTGGCTCTTATGTGGACTTCGTGAAACATCTGACTTATTAGATTATTGTTAAACTAATATATCATGTTATGGTTAGACTAAAAAAATTGGTCGTTTAAAATGCTGCCAATAAATTGGTAAGTTAAGTAAAATGCTAAGCATTGCATTGGTAGTTCGTCTAAATACTGTCATTAAATTGATAAGTTGTGCAAACTGCTGCCTTTAAATTAGTAGGTGTTGTAAAATACTGCCATTACAATATTATATCGTCTAAATGCTACCATTAAATTGGTAGCTCAAGTAAAATGGTGCTATTAAAATAATAGGTTGTGTAAAATGCTGTTATTAAATTGGTAAGTTGTACGACTGCTGCCATTAAATTGGTATGATGACTGATTTATCCGGTGGGAGTATTCCACTTGCACCGTACGTTTCTGCATGTGTCGCGAATCGCCGGATCAAAGCAAATTTATAAAGAATATCGTGACGAATTTTATGCCCAGAATACTATTGGAATACTATGGGAACGATTTAAAAGGTCATTGCTAATCTACTTCGGGGCCGCTGATTTTCAAAGACCTACCAGGGGAAGAGCCATTCTTTAACATTTTGGGGGTTCAGTACTACAAATAATTTACTCTAATTTACCTGGGGTTGGTGCTGACGTTACTATATCAATTCGCACACCATATGAAGCAGCTAGTGCTCCAAATGTATTCAAAGTTACACTTAGAAAAATTAATGAAGCGACAGTAGACGTGCGGGTAGACGGCCCATTTTAGTGCGTGAATAAGCCAGTATGATACTTGTCGCAGAACGGGTTCTACACTATTATTAGTAAATTTTAGTGACTCGGTACTTGAGTACATTTGCCTAAAGTACAAATTTGAATCTAAAATATACATTTTCTACCATGAGTCTCTGAAAGTAAATTAGTTATTAAACAGATAGTGAAATTAGTTATTAAAAAAATATAAAAATGTAACATTATCTACATTATGGAGCAAGTAACTAATGGATATGTCTTACGTGAGAACCACATTTTTTAAATATGATTGCTTAAGGCTTAACATCAACAACACGTAACATCGGTATCACTCAAGTATGACTAAAACTCATGACAATCATGAGTTTTAGTCATACTTTTAAGCAATTCGATATACAAAGCATACTCCGTCATGGCAAAAGTACGTTGTATAAGTACATTTTCATAAAAAAAATGTGAATAAAAAATAAGATATTAATTATCAGACAATATAAGACATGAAACACATGTGTAGAAAGTAATTGAAAAATATGAAAAATACAATACGTAAAGTAATCAATTAAAAAGATAATATTTGGGGTTTTTCATAATAAATTAAAAACAACAAGTTTGAGAATGAATGAAAATAATAAAAGCAATAATTATTAAAATTCAGTATAGTTATCCACGTGACCGACTTTTCTCTGTATATTTTAATGATCAATTATTCTAAAGATACCTACCCAATTTCAATGACTAAACTGAATATACAAAAGACACATTTTTGACGAGTAATAATGATATCGTTATAATGTTGATTCACATTTTTCACATATTTTTCATAGTAGCAACTTTTTTTTAGCGAAAAAACGTCGGCGTTTAGTTTTTACCCCTCACCAATGTCATAAAAAGTAAATATCAATTTGAATTATATATAATTTATAAATAATAACTATAATCTTTGAAATAAATGATATAATATAAACACTATATATTTGCTAATGAAATGTTACACCATCTTTTTCCAAATTTGATGTCTCACTATGACTTTTGCACTTTTTAATTTTACAGTTTATTATTTTGTGACATAATACGTTGGCAACTGTGATCTATATGTAATAAATATATTCGATTTGTCAAAAATAGCGCACATATCCGATTTTACCTACGTACAGCTAGCAGTGTTGCCTAAGTATGGCGCTTCCGGTGGTTATAAAGTTAATGGAATATTAATTGGGTAGAAAACAAATAAAATATGGATATTTCACTATCCGAATTAAGAGCGCTTGTGTCAAAAACTGCATTTAGAATTAAAAGCTCGCTTTTTATAGCAATATTACAATATTTACATAAAAATGGGTAAAAATATATTCTCTTATGATAAAGTAGTAAGGCCTGACTTACTTCCAAAGATTTAAAGAAGGATATTTATATTTTCTCTCATTGCCTATTGGGAAATCGTCCTGTTTAGAAAAATGATAGATTATTAAAAGTAGAAAAATTAAAAAGCCCTGCTAAATAGGCCCGAGTTAAATTTACAAAGTTCGTTTATTTTTAAATTACCGAGTTACATTTAAAAAGTTTTGTGGCTATTTTACCTTACTCTTTTATAACGGAATAGAAAAGCAGCCCTATGCGTTGGGAAGAAGTGAGTGAATATTCTGTTTTGCTAACATATGAGCTTGTATCCCCTCTCCTCCCTCACAGCTTCAGAAGACAGGCAAAATTTTCACGGAAGTCTGCGTTCCCATTGAAATACATAAAACAGACTTTTGCTGGAACGGCTGTACTTTTTCAAACAAAATGATATTGAAATGTCTCGCCATCTGAGTATTATTTATTTCTATTGTTTAAACTTTTGTTCTCATTTACCTAAGTTTTTATTCAAAAGCCCAAAGAATTTGATAAGGAAAACATTTTATTTCTGTATCCATGTCGGTAAAAATTTAAAGACGAAAACGGTATTCAAAGCTATATTAATTGAAAATTAACTTTGTTGATTAAACACAAAAAATAAACAGATTTTGTGGGCTTCAATTACTAGTCAATTAATCGCGAATCTAATATTTTCCTGATTTGATCCCACTAAAAATTTAAGTTTTATTATTTGATTCCTTTTTTCTCACACATATAGAAAACATATTCTGAATCTAAAAAGGCTGTTAATTTGGTTATTTGTAGAGAGAAATATAATTACTATACAATACGTTAATAAAACAGGCAAGTTCAAAATTGGTTCATTGATAATAGAGTCCATATTTTAATACTCGCTTAAACAAGAAATTTTTTTTTTTGTTTTAAAAATATATATTCTAAATGTATGTATAAAATATCTTGATTTTTTTATTGACATATCTAACGAAATAAATTTAAATCAAATCCTCATTCAGAAGTTTTTTGGGCAAGTTAGCAAAAGGAAATATCTATGAAATACGATTAAAATTTTATTTATTGCTTATGAAAACTATCAACCTGTGTCGCTTACTTATATTTTTTGTATTCGTAGAAAGCGAAATGGTATAAAAGAATTTATTGTTATGATTACTACGTCACAGACATTTTTCAAAATTGTTTTTTCTTTATTATGATGCACCCCAATTCGTCATATATGCATTGTTTATTAGCTTCTGTCTTTGTAATAAATAATACTCATGATTGTAATATTTTAATCTTAGTCATCATTTATAATTTTTAGTTAACAGACTTTATATTTTCATCGTTTCCATACCTTCATCCACGTTTTGGTCCACCTATATAATCTCAAAATTTCTATTATTTATGATTTAAATGTAAGATTTTTCAAAACATATTCTTTAAATTTAGTTATTACTAAAAACTTATAAAAATTACTATTTTTTAACATATTTGTTAAATAATATATTTGTAAATAAGAGTGAAATTTCCACATTCCAGTCAAATTTTGACATTTAAGTTTAATTTTCACACTTCTTTCAATTTGCAATGTTCAGTCAAATTTTCACACCATAGTCGAAGTTCGACGGTCCAGTCGGATTTTCACACCCCAGTCGAATTTCCATTGTCAATTGGAATATTACGCTTCATAGGGATTTGTATTCCTTACTCCGTAATTTTCAATCAATCAACAATAAATTTCAATTTAAAAACAATTTCATTTCAAGGCATTTTGGGTTTTGTTTCGATAAGTTTATACTTTGGAACTACCTTGTCTGTCACAATTATTTTTCTGAGAAACTATTTGACATAGAAAGTTAAGGTTTAAGTTTATGAGTATTTAGCTGTAGGAAGTAATGAATCACTTTGTGTATAAGAGATGGTTTTGAAGTATGAGAGAGATATTGAAACGATTTTGCTTTTTCAGGACGATCATACTGGACTTCAAGTAAACAATTGCTAAAATTAAAGCTTAATACCTCAACATTTTCAGAAATGTCTAAAAATCTGTTCACTCTTCTCCTTCTCTAGAAACTCGAAAACTGACAGTCATAAAAAATTCAAAAAATTTTAAACTTTGGTGACGATGTGTGCATTGAACAAAATTTAATAGTGTCGTAATTTGAGACTGTTTTCTGTTATAAAAATATTAGTAATTTATATTTAAATTGATAGTTAATTATTAACAATTTTTTCTCTGTATTAATATAAGTTTCTCATATTTAAGTATTCATTATTTGTTAGAAATACATTGATAATTTTAGTATTTCTGAGGTATTATTAAGATATTAACATATATATTTACTTCACAGAGACCTCGTAGTCTCAAAAGTTGCACACACATTTACATGTATTTGAATAATGATAAAGGTCATTAATCGTACAAGATATGTATGTCTATCACAAGTCGTCAGACGTCAAAACTTACCGTTTGACGGTTAGCATAGTTAGAGGGAAGGGTTCGAGGAAAAGACACTCCAAACTTTTTTTAATTTTTCTGTATCAAGGAGATAACAATTTTAAATGGATATGCACGGTTTCCAAAACCATTTCTTTTTTCCAGAATTTCATGTGAGATAGTTCTTAAGATTATAAAAGATAAATAAATCTAAATACAAAACAATGTCCCGATTGACTAACAAATTAATGCCTAGTTCACACCTCTAACGAAAGAAATTTTAAATTTGGAGGTGTTGATTTTACACTGGAGGCATCGTTTAGGAAGACATTTATTGAAATACATTCCCAAAAGAAGTGAAAAGAGGTGGTAAAATTTATATAGGAAAATCGTTTCTATCGAACATTTTTACATACAACTTGGTATTAATTCTCTTCAACACAAATAGTGAAACATGTTTTCAGCACTTTCCGAGATTCGACTTCTGGGGGTGAAAAAAAGTGGTTAAATCTGTATAGGAAAAATATTTCCATTGTAAATTTTACCTGAAAGTGGGTATTAATGCTCTTCAACATAAACTTGCATTTAGATGCTTTCCAATTACGCATTTGTTTAGAAGTCTTAAGAGAATAACATATTTGATAACATTAAATATATTCGAACAGATAACCTCGTTGTTTGAAGTTAGTCAAAAATTTGACTGCAGTTTAAAAAAAACGAATCATCTACGCGAGCGAAGCCACGTGTGAAGAGCTACTCATTTAAAAAAAACTACATAAAATATGTCCCTCACATATTCTCAAAAATTACTAATGCCAGGTTATAGAATAAAAGAATTAAAATTGACCGGAATTTTTTAGGTATTGTTCAAAATTTTATAATAGTGAAATATTTCCTTTATTTTTATACAAGTGATATATTTTGTTATAAATCTGCACTGTGAAAGTTAATGTTAATATTACTAAAGAAATTAATAGATATATTAAGTACCTTTAAAAAAGTTTCACTCGTATTTAGCAGGTTCGTTTTCAGTTATATACTCTATTTAATATACAATAGAAAAATATAGTTTTTGTTGTTATTAAACTTTTTTAAAATTATTACTTTATTTTGCAAAATATAATTTATAATTTTTTGGTCTTATTGTGGAACTAAACAATAGTTACAACCTTTTCACACGATTATGACTACCATAACGTATACTAGTAGTGGGTATAATAGCAATTTATAGCTATGAATTTATCGAGTCACCTTTCATTATCCTTTGATGCCTAATTTTATTCAGCATACCGCAGTAATACATTACCTATTGTACTATTGAAAGCGATAGCTGTGAATATATTAGTGGATTAAATTTTATTATAATTGTTAAGTTTATACTGTAATTAATACATTTACTCATAGTATATCTACTATAGTAGATATAATTTTTTATTTTCATTAGTTAAGATATAATATAATGTAGTTAAGATATAATTGTGAAAATTTTTTCAAAAGTTTGCTAATAATTTCTTGGAATGTATAAATTAAAAATTAATTGATAACTAAAGCCCACGTACTTCATTTGATACATGATTTATTAATAATAGTACTGTACACCAAAAATAAACAAATATTATTTTTTACACATCGGAAAATGTTTTCCCGTGACTTACTCCCTTTTCCTATTTACGTACTCACTTTATTTTAGTTTACGAAATAGATTACAGTCTACTACGATACTACTTCCTCTTTCAAACCCTGTAATCCGGAGGACGTAATACATTACACTTTTAGCAATTCATTTGCCCGGTATATTAATCTTGTGAATGGAAATTTTAAACACATGGATAAATAAATAACACTGTACATCTGCAATAATTCATGTTTCTACATAAGTTAATTTTCATACGTAAAAGAGCTGTACTATAAAAAGTAATCCATGTAATTGATAATATTACTCACTTAGGTTAAAAAACACATCAAACAATAACTCTCTGGATAGGGTAAGAAAGAAATAACACTGAAATAAAATTATGGCTGGAAATAGATTCAAATCGCCCTTTCAAGATACGTTTGTGACATTTTGGAGCTACTGTAATTATAGTAAAGAGAACTATCTCTACATACTTTCGATCGGGAAATCGGAGTTTATGCGATAATATCAATGTGTTGACAATGTACAGCATAATTACGTCGCACAACTTTTGCTTCGAATTGAATATCAGACTATTTGTCAAATTATATGTCAACGGTGCTACGGTTCTACACTTCTACGGCTCTACAGTTAATAAAAAATGTTTCTTCAATCGCATATGCTTCATAAATTTGGCAAATACAAAACCGTACAAAACCGGTTGAAAAAATACAAAACGGGTTGAAAAATTGCCCGCAATTTGCTGTAGACAAATTATTTTTATTTAATCTCTAATAAATTTTAAAATGTTTTCATAGAATATATTTTTTCTTTGGTCTTTTATTATTTTTTTTAGTTGCATTAGAAAGTATGTATAATTCTTAGAATTTTTCCCTCGTTTATGATTTCGTGGGTTTAATAATATGGAATTTTAAATGTTTTATTAAAATGAAAATACAGTGACATATGTTTCAGTTTTTTATTGTGTCAGTTTCACATTATTTAAGGAAAAATGCCCACATAATACAGATACAAAATGAATAAAACATATATATATATATATATATATATATATATATATATATATATATATACAGAGATTTAAACATTGCTTAGTAATTTTTCTTTCTATTTCTCATCTAACTCAATTTTAATCCCAAAATAATTGTCAAAATAAACAGTCTCCATCCCATCAGCTTCCGTCCTTGTACACCTATATATTGAACCTTATTTTAATATTGAACTAAACCAAACGGGAAGATGTTAAGTTTAGAAATATAATATAAATAAATTCAAAAATATAAATATTTCTATTAAAACTCATCTTACTAATTTTAAAATAAAATAAAAAATTAATGCTTATGACAGCGTACATCAATAATATCAGAGAAAAAATTTTGTTTAAGGAAGTTTTAATTATAGTTGTAATAAGCTTTACTACCATTCAATATATTATTAAGAATATAATGCATTTATTGGAACCATACAATATTTCTTAACTGTAATCCACTTACTATTTCCTTAGTGTAGTTCAGTGTGAGAAAAAATCTCCACGTTTTCAACCCTCGGGCGCAATAGGACCATTAAATTTTCGTTAAATCTCCAAATTTAAATTCATGAACATCCATTCAAAGCAATCGATTTCATGAACTAGGAGAAATACACAAACGTTAAAATAATGGAAAAAAATACTAATTAGAGTGTAAAAAACTTCTCAATTAAATGGAAAAGTTTCCAGCAAACACCCGTCCCTGTAATCACCACCGGCCCCTTTTTAGATTAACTCGCTTCACCCAAAAACCAATATAGCATAGATGAGCATTTGATATAAATTATGAAGCATTCCCACCTACCCATTAGTTTTTACGAGTCAACTCCCTCCTAAATATAAATCAATTCAAATATTCATTAATCGATACCCAATTCACCCCGAGCATAACGATATACTTTGCCTGCCTGTGCAGATACATTTTTGAATATTAAATAGCTATAAAAATATGAGCTTTAAAAGCAAATTATGTTTCCATCTCGATACCTCGTTCGAAATTTATTCAAAGCAGGCCATTGAAAAGCGCCGGAAGACATTTCGTTTGCTGGCTGTATTTGGGAGATATCGCTGCCCTGGTACTCTGTTGGTTTATCTTAAAGTTGGCGATATCGACAATTGTAAGGGAATCATCCGCAAGTTGAGGAAAAAGTTTCTTACGTTCAGGTGATAAGGAATAAGGCAAAAGGTTATAATGTAGTTAGATGTGTTGGGAAGTGACGTTTCTTTGGTAATATTTGAGAAACGAAAGGTAGCGAGGAAGTTGGCCGAAAGTTTTTTGCACTTTGCCTGTAATTGGAGTTGATTGGAACTCTTTTACCATCAATGGGAATTTTCACGTTACCTTTTTAATAATTTCTTTTTTTATATTTCAGTAATTAAAATTAATATTATTATTTATTTTTAATAAAAAAAAACCAAGAATATAAGAGGTCTGTGTGCAAAGATCGGATATATTTTATTTGAATATACCCGTTATTAAAATGGAGTGACGAATAACAAAGGTGGGTTCCATATATTATTATTAATTGAAATTAATAAATATTTAATTAAATAAAAATAATAGCAAATTGCAGCAGAATTCATTAAAATAGGTTAGGAGGAATAATTTTAAACCTTCATGCCATACAAATATTTTAGATAAGCATATTTCAAATCATATATTAATGTAAACATCAATTTAGGAATTTATGTACTCAACAGGATTTTTCGTTATATTTTAGTTTAAAAAAGAAAAAAAATTATTTCCTAAATTTGAACCTAGTTCTTTCGAGTACAAATGCTACCACTTTACTGATGTGGCAATGACTTTCATAAACACAAGTAACAACATAAAAGTATACTCTTTAATGTTTTTAAATTTTATTTTACATTCTTTTACGTTATAGGTGGTTCTGAAATGAAAATATATTATTAAAGGGAAAATCGATATTTTGTTTTCAGTAGTGTCACAAATTGGACTAAAGGAATTTTTATTCTGTTTTAGTCTAAAAAAGAAAAACAAAACTCTGCATGATTCGGAGTCAGTAACTTCGTATTCAGAGTTCAAAATGTTATCCCTAGGTTAATGACTCACCCGAAGAGAACGAAGTAAAAATGTATTTAAATTTTTATGTACTTCTTTATTTATTTCACTTACAATAATTTTTTATTGGTTCTATGAAAAACTAGTAAACTCATAAATTTTTCCTAGTATATACAATTCATTTACTATCAAAAGCTAAGTTTTCAAGTAATGATAAAAATAAAAAAAAACCTATTAACGTTTTGAACGTTAAACGCCTATTGGCGAACTCTAGTGGACAGCACTTATTTAAAACTTTGACGATGTGACATCACTCGCATGGAGTTCGGCATAAGAAAAGTTATTAGAATTTTTTTTTCTCTCACGGAACTTCAAAAACGTTTTTCGATTGGTTTTAAGTATATTATATCATAAGTTATATATCAGCATAAGGTTTATTAAAAATGCTAATAGATGGGTTTAGCATTAACATATCGTAATTAATCTATGAGCATATAGTTTATTAAAAACGCTAATAGATGGCTTTGGAATTACCATATCGTAACATATTTAAAAGCAGTAAGTTTACTAAAACGTTAATAGATGGCGTTAGCAGCATCAATATCGTAATATTCACCAATTCAGAGTGTTTTCAAATCTATAATATCCAGATAAATATTCTATATGTTGGATGAGTACATAAACTAATAAATCTGTTCAATAGATTTCGGGTGAATGAAGAGTAAATTAAGAGATACATAGAAAAATAGAAAGACAAAAGTTCTAAAAACATAATTTTTGGCTTCTGCTATCATTTTGTATGCTAAACCGATCACTCTTTAAAACAACACTCTGTTACAATATTATTACATGTATAGTTTATTACTATTTTAAAATTTTGTCAAAAAGTTAATATTTAAATCTGTAAACTTACTTGTTTTTTTATTAAACTTATTTACGTAATCGATTTCAAATTATGGTAATAGAAAATAAATAAAAAAATCGTCACAAATGTCGATATTCATTACTGTAATATCAAAAATATGGAAGATATTTTTTCTATATATATTTTGTTCTCAGTTTCATATTTCTTTGTAATAAAATGACTGTTTTATTTAATTGAAACTTTAGTAAAAATTCATAAAAATAAAGCACATAAATATTCACAAATAAAATTATAAATTTTTTAATGAATGAGGTTTTCCGACCAAGATATATTCTGTCATTTATTTTCATTTTCCAAAATTAATTGAAGCCAAATTTATATTAATATGCAGGTCATATTTGCATATATTTATTCCTCTACTTTTATTTTGAATCTATATTTTTTTATTCAGCTCTCATGTTTTTCTTACTTATAAATTATGTTCATGATTATAAAACATCATTTTTCCATAAAATTTTTATTTAGAACCAACAATTCATCGACATACAATATTTTGAGTTGACTACAAAGCAGCAAAGAAAAGGTAATGAAATTAATAGTATACGGATGGATGTATTGATACATGGATATTTGGTTGTAACTAAAGGATGACTAAACCAATTTAATTAAATGAGGAATTAATCGATAAATTTACTGAAAGGGTGTCATAGGTTATGTTTTTAAAATAATAAGATGATGACCACGTTATAAAAAATATCGCACCCTATCGAATGGGATTTCAGTCTATCAGTTTTTAAGACTTAATTTTTGACAAATTTTTAGCTCTAAGCTCCTTGAGAAATATATAATTTTAAATTAAAATTTAAGTTAACACCGCAATTTTCCATCCTGATCGATGTACATTTTGGCTTAATTTTTATTATCCGGCTGATATATTTCTTTTTCTTCATTCATAGTTTTTTAAGTCTGTATCGAACTTCTTTCAAATTTATAGTCATATTCATAAGTACGTCACACTTGAATTAAATTTTGACTTAATGCTGTTTTGCGATACCTAAAATATTTTTTCTACTTATTACTGAACGGAAAATTTAGTAAATAATCTTCTTTACGCAAAAAGTCAGTGAAGAGCATATTTTTAGTCTACCTCCACATAATAGATGTTCATAGTTCATTACGTTTATCATAATCGTGGGCGGCTGGGAGTTCTTGACTAAATTTAGAAATAAAACATTCGTGAAGTAGATAAAAATAAGCATTAGATTGATAATAGTCCGATAATAATATATACCCTATGTGGATTTTTATAGTAACAGTATATACCTTATGTGAATCTTTATATCTGCTTTCAATCAATTAATAGAGCACGTGTATGTTCTAACGCACACGTGTCTTTTTAAAGTACGTATCAAATAAAATATTTTTGATACATCTAGTAGTCATTCAAGTATTTTAAGAGCTACGAAGATAAATTCGCAAAGCGCTACGGTTATTTCTAAGATCATAGATTATCGAAGAGATAGTAAACGTTAAGAACCAAAAATAAAAGTTTTATTTTTACCTAAGATTATCCTAAAGTTAATGCAAGAGGGGAGTCCGGTTTCTTATAAACCTGATGGATTTTATTCCCTTGATTAGATAGTGAATTTAAAAATAGATAACTTTTCTTGCTTTCTAACAAGTCAAGGTCTGCTGTACAATCAAAGGGAATACCATTTGTAATTTGTAATAGCAGAGATATTATAGCGTATCTACTATTAAAAGTATGATTAAAAAAACATGTCAAATACCAGTAGAATTCCTATTATAAAGGTTTTGTACATATTTGTGAATTTATAAACATTTAAGACCACATAGTATTTTTATCAATCTATTTACAAACATTCATTTTTCACGACGTAAATATTTAGTTACTATATTTTTCTCAGCTGTGAATACGTGGTAACACAAAAATTATGATAATATTTGTGGTTTTCCTGTAATCTTCTAGTCAAATATTAATAAATATGTTGTTTAATAATACTTGACTCCGGAAGTTAAGGTCTATTTTTTTATGCTATATAAAACTGCGAAAAAATATTTTGCATTTTTATTACAAGCCCTCTAAAATAATGTCCCACGTGATACATAAAGTGAAAAAAATTGAGGACCTTTATTTTAACCCCCTTTAATTCTTCAATGAATATTTTATAAAATTAAGATACTGTAATATGTAGGGTATTGAGATGAATTACGGTACCAAATGTGAAATCTCTGACAAACATAAAAATATTGCCTATTCTATCCTTTACAGACTCAAAAACATGGTACGCTTTTCAAAATTTGTGACATCTTGAATCATTCCTAAAACATTTACATGAGTTTCTAAGGACCAATTTTTTCATAATTTTAAGGTAATATAAATAAGAAGGAACACACTTTCTTGCATGTACATAGGGCACATAAAAATAATTTTGAGTACTTAAACTGCCTCCTGAAAGTTTTCAAATGAATATTTTTGAATTATTGAGATATATTCAGGTTAATATATTTTACTACTGTGCATAATTTAAGTTTCTACGTCAAACAGTTCATGAGGAAAACTGCAGTGACCGACGGAAGAACGGATGTGTGAGTGATTAAATAAAAGTTTCGTTTTTTCTTTTAATTTACAGAAGCTTAAAAATAGTTTATTTGCTTAATTTTAATAAAGATATTGATATATTTTTATGTGAATATTAGTTTGTTATTGTATTACACAAACACATTTTAAATCCTGTCTATTTATTAGGACTTGAGTAAATAAAAAAAAGTAATTGAACATTTCAAAATAGGAAATATTTGATGTCCTGGGATCTATTTGAGGCAGATACCCGTTTTTATACGTTATTATATTTAAATTACTTGGGAAGAAAGGGGAATGTCAGTAAAAGGTAAATTCGAGAAAATAACATTTTAATGGTTTATAGAGATACTTATTTTCCAAAGTTACTATGCATTTTAATTTAAATTATATTTTCCTTAATTTTTCTTTTATACAATTATTCTTGTTCTTCTTAATAAGAATTTATAACTATATTTTATATAAAAAATTTCAAAATATACTCGGTAATTTAGTCTCATTTGAATATTAATATATTTACAATATTTGGTCGATTTGATCCTATCATTGTTCAAGAGTATTGTTTTGTATATATATATATATATATATATATATATATATATATATATATATATATATAGTATATTTCAATAATTTTTTTAGAGACAGACTCTCATTTTCATCATATATTTATACTTAATCTTAAACTGGGAAACATATTGTACTCAACTCGTAATCAAGTATACTGCAATAGTATTATTTATCCCATTCTAATTCTATAGTTTAATAACCAAAGAAATATAAATGAAAGAATGATAATATTTGCAGAGAAGGCATTTAAGATTACTTTTTCTACTAATCAAAGTATTACACATAAATTCAAATTGTTCACGTAGATGACGTTACGAATACATTGTGTATTATAAGATTGTTTATGGTTTCAGGTAAATGTTTATCCGATCTAAATTGAAACGAAACTTAACCACAGGGAGGTAATATCGATCATATAAATACTGAGAAAGTGAAAATTTATTTTATAGTAAATAGTTTATAAGTAATATTATATGCACGAGTGGTTAGTAATAAAATAGTGGGCATATTTTATAATGAAGTCCCCAGTGGAACGTATTAGTGTTTATTTAACATGAATAAAAGCCAGAATGAATGCAAAAAAGTAACAGAAATAACAGAGAAATAGACAGAAAATTGGACTGAAAGAGAGGAAGAAAATTTGTAAACTTTCATATTTCATAAATCAAAATACAGCGTTACACACCTTTGGGTAATGACGTATTTTTTATATCAATGTAATACTTGGAATTTATGGACAGAAATTCATTTATATTGCATTATTTTATGTGATACATTTAATTACCTTCTAGTACAATATATTATCAATAGAACATAGTTGTATTTTTGATAAGTTAACTAGAGTTGAAGATAATACATCTAAATATATAGTTAGGAAAATTCTGCTTCAGAAAATCCCATCTACGCATCAATTTAAATGATTTACAAAAATAGTTTTAAATATTGTAAGGTGTAACTTGATTTCACAAATACAGCGTTCCGCCCGCTCTAGGGGTGGCACACCATTGGAGGTTGCGCCCGCAGTAGGAGCCTGATAGATCGATATAGTATGGGCGCCCCCGATGTACGACTCATATGAATATAAACGCTACTCAGACATACATCAGGGGTTCTTTGCCAATATCAAATGTGAGTACAGTCGTCTGCGATCAGCAAAATAGATGTACTCGCTAAAGCAATGAGGCTATTGAATTTAAGTTTATAATTTTTTATGGTAAATAATTATTAAAAGAAAGAGAATAAAATTTGGTTAAGATTATTTAGAAAAATAATATATTAAAATTTAAATTAAATTGCTATGGAGCTTTTGATATAATCAAAAATAATTTTATATGCTTGACAAAGTCTCGTTTTTCTTGGTAAAGTAAATATGAATCTCGTCTATCCTCAAAAAATATAAACAACTGTGTTATATTTAGAACTGATTGTATTAGCCAGGCAGACGGAAATATTTTAAAATTTGTGTCTTCATATAGGCAGGCAATAATATATTAAAACCTCTCTATCATCATATACGCAGGCAATATGGTCTATGATAGTTGAATAGTAAGGCAAAAAGATAAGCAAGTCCAAAAAATCTGTCAACATACAGCACTTTATTCCTTCCAATATTAAAGAGGAAGCTTGCAGAATTATCATACTCAATTTTTTTTCTCTTTGTGTAAAAAGGTAGTTTAAATATTTAAGGAAAATGTGGTTTAAATCCTTTTCCAACCTCAGCTGAATGAAATTTTGTACTTTTATTTATTATCATGTAGTATAATGTCTTATCATAAAATAATACTACGTATTATGTTGATAATTTTGACAAGTTTCCACAAAAAAATTTAAATAGTTACAGAAAATATTACTAGTCATTATTCCCGAACTACAGTGAAGAGTATGATAACTTATCCACAGAGTAAGTAAATGTAATATTTCTTTCATTTTTATCTACAGAGATGGGCAAGGAATTTATAAAATGTACCGCAACAGATAAGTCCATACCGAACTTAAATCACAATTAAGATATGTTGAAATAATATAATTGCTAGACGAACAGAAAATACTCGATTATTTGTGGAAATATTTAATAAGTAACAATAAATTCAGATTTCCTTCTTCGATATTGACAACCACTGTACATTTAAAGGGTCAAAAGCAAGGTTGTGGATTTTCATTTTCTTTCATACCCTACCTATGTACACACAAAAGTATTTGGGTCTTTGTCAATAATGATCATTATACTAATTTGTGTAATAAATATCAGCAAAAGGGTCACTTCTATATCGAGTGCTCTCTGTAAATATTTGACAAGTGGCCGAAATATGGAGAGGATAAAGTAAAGGACAAGGAGGTAAGGAAGGACCTTTTTCTAAAAATTCGTACGCGGGTATACATACTTAACACATATTTATGATCAGGTCACGGCTGGGTATAACATTAGTTTTGTCCTTTTGGACCGTGGTATCCTAAGATTTACGCAAATTGTTATTTATTTATTTAAAAATGTCACTTCCACTAACAAACAAATTAATCTTTTAACATGCACATCATTATTCATATTAACGTCACCTATTTTTTTAATTTTGTGAAATTTTTAACAAGATATTTGATTTTACTGCAGTCCTAATCATCATCATCAACTGGAAGATGTTCAAAGCTGAACATAGTCCTCCCTCGAAGATTCCTGTAAAAATCGATCCTGTGCTGCTTGCATGCAACAGCTTTCCGCGATCAGGTTTGTGTATCTGTTGTTTTTATCAGGTATCTGTATCTGTGTGTTTATCAGGTATCTGTCCATCTAATGATTAGATGATCAGTTCTGTGTCCTTCAGTATGTGTCGCCATTAAATTTGTTTCTATTCAAACGGTTAAATGAGACGTAGCCCCTTGCTATTGACCTCCTGGCCTTCTGAAAGGACTCCAAGTTACTCATTGAGCTTTGGAAAGGGTTATGCTCGGTTATTTAGTTTCTGCCTTTCTGTGTATAATAAAAGTCAGTATAGAATAAAGTTGTGTGGGGAATAAAATTCTGAAGAAATTACATAATTAATACATTTTGGAGTAAATAATGGCCCGGGAGATTAATTTTATTGTTTTTGTCTGTTTAGTTGAAATTAACTTCTCAATTTTCTTGGTTATGAAAATAACATAAGGGAATATATTTATTTATTTACTTATGCACTTAATGTATAAATTTGACATACAGGGCCGACTTCTTGCTTCGAGACCAATCTTTTAAAGCCAACATGAACACCAGTGTAGCTCTGCTCGACAAGCGGCCGGAAATCGAATCCGGATGCTCGCGGTGCAACCTGCCGTCAATGGTCGTACGCCTTGGGGCCAATCTAATAAACCAGGGCGATGACAGGTGTTTTAAAATTGTATTTCTTTTTGCAGAAAATCAATAATTATTTAATGTAAAATCTAACATATATATTAACGATCAGTAAAAAATCATATCATCTATTGTGAAACAAAATTTATTTTATGGAAAAATGATAAAAACCGGTGAAATGCAATCTAGCTTGCATATAGAGGGTGTATATATATATATATATATATATATATACACACACACACACACACACATATATATATATATATATATTGGTTTCAGAAGGGAGGGCACAATATATTTTACACGTTTTTCAGTATATGTCTTAAGATACTTTTCTAAATTTATAAAATACATTTTCGACCTCTGCATAATTAATACTTTCAACTTACCCTACAGTATATATGGAATTAATTTTTTTTTCGAGTGCTTTATTCTTTTTCCCGTACCTCTTTCCTCTCTCCCACCTCTTTCCCACGTCACTGGAGGGTGAGGTGTGGAAAATTACCCAGCCCTATCTAACTTTGCATATTATTGTTTTTAACGATAAAGATTTCTTGCAGATTAACGTTTTTCTACCATTCCATGTTTCTATGATACATAGTTTTCGAAAATAACGGTTATGAGAGACGAACAGATGAGCATGTGAGTGGTTCGGTAAGGACTCCGTTTTATCTTCCATTGCAAAACGGAACCTCTATAAGACCACTGGGTACGGAACCCTAAAAACCGGTGAAAGACCTGATGAACGCGCAATTATAGATTTCCGTAGCTGTGTTTTAAAGTGTGGAGCAATTTATGTTGAATAGCATGTTAAAATATAGGAGCGGTGACAACAAAAATTGTTCAAGAATGTTAGGCACGATCATTTACTGGCACCTTAATAAGGAATAAAGACAATAAAATAGACTGAATATATTGTGACCACATATTCAGAATTTCTGAAAATATTGTCTGATTGTCTTCCCCTCGAGTTGCACAAAGTTAAAGCTCGTACATCGTCATGCTCCACATATTTAAAATACACGAAATTATATTATTTATATGACTAATTTTGAACCAAATAAAATTTTTTTCTATTAAATTACTTACTAGGAGAGTAAATCACCTAAAGGCTTTAAGTAAGTACTTAATACTCGTTATCTGTGTACCTGCTAAGTATAATTTTTTTCTATTAAATTACTTACTAGGAGAGTAAATCACCTGAAGGCTTTAAGTAAGTACTTAATACTTGTTATCTGTGTACCTGCTAAGTATAATTTGTTACCATTTTGCCTAGCCTTAATAGATAAAAAAATAAAATTAATTATTAGGCACATTTTACAATCAAACAAAACAGTTGAGGGCCTTTAACGTAAAGTAATTAAAAATATAATTAACTCCAGGTATTTAATTTTTTGAAACGAATAAGTAAACATAATCCATTAACTACCAGTGTTTCATTTGTTAGCATCAAAATTTCAATGATTTTTTTACAATATCGCACGTCTATTCAAGAGCGTTCTCATCGTGTGCATGCTTCAGGTAGTTGCTCTCGTGATAATTATTTCGTAAAACGCCGGGATATAGAGAAAAATAATGCCTAGCAACGGATTACGAGAGCTTTATTGTCACAAATTATTTATACATGTACTATTCTATTATTTTTCATATACAAAAATTTTAATTCGCAAAAATTGGATAATATTGATTAAAATTTACGGTATGGTAACACTTACCTGAATCAACCCTATTTAAAAAAAAACGCCATTTTCTGGAACCTTCAGATAAGAGGTTTAAAAAGAGATGTGCCGGAAATTGAGCCTCTGGAGACTTAGGCAAAAATTGAAGAAGAAGACTTAGACAAAAATTGAAGAAGTCAGCGAGGTTCGCATTTTCCTTTACAGTCAATAAGTCGTAGGTGCAGTCCGTTAGTTACTTCGACTTATGAACAACGTGTTTCTCATATGGGCAACTTAATGTTCCATGTTCGAAGATGTGCCCTCCCAATAACTTGTTTATATATGTCCTGAGGCGAAAAAAAAAATTTAGTTTTTAAAACGAGTATTAGGATAATGTGCTAGGTTTTCTATTTTTTCTTTTTATTGTCATATAATTTTATGTGTTTTTATTCAATGATTATTTGGATATTTTAAATAATTATGTGATCATAATAATATATTATTATCTGTAGTATGGTATGTTATTTCTTTTATTTTAGGATTCCTAACATCAAAAGGATAAAAAGCAACACTTACAGGGTCACTTCGTTGTCTATATCTCAGTGTATCAAGACGATTTTTCTTAGGAATGCGTGGAGGTATCAAGTTGAAATTAATATCAAATATTTAAATCTACAGTCCCTTGAAGCTGCAAAAGAAACGATAACACAGCTTCAAAGTCAAACCAATCAAGAAAAACCTTAAAAATACAGCTATATATACCGCATATCTTAACACTCACAAATATATCAAAACCTATAGGGTATTTCCCATTGACCTAGAATCATTAAACAAGATTCAAAGTCTCACAGCATAAATGAAGAAGAAGATCCAAAAATTGTTAATTTGTGGTTATATTACTTAAAAAAATATTTCTTCTTAAATACGCGCCTGTTAAAACATTGCAGGCAATATATTTTCATTCTTAAACGTTAAAATTTTATTAATAGTTTAATAGAAATATTATGTACCATTACATGTCTATAAATATCTAAATATGTACGAAAGTAATGGGAGATCCACTCGAGCTTGGAAGATGTCTTTATATGCTGTTATTTATATCTATATCCCTCTTATTTTACTTCTTCACAGGGTTAAGAAAGGTTTCTGTAAGGAACAGCAGTTCTTAGCAACGCTGAGTTCTTAGCTGGTTATGCGTAAATTGTCGACACATATATATGTATATACAAAAATTGTGAGAATATTTGGGATGGACCTAAATTTCTTATCAATCTTTCGTTTATATGTTTCCCCTCTAATATAACAAAATTGGCTAATTTTTATATGCATATTATATGCATATAAAAGTATATTTAAAAAAAGTATATGCAACATTGATCCATATGTAATATAACTACGGGAAAGCTGTTTAAAATATAATTTTTAACAAAAAAGTCACCGACTTCAAACAAGCGCTGAATAAGAAATGCATTGAAATAGTAAAAAAAAATATGAGTGCTTATTTTAGCAATGCAATATATTTTTCAGTTTAGCAATAAAATATATTTTCATTTTACGAAAATGAACTGGAAAAGTACTACTACCCTTGCTATACTTGCTTGCCCACCTCTCCCAGAATTTTCACTTGAATATTTTTTTTAGTGTTAGCTCTGAAAATATGTACAAATTAATATGCTTGCTTTATTACTTAACATTTCAATAAAAATACATTTAAACCCTCCATTTGTTTAATTATGGAATTGAGTAAAATTCCAAATTTTCTTAAATTTCAAGCGAGGTACTGGTACATAACATATGTAGGTACTTGAATATATTTCTATGTTCCCTTAAAAATGAACTAATCGTCAACATAAAGAAGCACTTTCTACCGCATATTTTTTGTGATATAATATGTTACAAGAAGAAAACGTAGAACATCAACACCATCTTTTTTCAACTTGATAAACATGACTAAACTAAATGAGGTGTACTTCAACGGCTATTTCAGCTTTGGAGTAAACCGTATTTGGTTTAGTAATGTTTATAAAAATAAATCTCGATAAACATTATTAAACCAAATGCGGTGCACTTCAACGTTGTTATCACGGTAGAGTGGTTCTATTGATTTTTTTTTAATTTCGTTCAAATTTCAATTTTAAAATATTTTTCGTATATAATAACAGATTTATTGGGACTTACAAAAATTAATATTTTGTGAAAAATAATAATAGGTTGAAATTAAATAATAGAAACTTTGCTATCCATACCCAAACAAATCTCAAAAATAACTATTAAGAAGTAACTCTCTTGCATGGAATATTGCATTTTTTGACCTAAAATATATATATATATATATATATATATATATATATATATATGCTCCTAATCCAAAAGTAGGATTTTAAAAAATTAGGGCAAAATAATGAGAACACAGAGGAAAATATTCAGTTAAATTAGTTGCGCCCTAAATTTAATAATTTTAGAGTTTACGCAAGAAAAACACGAAGGTCCACTTTAACGCGAAAGAAAATATTTTATTCACGAAGCTCAAAAGTGCCGAGACTAACTGCGAAATTAAATATTCACTCGGTTGTTATGACAGCGAATGAAAGGGACATTGTTCAAGGGTCGTTAGTTATTGATAAGTATCTGTGCTAATTTTGCTGTCATAGACTAAATTGGAGACCATTTTAACGAAATTGAGAACCAAGGAAGAAATCTGAAGAGAAATCGAATTAAATATTATGGTTTTTTGAAACAATTACAGCAAACTATATCAATAGATTTATTAGAATTGAGAATATATGACCATAAACCAAAAATGTACCTGAAGACTTTTTTATGTTAACGGTTCCCGTATGGACCAGAAAAGTACCTGTAGGTAGTTTTCATGTTAGTTGTTCTCGCTTTTTGGGTGAGATACCAAAAACACTATCTTCATAATATCACATACGAGCCCGTATATCCGTCTGTCAGCCTTTTTTTCAGAAATCAATTGACGTAGGTACTTGAAATTGAAACCTAGTATTAATGCAATAACATACTATTGTTAACCTGTAGATATCTAAATAAAGAACTGTTATGCCTCGTTTAGATTATCGGCGAACAATTCGACGAATAACTATCCGAATACTTCGTGCATGAATACGACCACGAAAAAATCCGTTTATATATTCGTGGCGAGTCCCGGATATACCTGAATAAGTTGTATACATACGCCTATTCGTCTGTACTCGGCGAATATCTAAATCGTAAAATAAAAATATATATTCGTGAATATATCTATTACATATATATATATATATATATATATATATATATATATATATGCATATATATATATATATATATATATATATATATATTTTTTTTTTTTTTTTTAATGTTTCAAATAAAATTATAAAATTCTATAATAGTTCCAGGCATTTATTTTCAGGTAAAATTATTAAAAATAATTTAGAAGCCTACATAAAACTTCTTGGAAAGTCGTAGTAAAATGTTTCTAGGTATCATAGTATTGAGATAATCACGATAATGTGTATGTAACCCCTAATTAATTATATCAGATATTATTAAATTTTTATTTTGTATTAGGTATGATTATATATTTATTATACTGAGAAGTGCATATTAGTGCTTATTTATAATAAATAAATAATTTGATTTCACCCGACATCCAAAACCATTTATTGGCGAGGTAGACTAGGACTTGGCCTACTTTTGAATTGAAGTACTTTTATATTGATAGATGAAACTCTCAGGGGTAATTTCTTAGTATTTTATTGATATGTGACGCTAAGTTACGTAATGTGTTGGTGGAATATATATTAAAGGATTTATGATATTGATTGAAATCAATGTTATAATTTTAATTGAAACCAAATTATATTTGAGCTTAAAAAATACTGTAAATTATTATTTAGAGATACTAAAATTTTTTTTCTAAATTCATTTTAAAATTTAGTTCGACCGCGTCGTATTAGAAAAATATAATTAAAATGTTCTACACAGGAATACTTACCTATTTCAATGATGCTAGTCATGTAGTTAAATATAATTTTTTTATAAATACAGTATTTTTTAAAAAATTAATTTAACATTATTTTTAACATAATTTGGGTTTAAAAATTATTTCGAATTGATGATTAGAAATGCAAAAGAAGTTTTTTTTTCAATTTATTATAATGTAGCTTTTGACCGCAATTTCGCCCGCGTGGTTTTAAAAAAATGTAATATAAATTTTCTGAAAATAAATAGGTAGCTTCAATGATGCTAGTTATAGTTACGAGGTAAATGTTATTTTAAACATAATTGGTCAGACCTGACTTTCATATTAGTTGTGGTGCTATGCGCCGTGCCGTGCACTTTTTGCGGTTGACTAAAACGCCCAGAAATAATTAACCAATGAATTTTGGTACGGTAATGTATGTTATATTTCACTGATTTTAAAAATTAATTTCTCGGAAAACAATCGATTTCTCGCGCAAGGGCACATTTTTTTTGCGCTCCTATAAATAATAACGTTATTGTATATAGCATATCTCTTAATCTGCATGGTGTTTTTAAATACAGCATATCTTTGAATTTAGAATGTTTAATATTTAAATGTAAAAATAATCCATATTTAAATTTAGAAAGTATATTGTGTAGTAGATACATAAAATTTAAAAAACAATAATATTAAAAAAAATGTGTATAATATATACGTAAAGAATGTCACAAGATAATAATAACAATGTAAATCAATAACATTAATTAATAGAAACATCACAATAATAATAATTATAATTAAGAAATTTCACTTCACATGTGATTTTATATTGAGATAGTACATCATAATATGGGATTAGTGGACTTATTTTACAAATTTTCTAAGACATTACTCTGATAGTAAAAGTGAAAAAGGTTTAAGAAAGCGACAACGAATCCACACGCAATAATAATATAATATTGGTTTTATAATTAATTTTCGTTAAACCAGTCAAAACTCGTTAAATACGTAATTCGCCATAATGTTCGTAAAAGAAATCCTTATAAGTGTAGTGTGATACTTTAAATGGTACAAATCACGATACAAAATTTTTTAACCGGCATTTGTACCGCCGAATTTCAGTTATTTTCTTTATTTTTATTCTTCTTCATAAGCTCTTTTAGATATATGTATATCTCCTAAAATAATATATAAATACCTAATATTTCCTAAAATTATAAATACCTAGGTTTAAATTAACCGTATGGCAACATTGTGAACATATATTCAGGACATTGAACAGTTTGTGGTGGAAATTTATTATCCTCCTTATTTGAAATATAATATAAAAATTAATTAAGTTTCATAAACAAATTTGGTTTCCAAAAATTTATGAAGTTACGTAATGAAATTAAAATTGTTGTATCTCCTAATTAACTACGGACTTGTGTTAGATTCAATTAAGATAAGTGAATCATAAATTAGAGAACATACGTCCGTGATAATTATTTAGAAACAAATTACTTTGTTGCAAGATAAAGTAACAGAGAAATTGGATTTACAAATGCCGAGAAAGATCCTCGGTTTTGGTTCAGAATTAAAATATTTATGAAAAAAAACATCTGTCTAACACAGAGGAGTAAAAAAATAATGGACATAATAAAATTTATCTCAATCAGGCAAGATTCATGGTATTACAAAAACATGGATATTTGGGTTTATGGATAATCAAATAG
This sequence comes from Druceiella hillmani, assembly GCA_039881145.1. NCBI lineage: Eukaryota > Metazoa > Arthropoda > Insecta > Lepidoptera > Hepialidae > Druceiella > Druceiella hillmani. The sequence continues at coordinate 12,018,633 of JAYKKI010000058.1, forward strand.
CAAAATTAACAACAAAGAAGTTTAAATTATTTATATTTTTTTATTTTTCTTAACGAAATTAGAAAACATATTCAACGATAACATATTCAGCTTCAAACGTTGCAACGTTTAAAGCTGAATTTTTATATTTTTATAGTAACTTTTTTTGTAAACTAAATGTAACGTATAAAATCTTAATTAACTATTTTAAGAGCAATAACTTTAGATAGAATAATAACTCATATTTTTCTAAGCCACAGTCGTGTGAAAGCTACGAGTTACTAAAATCAAATGAATGTTTTTAAATTTATCAATTAGTCTAAATAGCAACCAATGTTATAATATTTAAATAATTTTAAAAAAATCACAAAACCTGCTTAAAAAAACGCGAACTAAAAATTTGTAAGTGCTCGAAAATTCTGTAAAAGTTTCGTTCCATTATTTCCCTGGCCTCCTAAACTCTTAATAATAATGGTTATGGTTGGAAGTGGTGAAAAATTAGGTATTTTTTCAATTGATTAGGCAAAACTTTTTTTTTTCAGGCAATGCAAAGCTACAACTGCTTCAATTTGTTATGAATACATCTACCTCAATAGATTCCTGATCATCATCGTCTATTATTCATGACCGGAGAGGTGCACAACTGATTGACTCCTAATAGCGATATATCACTATTTAGTTCTAAGAGCTAAACTTTTTCTTTCCACAGGAGTTATAAACTTTTCCTGACCACAGCTTTAACCTCGAGTTTTTTTCTGGTGTATACATTTTTAGTTTACTTTTTATTACAAAGTCTCATCATTTTATATTTAAATTAATTGATTATTGTTATACTTCTAGCATCTAGGTTACAGTAATAAGTTCCCTATTCGTGAACTCGTTCATAACATTCCAATTTCGGAGCAGATATTGTTGTTTCCGGAAATGGGAATCGTGAAGGTCGTTCAATAATTTTCTGCAGTTAAGCGTAATCTTGGCCAGGCCAGGCCAACCACTGCACCGTTCTCATAGCTGGTACATTTATTAATTTTCAAATTTACGATTTCTTTTTTCGATAATAGGAAATTTTTTTTGAACTAATTTATACAAATTGTATTTCAAAAAGGACGAGATTTCGAACAGACTATATTTTATTCTATGATTATTTTGTCCCTATCAATGATTTTCCTAGTGATTTCTTTTTCGTATTTCCTTACAAAAATAAAGCAAAAAAAGTATTTTACTACCAATTTATATATAATAAATTGGTAATATTACCATCATAAGGTTATACATATTAAATGAGTTTTTAAAAGTAGGTTTAACTCTGAATAGATCTTTTTCGGTCAATTTTAATGTTGGTTAAAACGGATATATAAAAAAGTCACTTTTTTATAAATATTGCAGACTAGTAACTCGAGCTACAGAAATCAATTACATAATAAAATTTATTTATACCCTCCAGTAAGTAAAAATAGTAAATAAATATGTCATGGAGCGTACTGGAATACACACGAAGAAGAGTTACATAATGGTCTATATCTTATGAAATTGTTCACGCAAATTGAACGAAATTATTTGAGTGTGACCCACGTTTGAAGTCATTTTAATGCGTCATTGTAAATATTTGGTAAACGGAATTTAAAAATTAAAAGTGGTAAGTCATAACTTATAATTTATTTTCAAAGACCTATTTAATTAGGGATATTTAAAAAAAATCATTCCCTTTGAAATTCGTACGAAGAAGAGTTTTATAATGGTCAATAACTTATGGAATTGTTGATACAAATCAAATGAAATTATTTACATTTGATCTATATTTTAAGTAATTTCAAAGCGTCATTATACACATTTTGCAAATGGTACTTAAAAATTAAAAATGATAAATAAAACCTCAACTTTTTTCTTAAAAAACCTATTTAATATCATCATAATGTATTTATTAATAACTAAGTTATTATTCTATTACCCATAATTTTTCATTTAAAATTCAAATAAAAACATAAAAATAAAACATTCCACATTATTAACCTTCCATCGTAGCATAATAGGACATATCATATTACAACTAAAAGCATTTCGCATTGCTTTTTTCACTATAAAGAAGTGTCAAAAAGTTCTAGTTATTTCTTTCTTAATTGACTCTAATTTAAACATGGTTATGCCATATTTTTTCCTACTGCTCTCATATTCTATGAAGTCATAGGATATGAGAGCAGTAGGAACAAATGTAGAAGTAGGCCTTAAAATATAAGATTATAAATGTACCAATTGTATCATTATTTATTTCAAACAATCACTTTGAAACGAACATCAACATTTATGTATCGGAAGGTTAAATAACATGCTAATAATTAGTTTCCACACTGTTGAAAATATTATTCGAACTCATCGATCAAAGAGTTCCTGATTTAATCAAAGATATGTCCGTAGGACAATGTACGTAACGACAATGACTCCACGTCTACGAGGGCTACGGCGTAGAGACAAAGGAGTTCATTAGGAGACTCGTGGTCGACAAAGCTTTGTTACTTGGCATTGTTAAATAACATAAAATGTAATTAACGAGCCTCACCTGTGATTGTGAAAATTAAGGTACGAGATTTCGAGTGTTTCTTCACAATATGAAACTTGAACCTTTTGAGATAACTCGTGAAATTGGGGTGCATGCTTGTTAAGAATACGGAATATTATATAAGATGGAAATATAATTTTTGGTGAATGTTTTGTTTAGATGAATATTTTTCTGTATGTATCGATCAGATAAAAAATAATAGAAGTTATAAAATGAATGCAGAAAAATTAATATTGAGATAACTGTTTGTTAACGAAACCAGATCAAGTCATTTCCAGCCACATATGATTTCTACAAAATTATTAAAATACTTAATAATTAATTTAAGATAAATTTTTAATAATTTAAGATAAATATTTATATTAAATTATTTATAATAAACTATCAATAATTTAATATAAATACGAAAAAAAATTTAAACCAGGAAATACCTAAATTTAATGATGTACATTTTTTATAAAAATTATGTACATTTAACATGTAGAATTGTACATTAAAATGTGGAAATTATGACTAAGAATCAGTCAGTGAAATCAAAGTTAAAACTTGTTTGACAAAAAGTGCGATGTTATGAGAAAACCAAACAATTCATAAACAAATAATTACACGTCGGTTGGTGATGTTGGATATATGTTGAGGGAGAACGGTCTTTATCATTTCTTTATATTTTTTTGCTTTAGAAAATAATACCAAATATCTTAATATTTTGGTATTATTTTAATGGTTAGCAGAAATATTTAACACAATATCACAAATAAAAAATATTGGATGGAAGAATGTCTATCACTCTATAAATCTATAATTTTTGAACTAGTTTGGCGCACAGATTGATATATGCCAAATTTTTATACGAATAGATAATTCCTTGTATTACCATATTAATATTTCATCCCTAAATCAGCAGCAGTTTCTAAGCCATGGCAATAATTTTTTACTATTTTCTTTAGGTTCGTTCATCAACACGTAGTTCCGTCTGTCAGTAAAATTTTGTAAGTTTTATTTTTGCAACTATAAAGCATACGCTAAAAGCTGTAGGAATGTAGTCAAAGAATTATAATTTTTAAGTTAAATGGGGTAGAAAAAATTATTTTCAAAATTTAATTTTTATGCAATAATAAAAATTAAATTTAATATTTGTTCCACAATTATCGATAACCAAATTATGGGTTGTAATGAAGATATTTTTATTTATACCAAGATGGATATAATTTTTTTTCAATAATACTTCTGATTGTTACTAGAAAACAATTAAATGAAAAAAAATCATGGTATAATAAAGGAAGCTTGCTTATAACTCTTCGTTAAAAAATTCAAAAAATTTCATTATTTTTTTTACGACTATATCCAATATCTACTTTATGTTAGTATCTAACAGAATAATATGGAGTGGGCGTTAGAAAAAGAAAGTACATCTTGAAGTTAATGTTATGCCGACAGGATTATCGCGCTATTGGGTTCGAGCGAAATATCCAGTACAATGATAAATAAACGAAGACCAGAGCCGAACACTTCTAACAGGCTGGCACAAATTCACAAACTCACATCGCGTATTTACCTGGCAACCTCCCATTGATATATTGCGCTCATAAGAGATCGCAGCCTCCCAGAAGACAAATGGCGCGTCGCGCCGAGGTCGCACTGATCAATATTTCATTGAAAACGCGACCACTGATGTCTTGCGTGTATCGCCAAATCTCACGAGACTTGGCAAACCTAATAATATTCCTGTTGACTATTCAGGCAAAGGGTGAAATTACAGACGAGCGTCGTAAAGAATTCCTGTCACGCAACATTGTCCTCGGTCTAAGTCGGGATTTAGATATACGTACGCGGCTATGTAAACATGTTCGTTGTATATGTATACATGTAAATATTATACATGGTGTGATTTCTGGGATATTATATTCATGCTATTATAAGCTATTCAACGTTAAACCTCGTTTCTCTTTACATATTAAGAACTGAATATGGCTGCTTTATAATTATGTCAAAATGAAAAATATATTTGACGTATACGTAGTATTAGATGCAAGGACTATGAAGGTTGATAACAAATTTTCCAGGTAAAATATGTTTAATCTACTAAATAAAACAATCGATAGCAGATATAGTAAAAGAATACCTATTTGGTTGTAAATATTTTTACGTGTTGCATTAAACTTCCAATAAAGTAACATTAAACTTCCAATAAATTAAAAACGTCTCTAATTCTGCAAAATTAATTCCTAACTTCTTTAACCAACTTTTTTATTTCAGTAATCTTAGATTCATAAATCATGCTTAGAAAATGCATAGAGATATGTGGGATTCATCAAATTATAGTTTAAATCGCCTGTTCTTGCTCGTGATCGATTTACTTTAAACTTGTAAGATTGTAAATAAGAAATTATTATAACAACGCAGCCTTTAACATACTTTTAGCAATAAATATATTACGTATGAAATGATGAACGAAGTTTTCCAGAGGAAATAAAGCCGATGATAATTGTCGGGCGTAATGATGGATTTCGGAAAATTTTTGATTACCTGTATTGTTGATATTGAAAAAATAACATTGACAAAAATCTCTATTGAACAAAAATTGTTTCAAACAAATTATAATATAATTAAACAAATTATAAATTATTATTTTTATGAAAAAATACAAAGCCTTCTTGTTGATTAGAAAATAGAAACTAAAATATTATTGGAATTTTTATATTTAATTTCATTATATAAAAAATACAGCACCTCTTCTAATAGATATTTTTACTATTACATTTTTTAAGGGTGTATTTTGTTATATAAATGGCGTATCTGCTTACTCTGTATGAAATGACAAATTAATTATTTAACGGAGTTTAACGGAGATGCCAGAAACTGCAATAACATGTCCGTTTGTTCATATCATTTGTGTGCTTTTGTTTTGGGATCATTTTTGGCAATTTCCTTTTGTATTTTGAACTCAGCCATTTTGAAACCATTTAACTTATTTTATTGAACTAATTTTACGAAGTTAATCTAGTTTTATGCTATTTTGCTCATGTTATTTCTGTGCGAAATTTTTTCTTGATTAAATAAAAAGTGTGGTTTCCCGAATATACACAAATTTAGATATAACCCTTACATTTATGGGAAGTTCTTCGGCGGAGTAATGCAGTATTTTTTCCTGATAATAGATTTCTTCTACAGGGTCAAACAAAGTTATTAAAAATATATTAGTATATCGGCATTTTTTTCATTATATCACAAGCATCGTGACAGCAACAGCAAGAGTTCTTGAAATTAATTAATGTTTTTTAATAATTCTTTTGGTCCATTGGCCAAAGAGGTAATTCGTCAAAAATGTTAGTTAAAATACAAATCAATATTATATTGTTATGCGTTGACTTATACTGTAATACCATAGATATTGGTAATTAACACATCGAATGAGGATATTAATATTATTACGTTTGCAGCTGAAATAGAATTTGAAAAGTATATATCAGCATAATTATTTGAAATAAGGTACTTTGTATAATATTTTAGGTACATGATTTATTTATCAAAATTGGGGTAGTAAATGTAATTATATTTTATTATGTAGACTCATGTAAAAAAAAGTAGAGTATGTAAACGAACCACATGAGATTACTTAGAAAGAGCTTTATTAATCTATCAAAAATAAAGGCGAAATAAAAGAGTATAAAGATAATTTTAAATATGAATAAAACTAACCCTTTTTGTCCTAAATAAATCTTAATAAATTTGAAAATAATTTACAGTGGTGGGGCAGGCAAATTTACGGAATATTAATCTATAATTTATTGCTTTATTAAATTTAAATTTTACGATGTTGAACAATTCTTGATTAATTTGTGCAGCTCTATCACGAGTGAGTAGGGGGTATCTATAATTTTCTCTATATGTTTAATTCTTCAATAATTTTTCCGACAAAATCATAAAGATATAAAACAAAAACAATTAAAAAAGATTTTAGTTCTCCTTGATGGAAATTTCACAACTAGTTCTAAAATGATGGTACTTTTTAATGCAGTAAGGACTAGTCAAATAATAATATTTCCAACTCCTTGGAAATTTCAAACAATTTCTACAACCAATGGGCTTATCAATTCCCAGTTTTAGATAAATCAGTCTTAAAGGAACAACTATTAATATTTTGTTAACGATTATCGTATTTATTTCAAATACTATTATTGAAGAAGGAAGACTGCAAGTTCGCCTTAGCTGTTGTACTACCACTGAGTTTCAGAAAATGACTTGAGTTCATAAATATTTATTGGAATTAAGAGCTATGGGACGTATTAGTTAAATTTTGTTATATAAAACTTGGACTATAAAACACAACAAAAGTATCACAAAGATTTGAAAAATTCAAATTCTCTACAAAATCAAAAATTTCATTAACTTGCATAATATATGCAAAGGAGCAATCATACAATACACGTTAAATTTTTTTACATTACAATAATTAAGGAGTGGTAAAATGTTTGAAATTTTATAGTTAAAACAAATTTCTATCAAGTACTATTACTTTTGTTATATTTGAATTTTAGGATGATGCTGATGTGATGCGCACCACATCACCAAGAGATTAGTATATGTAGAAACTGTGAAATTGAAAAAAGAAATGTGTCTGTCTTATTTACTATATTAGAATATCGAAAAAGGAAAGAAGATATAAATTTACTAGGTATTTCATTTAAAAAGTACTTATGAAAAGTATCCATAAGTAAAGTTTTTTTAACTTTCGGGGTATTCGTAATTTTAATTTAAATTAATACTTTATTACGCGAATAGGGTATTTGACTGATATCGATATTTTTTTATAAAAATATTTTAAAACTGTAGAACAGATTAATAAAAATCTTAAAATAAAAAAAATAATGCATATAGTATACAATTAATCGAAACTTCTAGATAGGAAAATGAAAAATTTGTTTGTTCACTAAGTTGAAAAATTTATTATGAATTTAGTTTCTGCACGAAAAAAATTATAATATGTGATATATAACTTGAACGCAATATTTAACGAGATACTAAAAACATTTAATAAACTCCCTTATAATGAAAGCTAAATAACTGGCCAGTGACGTCGTAAGCCAGTTGTGTTTTATTCGGAGCGTTTTCGTGGGAATCGTAGTTCGTCATTATTTAAGTCGTTATAACTTTACAATGGGTATAAGTAAAATATACTTATTTTAAACATTTTTCATGTTATTACTAATTCTATTATAGTAATAAAAAAACCTTATTCTCTGTTCATAGTACACCACTTGTCATAGTACACCAAATCTACCAGTTGGCAACCAATGTAACACTTTTTATTATTATCAAATATATATACATATATATATATATATATATGTATATATATATATATATATGTATATATATATATATATATGTATATATATATATATATATATATATACATACATATATAATTATGTATATATAATAATTATTTTATAGGCAATAATTTTATTAGCATCTGTAAATGCCATGACTTTAAGACCGCTTAATGAACCAGATAAAAGTAAATCTGAATAACTTTATTTCTTAATAACTCTAACTAGTAACTTACAACGCTTAACCTATTTTTGTAAATTATTTATTATTTAGACTAAAATCAATTTAAAAGCAATCGGTTTTTCAAACGGCTTATTTAGGTGGACTCTTTACATTCAAAGACGATTTAGTGCCATTCCATTCTTCCATTTACCCATACTTGTCACAACTTCACACACCACAATTACTTCACATAAATGTCGTTCGTAGTTACTCATTAATAATATATGTTTCTAAGTCCGTTAGAGTGAACGAACGACGATGTAATCACGAAGTTATCCACGAAAACGACTAAAAATAGAACGATTAAGTTCTAGAAACATTATGTGGTAATGTCTATAAGGGATGGAAAGTTTTGAATTCAAATAATATCTATTTCTAGTTACTATTTACAGCGGTTGAACATTTATAAATTGTAAGGGTGGTGTTAGTTTGGAGGATAGCTCTTTGAAGCTACTGACGTTGCTGGAATAATAAAAGAGTATGTTTATAAGTTTCTTTAACAGAATACGTCATGGAAGTTGGAAAACATCCAAACAGAGATTAAAAGCATGAAAAATAACTTACCACAATTTAAAACGGCGAAAAGTGCCTTTGTGACCTTATGATACATCACCCAATTGACTGGGACAATAAAACTGTAACATACAAATCGGGAAAATTAATAAAATTATGTGGTTAAAAGTTGTTACTACAGCACTAAATTAGAAGCTAATGAATGGGTTCACTTCCTAAATTGAAAAGAGTTTCTTTATTTTTATTTCAAATTATTAAATTAGAAAAATGTATTTGTAGTTAAATATCTGTTATACTTATGTTGAAAACATTTTTTTTGCTACCTCAATTTGCAGTACTATAGTTGTAAACCTATTGCCACCTTTCCAATTGTCCATCACATTCGAATATATAATCTGTCACAAGCTGACTAGAAATATTAATTAGTAACTTATATATACTAACCATGAAATAAAATGATAAACTTTTTTTTTTCATTTTAAGTAGTACATTACTATATAGAAAAATTAAAACAAAGAAAAGAAAAAAAACTTAAAGAGGCGCTTTTATAATTTTTTTTAATCCGAAATAAGTAAAAAAGTCCGAAATAAGTAACTAAGGCATTTGATGATGGCTTAACATTTCTTCTTTTCGCGTTCACCGACATTTCGAAATAGAAAGAAAAAAGTCTAAAAGAAAATGAATATAAAATTAAATAGAATGGAACTGAAAAATTCTAAAGAAACTTAGTTTTAATGGTTTAGCAATGTTAGTTAGTACCAATAAAGATATTAGAAATTTATGACTGCGTATTTCAACATTTATGGCTGCATGTTTCTATGTTCTACATGTTTAATTTGTCAAAGTTTTTCAGTCACTGAAAAAAAAATCATTATATTCCTCCGTAACTCAGTTAGAATATACCGTACTGTATTTATTTTCTTAAAATCATAATCTGTATGTGTCATTATTGTTGCTATGTAGACTTACTTATGGGCTATTCTTAACAATGCATGACGGGATGAATCCTAGGCAAAAAGTAGTCAAAATATTGATAATAATACTTTTTTTTGTAATAATCGCGTAGTCGAGTCCGGAATACAACACTTCAGAAATACAAAAAATAAGCTGCTAAGAAATATATACTATAGTACTCGGAAAATGCAACAGATGAAAATAAGAGCTAATGAAAGATACTTCAAAGAAACACTTACTTCTAATTCCATAACACCAAAGCTTTGTGATAATGTCTATCTGTCCATTATAGAGGTAAGCCATAGAAAAATAAAATTTGAAAAGTTATAGCTGGTTAGGATTGAATACAAATAGCAAATAAATAATTGGAAAAACATATATTTGGTTAATGAATATATATAAATATTTGGTTAATGAAGACATGACTCCGGAAAAAAATATTTAAAAAAATATTATTTCTATTGAAATCCCTGGCATTCCATTGCGCGGTCTACCATTACTATAAATATTTAAATAAGATTAATTACCTGTTTAGAGAATGATATGTTATGCTTGAGAATTTTCACCTGTCTGCAATTAGTCTCCCACCTGTTTATTTATATCAAATGTGTAAAGCGATTCTGAAACGAAGTTTCCATTTTATTGTCAGATAAAGTGCTAAGAGATATCCATAATATTTTACAGGCATATAACGATATTAAAGCATGCGGTATCGGATAATTTACACAAGTATCAACAACGATATTTTCGTAAACTTACATTTCCGTATGTGGTAAAATTTTAAAGAAAAACTGTAATCTTTAAGAAGTTTCGAAATACCATGCTATGCGGTTATATGTAAATACAGCTGTTATATTTAACAACGTCACGTGATTATGATAACCCGATAAATGTCACGTGATGAAAATAAAGTAATTAAGAAAAGTAAATTTATTTTAATATGTTTTTCACACCAAAGTCAACATGAAAATCATTTCATCCTATTTAGAACAGAGGGTACAATAACGAATCGTTCGACACGAACCATTCCTGCATTTTAGTAAGGACAACATGAAACTAAGTTGAAAGCACTGAGAATTGTAATTTAAAGAATAAAGTAGAGTCTCAGACACAGCCTGTATACACACATAGATCACGTATTGTTTGATAATTCAGGGCGCGACACGCATGTGGCGAGATCTCGCGAGATTCCACGCGACGACGCATCTGCGCTCTTACCCAAATTATCTACTTCCCCTAATACTTGTCGGTAATGTGCCTGTCATTACGTATTTCATATTTCATCGGTTAAAGCTTTAATAAAAATGAAGTATGTGCGGCTTTCGATGTGCAGCGGTGACTGTGGTTAGTTGTGAATGAAGATTTTGATTGTGGATGACGCTTGTCGGCGAAAGATATGTAAAAATTGGTACTGCCTCGAGTGGCAAGAAAAATGTATTTGAAAATTGATTTTCTTTTACATATAATATTTAATTTTTCTTTTAAATTTGTTTAAAATATGTTATGGTCCTTGAAGTTTTCAATTTCGAACAGATTATTCTCTTCTATTCGCTTTCAAGTTCTACACTACTAGAATATGTATAATTTGCGATTTTTATTATGTGGATTAAAAATATTATAACATTTTCTTTGGAACTATATTTCTTTTTAAGAATTATATTCTTTTATTAACGGACATGAAGACTTCCAAAAAAATCGTGTAATTTGTTATCATTAATTTTTATCGGTATATTCGTAGCAAAATTGGACATTGGCATTTTAGTCAATGTATACGCAGAGTAGTCAAATAAATATTAATGCATTTGAAAATGTAGGTCGTATGATTTTGAATAAGAAATACAGATTATTAAAACTGTATAGCTGAAAAGACTGTTATTTAAAAAATAAAGAAAATAGCGAAATAACTATTTTATATGATATACAAGTCATAAAGCAAATGAAGAAAACGAAGTGTTCTAAGCGTCGATCTAATAACTACCGGATGAATAGTTAAACAAATTCACTATGAAACAACTAGAATAAAAATTTGAGACGAACAAAGAGACCGTACTCGCTGCCGATTGGCTAACACTCTGCACAATTTTAATTTTATTATATCAGCTAATTTAACAATCACATGTGCTTCAAATTGTTATTATTGTGACTGTGTCAATATCGATAAACAGTATTCGATAGTATTAATTATCGAGGTACTATCGAAAATTATTCTTTGTAATGAGTACTTTGTTAATTTGAAGATGGTCGAAAATTACCATTTTTCATATTTTATTAAAGTTTTAGTAACGTCAAAGCTAATAGAACTTGCACGAACACTTACAAGAATGAGCACAATGTCGTCTTTTATCTCTATTTCGTATTAATAGTCAAATGAAAAAAATCGTCTTCATTGTAATTCTGCGTCGATTAATTTTACAAAGCACTAATTTAACAGAGATAAAATTTGTCCAATGTACAGGCAAATCGAAGTCATACAAATATAAGTATAATATAAGTAAAGAAAATCACATAGTGTATAACAAAAAAAGGAAGAATTTAAGTTCTAGTACGTAAGTACTTACTACTATCATTATTACATTTTAATGAATCTAAACTACATGTTTGAAAATGTATGTGATCGGTATGATGTAAAATGTAAATTACCTGTTATATATATATATATATACATATATATATATATATATATATATATATATAAATATATATATATATATATATATATATACATAAATACATATATTACCACAAATTGCACTCAGTTACTAACAAAATAAAAATTCTAAATATTATCCATAATTCGGAGTATGTAACTAATGGATATGCCATATTCATACGGAACGATATTTTTTAAAGTATGAAGGTTTAACATCGTTATCATTCACGCGTTGTCGTTAATCTAAGTTCGGTTTTTCAAGTCATACTCCATCATGTCAAAGTATATAATGTAAGTATGTTTTTATAAAAAAAAATTTGAACAATTAAGTAAAACATTAAAGAATCGATGATGTTATAAATAAAAAATATAACTAGAAATGAATGAAAAATATAATGGAATAAATTTGAAGGAAAAACACGATATTTGATATGCGCGAACAAAAAAACAACATAATTACCATCTAATGTAATTATCCAAGTGACAAATTTTTTTCTCTTAAAATTAAGATAAAAAAAAATACGCGAAAGGTTCCCTTCCCAATTGCTCAATAATTAAACTTTTACATTAGATGTACAAAGTTTTATGCATGTATTTTTAACAAGTAATAACGGTATATTTACAATGTGAATTCGCATTTTTCATATTTCGTTTATAGTAGTTTTAATTTTATCGATAAAATATCAGCGCTTAGTCTATATCCCTCACTAATATCATAAAAATATATAAATCAATTTCTATCACTAATGATAAATAAATAATAATAGCTATTAGCTCTGAAATAAACGATAATATATAAAAAGTAATGAACTCACAAACAACATTCTATGCCATACTTTTCTAAATTTGACATTTTGTGACACGATGCGTTCGCTATTGTAACTTATGTGCAACTGACGTATTCGATGTTTTGAAAATAACACACATGTTAGAATTTACCTGCTTACAGCTAACGGAGTTGCCCAAGTATACCACGTCCAGTGGTTATTAGGTCCATGGTTCCAAGGAATGTTTTTGAAGCTCAGTTTGTCTAAATAGTTACGTCAAATGTTTATATTTCCGTGAAATGTCAGAGAATGCCTTTAAAGTAGTTTAAAGTGTAGTCCTAAGAACTTAAGTATTTTTTTATGTTAAGATGTAGTAATATTCACAAAATTTGGTTAAAAAATGTAATATACCTATGTTGATATTTACAATGCAAATCTACTCCAATTGTCTTAAAAAAAATTTTGTAAGTTTATTTAACCGGATTTCGTTTTCTCTCTTTTTCAATCATATATATGACTACAATTGTGTCATTTAATCTTTGGCATTATCAAATTATTTATTTCTCTCTAAAATTATTATACGTAATATACAAGGGTAGAGCTGAAAGTATTTAGGTATGTCCTATTTGGCAACATTTGTAATAAACAAATTATTTTAAAATTCCGAAAAATGCCCTATTTGATAATCCATTGAAGCATTTGCTTGATTTTGTCATTCGTTTTTACAAATTAGTAACAACTTAAAAATTATGTGGATAATGTCAAGATTAATTTTTATGATTTTCATTGTGAAGTTACGAACGAATTTGATTGGCGTGTTATGATAAAGCTCCATCCTATTTTACAGTTTACAACTGATTTAACGAATTTGCTTGATTTTGTTATTCGTTTTTAAAAATTGGCGTCAAATTTAAAATTACTTGTATACCAAGATTATTTTTTTATGATATTCATTGCGATCTTAATTAGCGACAAAGGGTCGACTCTGATTGTAGTTTTATGATAAAGTTCCATCCTCCTGCTATTTACAACTGATTTAATGAGTTGCAAGCAAATTTGATCTCAAAATTATCTGCATGAGGAATGTCCCAAAATAGTGACGACTGAATTCTAAACGAACATATAAGCCTCAAGAAGCTTTGTGTTGAGTGAATACCTCATTATTTGACCATAGCTAAAAGATAATCATAGCGTTGATTAATATGCCAAAATATTCAAACAATACGACAGAGGTTACTAAAATACTGTATACGACATTATCACGAGTGATGAAAATTGGATATACTATTATGAATCAGAAACTAAGAAACTAAGTCTGTGCAATGGATGTTTCCTTCTGAAGATTTACCCACAGAGATGAAGAAGGGACGAAGTGATGGAAAAAAGTGTCGCCTAGTTCTTAGTATGGACGGGTTATTGTGCAACGATTGTTCTGAAAACTAGTCACCGCAGGCCGTTATGTCAGCAAACGTTTGCCTGTTGTATTTGAAAACAGTTGGAGAACATTGCTTATGCAGTAAAGCCCTGTTTGTTCACAACAACATGTCTGCATACTCAGCCAGACGAACAACCAAAATTTTGAAAATATTTATTATAGAAATTATATGTCATCTACCCACAGACTACTCATTGACTACTCATCACAGACTAGCCATTACATGCAACATCGAAATTGAATTGTTCTTGTGTGCGTAATAGTACATATGTGTGTATTTACATATATATATATATATATATATATATATATATATATATATATATAAATATATATATATATATATATATATATATATATATATATATATATATATATATATAAAAGACAGAAATTAACACGTATCTTTTTATGACATTAGTGAGGAATATAGACTAAGCGCCGATATTTTATCGATACATATTATTACTGCGAGAAATGCGAAGCCACATTATAAGGATATCATTATTACTTGTTAAAAATAAATGCATAAAACTTTTATATTAGTTTGCTCATTGTATAATTGAAAAAGAGATCATTCGGGTAATTTATCATTAAAACGTAATTTTAAGAGCAAATTTTTGTCGCTTGGATAACTATATTAAATTATAATTATAATTGTTTTTTTTATTTGTGTAGAAATATCATGTTTTTCCTTCAATATTTAATCCATTATATTTTTCATTCATTCTCTATTTATTATATTATATTCTATTATCAGTTCATTAATGTTTTACTTTCCTTTTAAAATTTTGTTTCATAAAAACATACAAAATGTACTTTGACATGATGCAGTACGCTTTGAATATCAATATTGCATAAAACTATGATGATAACTTGTGACTTATAACGATGTTAAGCCATGACCTTAAACCTTCATATTTTTAAAAATGTGGTTCCCATCTATGGCATATCCATTAGTTACCTACTCCGAATTGTGGGTAAAATTTGGAACTTTAATTTCTTTAAGAACTGGGTTCAACGGTACATATATATATATATATATATATATATAAATATATATATATATATATATATATACGTAGTTCTTGAAATAATGCACACTGTGTTAGACGGTGAACTCGCTTGGCCGATACCGAAGAGAGCCAAATTTTCCCATAAGGATGAAGCAATAGATGTATGGAATCTGAAATATGTCATAAATTCTTTAGATTTAAATTTAATTAACTGCTTATAATTCACTTGGGCGATATCAAAAGGAGCCGATTTTACCTGATTCATAGTCACCGATACGACCATGAAGGTTCATTTTCGTTTACTGGTTAAAAAAATTGCGCAGATGCGCCTAAAGAAATTTTATTCATACATAAGTTATTTTTAGTATTTTAGTTTCTTCGTAAACAAGATAAAATATCACGGCTAGAAATTTCACAACAGCGCTTAAATCTAGAGTAAATAATGAAACAAAAGTTTGATAAAAAATATCTACTGTGTGTAGAAAATGCACACGGTATGTATGTAGAAAATTATAAAAACATGTACGGATATTTTAAAGTTAAACTAATAACATGTTACTTATATAACCTTAAAGAACTAATTGTATAGAAATTATATTCGTTTTAATAGTTAAGAAAATCAACACGAGTTTCTGATATAATGTTTTTACTGAGACTGCACATCGTAGTGATTTCTATTATGTAATTCAACTACAAGACAAAATTATACTATTCAATACGAAAATAAGAATTTTCTTACGAGTTCCGCATGCAATGGTACTGAAACATCAAAACTTAAGAGAGTATTTTTACCATTCATAATCATCTTTTTGTTAGTTATTATAAAAATCATTATCTTTTAAATATAATAATCTTATTCAAATGGTGGTTCAAATTTTCGTTTGCCAATTTTTCAAGTTGTTTTGTAAATAATTATAAAATATATAATGAAAAATATTTGACATAACCTTATCGTAAAATAATTTTCAATTATATATTTTATTAATGGATATATATAGCTATGAAGAGAGTCCTGATAATATGAATGATTATTTAGACTATCAATAAAATTATTAGTGAAATTAAATTGTACAATCTCTAAAACTCTTTTAATAAAAGTTGTCCAAGTTAAACTTGGTCTTTAAACTTAAATATAAATTATTGTTTACATTTTAAGTATTTACCAAATACACATTTTGATGGATTGATAAGTCGAAAAGCCTGTGTCAAAATTTGACATAATTTCTCTGGCAAAATTTTTCTTTGGCAACATTTTTAATACTTATAAATTACTCATTAATTTTTGATTGCACTAATAAGTCTCCGCAAACTTTACAATGTATATATTTTTTTATTTTTTTAATTACGAATCCACCAATACATTCGATAACCGATTAAATAAATTGTGATAAGTCTTTAGAATGCAATCTCTTTAATAATACTGAGAACACGTCTTCAATACCACATGGAATGGAATTTAGAAAATTATCACTCAATAGAAATTCCTTTTAAATTTCACTATGTAATACTGCAGTTTTAAAGGGTTTGACGATGGAAACTATATTGGAAAGCATAGTATTTTTTTTCAATTTTCAAGCAGTTTACAATTTTATTCAATTTTAATTCTGCATGATAAAGTAACCTTTTGTATCCATTTGTAAATTACCTGATTGTTGGGTTGTTATTAAAACCACCCCTAGAACGTACCCCACTAAGAATTGTTTCCAAATGGTCTTGTGATAGTTTATTAAAAAATAAACATTTCAAGTAGCTTTTTTTAATGTAGTCTACCTATAAATATTATAGATTAGTTATGTTTATTAAATTCCAGGCTAAATCTAATCGTTTCGTAGAGTGTATGATGACGGTGCCACATTAAAATTTCTAATTTTTAAAATATTTTTATACTTGATCGATTTTATTGAAAACTTCTTGCTTATTAGAAATAAATATTTTTAGGCCCAGAAAGATGAAATTTCCTGGAATTAAAAATATCAAATTTATCATTAATGAGGTTAATAAAAGACACAGTGGCTTTGGAATTCTGAAATTGTTATAAGTTCAAAAAATCATAGCGGTACTAAATGTCTGTCGCATTAGATCAAAAAGTAATTGCTCCATTAGCATCACTTTAATTTTTTGTTTCAAATAATGAATAGGCCTAAATGTAAATTTTTTCACCGATTTCAAACCTTTTTTCATTTGAATACAGTGTAATTGCGTAATAAATGTAAATTCAAATTTTCTATGATGTTCATCCATTAAAACTTTTTCTTTGTCATTAAACATATTTATCACAAATTGTAATAAGTGCAGGGATCGAGTAAAATATAATATTTTTTGGCTTGTTTGTGAAACATGGAGTATATGGTTAGCTGTGCAATTTCTCACTAAGTAAACTGGCCATGTTAAGATTTGAAGTGATTCCGTCCAATGTAATCGAAACTACTACATATGCAGTCTCAGTAAATAAAAAGCAAATTTCAATAAATTCACCTATTTATGAAGCCGCAAAATTTCTTACTGGAAAGAAACAAACTGGAACTTTCCAAAAACTATTCACAGCCATAATCATACATACCAGAACTTGGTTTTTAATTGCTAATTCAGATCCGTGCCAATCATAGCCTGTTAATATAGCCATACAATTTTTCTCAATGAATTCAATAAATTTCCTAACGCTCATTTGATCAAAAATAATGTTAACAAGTAATTGTTAACATTATAATAAAATAAATAAAAAATAAGTAATTTTCTTTAGAA
This sequence comes from Druceiella hillmani, assembly GCA_039881145.1. Lineage (NCBI taxonomy): Eukaryota > Metazoa > Arthropoda > Insecta > Lepidoptera > Hepialidae > Druceiella > Druceiella hillmani. The sequence continues at coordinate 12,036,799 of JAYKKI010000058.1, forward strand.
ATTTTCTTTATTTTACTGAATAATTTAGCTGTAAAGCCCTGATCATCATTGACTCTCTTATATTATATTATTAAGTGTGTTTACATGAAGTATAACACCTTGAACTATAGAATGAGAGTTAGTGAAAATTCACTATATTTAGTAAAAAATGAATATTTTAAATTTTTTTCTTCTGCATATATCTGTTAAAAATTGCAACCTATCACTATTGCATAACTTGATAAGGTCATTTAAATAATGCTGAAAACCTATACGTTTTTTAAATTCTTCAAGCACGGACTGTAGTGTCATAATTCTTTCTTTTCTCTCTTTGATTTAACCATTAATCTCCTGATGTTTGGATTCTTATTTTTTAATTTTTCTTGTTACTTGTTACATCAAAAATAAAATCATTTTTCATTATGATATTGATATATTCTTATTATTGGCTGCAAGATCTATGGCTCAGGTGACATATCTTTATATAGATAAGATGACACTGGCTATTTTGACATTAACTTTATCTGAAAACAAAAACTATGTTAATGGAAAAACAGACCAATAGAGCTACTAATTCTACTACAAACACTTTATTCTTATATCATGTAAAACACGTAAATATTTGCAATCATATTTTAAATTAAATAATTTTTTTTGTACTAAAATTATATACATGACGACAATTTTTACTAATGTTATTCGGACACGACATACAATATACGCACAAGTACTAAAAAGTGTGAAGATTGTCCAATCTTTGCAATGGTACAGTCCGCTTGTTAAACATTGGCGTATTCACGCACAAATATACATTTAAACTATTGCTAATCTTAAGGTATGACAGCAATAGAACAGTCACTGAGAAGACACTAAACGTTTAAAATAAAAATAAAAATAAAGGCCCAATTAAAAATAATAAAATATGAATTAAGATGTTGATAAAAACACCGGTACAAACTTATAGGCCCTGAGTCTTTTTTCAAATTACGTCGGTGTGCAATTTTTACAAAACATTGTCAGGTAAAATGTTTACTACACATCATAGCACTTTTATGCTAGTTGTCTCTACTAAGCATTCTCGTCTATTTTTCTCGTAGTACGGAATTCATGGAAAAAGTGGGAAACATTTACTTGAGTAATATTTCGAATAATGATATGGAAACCATTATTAAAGAATAAATAAAAATCCATGGATCAAGGGTAGACCAACTACTTCTTTCGAATGACGCGGTACATTGATACTTTTTTAATATATGCCAAAAATGTCATTATTTCTCGTATGAATCTAAAAAAATAAAAATATTTACGGTATGGATAATATTATCAAGTATTGAAATAATTTTGTCTCTTAAATTATAGAGCATAATTTAAATAATACACCGTTTAGTGCTATGAATACGCCGTTTAGTGTTGCCCTAAGCACTTTCTCCATTAAGCACTTTCTCCATTAAGCACTTTCTCCATTAAGGATGTGTTTATGAAATTTTAAACTCTACCCCCTTTGGAATCAAGATTTTTAATTCTTTTAATCACAGTTCCTTTTTCCAACTTACCATTTACATACGTGATTTTATCACAGAAGTGTTATTTTTATTTATAAGTTTTTTAAATTATTCATTTTATTTAATTACTTCCTTAATATCTCCACAGCCACAAGATTATTTTGTTCGACAGAATAAAAATGTCTAATATAAGTAAATATTTATTTAATATTAAAATTGGTAAATATTTAAAGAATATAATAATTAATTACTAATTTATCATAATATTTTATTTTGTTACATTGTGTATTGACATCGCATTATTTGGCGAAGGACATTTATAACTAGAAATACGAGTATATATAGAAAAAATAGGGAATATTCTCACAAAATTTGTTCTCCTAATTTATTAACTGTATCTATATCACAGCATCCCAAGCAATTATTCAGCAATCAATTCGAAGGTCAAGCATTTCTCAAATACGCTCACCAGTCTCACACGCCAAGGATGATAAAAGTGAGGGTGTGCGAAATTCATTTCGGAAACGCTTCCTGCCCAAAGCCATTAGGTCCTCGCCGCTAATTAGCTCAGCTTGCTCAAACACGAGTAGGGGCCGCGGTAATGTGCTTTTCGTTTTACCTGGAAAACGATAAAATTTGAATTATGACGCCTCCGTAAAGGCTCGGTCAGGTCAGAGAGAGGGCGGTTCGCCCGTGACCGTGACATTGTGACTTTTTGCCAATTATAAAATTTGTTATCTTCGGTTTTGAGCCGATAACATTTTCGACTAAACTGAATTACGATATAATTTTTGAAGAATGGTATAGCATGCTATTAATGTACATATAATAGAACTAACGTTACAAAAGTAGCCCAATGCGTTTTGAATACCCATAAAGGGGAATTTCGTTCGTTCCCTTAAAATAATCAATAAATAGTGACCGAAATAATTATATTTGAAACTTCTGTACCTGCTGCTAATTTTTCCAGATTGAAATTCTAATTGAAAAATCGGAGTTAAGGTTCATATTGTGAGTCAATTTGAAGTTTAATATTCCACAAAGGGATGAAAAGTGATAAACGAAATCTTCACTTATATAATAGCCAGTTGATACACACAATAAAAAGGAATTTCTCAATTAAAAAAACTTAAAATGTTAATGCCTTTTGTAGAACGCAATTTTCGTTATTAATTAAAAACAACAATTAAACATAAACGTGAACAAAAAAATTACTTATTTTAATAAGAAATTATGTTGCCGTTAAGTTTTTTTCAGCCAAAAACTTTATGATTGCCATCTAACGCGTAAAAAAATTCGTAACGACAAAACTAAATGTACATTAAGACCAAATATATAATCATTCCATTCTTTATTTTATTTCCATTCTTACGATGTGCAATCGTCCATGTGTTTGTCGTTTTAATAAAATATATATGTTTGAACAATGCAAGCGCACGCGTTGCTTATAAATAACCTGTGCGTTTCAAGGTGTTAATAATATTTATTAGTTGAGAATTGAACTCACATTAGAAGGATTAAGAGAGTATTAAATATATTTGGAGTTAATTTTATAGAAATTCATTATTCGCAATTAAATGAAACTATGTGATGTAGTAATATTTCTATTTTCTTTATCGAATCTTTATTGAATCCTTGCTAATAGCCCCCCTGTAGATGTTATAATACAACAAAACCTAGGTCGTAGTAAAGAATTTAAAGAAAGTAGAAATAATACTACATCACGGAGTTTCATTTAATTGTGAATAAAAGAGTATTTAGATTTGTAGGAAAATTTAAAAATTCAAGAAGACATAGTAAAGCTGTTACACTATTATTTTCGCAAATATTAGTATTATTTGTTCACGATATAAATATATTCCGTAGTACTTTTTAAGTGTACTTAACGGTGAACTTCTAAAAAATTAACTTCTAAAAAATTGCCACATCTGGAACTGACGCTATGATTTTTCGATAAACAATACATTAGCTTCCGTTTTACTTTATCAATTATTATTTCTGAAGAAGAGAGAATTTAGGGAACTTACATGTTTTTTAACATTTCCACCGGTATCTTTCGAACTATATAAGGAAAAAACTAAACTAATTTTGGAATTCTTGTAGACTGCCCTTTCAATTGATGCTCCAAGCGACCGATAGCCAAAATCTATTTCCTTTGCCTTTGAATGATTTCTGAGAAAATTGTGTTCGACAGAGATATGAATTTTGTGAGTAAAATCGTGATTATAGCTCTGTTTTTTTCGTACTTTCGGTAAGGTTTTTTTTCCTCCGGAGCACAAAAATTTAAAATAATCATTCCTTGTAAATTTTAAATGAAATTAATAAATTTAATTTTATTTTATTTTGCTGTATTTTAATTACAATATATAAATAAATTTTAATTACAATATATTTTTAATTACAATATATATAGCAAGAAGCTTATGGATTTAAGTAAAGGTTTGAGTACTATTGGATCTTTATATCCAAGTGAACAAAGAATTTTTTCAATATTTTTCTCTATATTCGTTTAAACTATTGTTGATGACATTAAATTAATCTGAATCGTTATCAAGTAAACTCTAGCAAAAGTATATTTTATGGTCAATAGCTTATAAATAGCATCTAATGCACCCTCCTATAAGCAACTGAAGTTCTATATAAGATAAGACATCTTTAGAGCCTATTTTTGATAGAATGCAATATATTTCTAGCTCGCTTATTTGATAAATTTTTATAATAGTAAAAATGGCAAAATATACAAAAATGTGTTGAGAGAGAGAGCAAATTTCAAATGACAAGAATCTAACGTGCACTTTTACATTATTTGATAGCAATAGGACGGAACTATGAATTCAATATCAGGGATGCCACACACCAGGAAAATCTTGAAATCTGAGAATAATCATGGAATTACATTTATTCCTCAAAATATAATGGAAAGTTCTTGGAATTTTTAAAAAGGTTGGCTATTAGGATTGGTTTTTAAGGCTTGACTTACCCTTAAAATATTTTCTGAGATCTTCACAGCCTGATTACCTCTTCGAACTGTTTCAGATCTTACTGAGCCGGGTATCCTGAAGTTTGTATTTCTTGAAGAAAGTACGGTATAACGACCGGCATTGAAAGGAGTACAAAACTGCCGATTTACTCCTTCTAATTATTGTTTCTATAATAAAAACCCGGTGCTTAATTGACCACGCATCCACGACTATTACAATTCCATGTAAACAAGCTTCTAGAAAATGGGCCCTCTCCGTTCCCTCACTGCCCTGTTGGACTTTTTATTATAATAAGAGGTCTTCAAAAGTACTTGTTTGAAGCATTATTGTCAAATGAGTAGAAATAGGTGTTAGCTTTCTAAACATATTAAGAGAGCCATAAGAGCTTGTCATATGAGGAATGAACTTGCGATTTGGCAGCTGAAAGCTCTAAATTTATTGAGGAACATTTTTTAGTAAATTACTCAATTTTTCTCCACAACTGTCTCTTTAATATGCATATCGAGAAATACTAGGCGGATATTAATGAGACAACTGCCAATTTACAATATAATTCATATTCTTTCCTATAATATATGTTGATACATATATTACGTATGAATATATTAATTGTTATCCTTTCTTATAATATATGTATTTATTATAACATTGAAGATTAATTTAAGAAAAACGTCTCTTTTTTTATCGCTTTCTAAAAAAATTACCATTTTGTCTTGATGTCATCGTCGCTGATTTATTTCTCTAAATCTTTTCTCAACTTACTTGATACATATTTTGTTCATTCTTTTGTTAATAAGTAATTCATTTGTGTTGTGTTTTCATTAGCATTTCAGTGTTAGTATTTTAGTGTTAATTTTAACCACCGCATATTTTGTCTCGTTGTATCATATAGGCAGCCAAGGACCAAATAAATGTGGCTATTAAGTCCTTAACTGACAATATGGCTGGATGTTTAATTCTATAAAGCAAATTATTTTTTTCTATAATATATTATTTTTGTTTACAACGTATATCCCTTTTGTATAATGAACATAAATATAATCCTTTTCATCTCATTTATTTCTCTAGCTGATAGATGATTTTTTTACTAATACATACTACTACTTACTAATACATTCAATATAATTTATTACTAACTTACTATTTTGGAAAACGTTTTAAATCATCAGAAAACAAAAATTAAATTTTCAGTTAAGTTACAATTATCGCCTATATGTCCTAATAAGCTACTAATTTCTGAATAGAAACTTAAATCTTTTACTTGAATGAATCATCGGATAAAAAGTATTTTACCGATACTTAAACTGAAGAGTGGCTTAAATAACGGTTAAACAAATATGTGAATGACAATTTATTAAAATTTAATAATGATGACGACTTAAAATAAAAAAAAGTTTTTGATAAGAAAAAAAATCACATATATTTTTTTCAAGTATATTGGGTCCTCACAGAGTTCTCCCACTCGAAACCAACAACAAAGGCTTCCCGTTATCGCTTTTCCCATTGTTTATGTTACGACTCAAAAATAAAAGATCACGCGGTTTATTAAAATTTGGAAATAAATATTTACAATAAAAAATGAAAGGAATTTCATAAATAGCAATTTTTCATCTGTTGTGCTCAAGGTGACTGCATCCTCAAAGAGAATTTCAAATATTTGCAATAAAAAATGAAAGGAATTTTATAAATAACAATTTTTCATCTATTGTTCTCAAGGTGACTGCATCCTCAAAAAGAATTTCAAATATTTGCAATAAAAAATGAAAGGAATTTCATAAATAACAATTTTTCATCTGTTGTTCTAAAGGTGACTGCATCCTCAAAGAGAATTTCAAATATTTGCAATAAAAAATGAATGGAATTTCATAAATAGCAATTTTTAATCTGTTGTTCTCAAGGTGACTGCATCCTCAAAGAGTTCTCGCACTAGTTAACACCAGCGAAGGGTTCACATTAATCGCTTTCCTTATTGTTGATGTTACGACTCAATACTAAACAACAGCACAGTTTATGGTCCTTCTAGCTGGATAGCGCGGTAACTAAGCGAAACGTGCCGAGTGTTCCCATTTCTTTGCCACTAACCCACTTCAATTATTTTTTTACAACATACAATGTTTAGGTAGAGAATAAAATTGAAAGAAGTGTCGGTGATTGAACGTGGTTTTTCCTGTAAAGGAAAATAAATTCGATGATGAAAAATAAAAATGAAACTCACAATTAATAAAGTTACTAACGGCGTAAATAATAAAGATATTAATAAAATATTCCATTACCATTAACTATTTCATATTATTATGTCAACTATAAATTTTAGTAAAATTTTGTATTTAAAGGGCTATATATGAGACAACTGCCATCCACACTTATCAATTATAATAGTATTAAAATTTTGACAACCTGAAGAGAAATTTATTATTCGTTGAATTTCCGTGTCAGAAAGACTTAAAACAATTGAGATTAAGATGAGATTAAAAAAGATAGTTTGGGAATCTAAGAAAAATTAGGTACTTAAATTTACGTATCGTATCACAATATGTTTAGTGTAAGCATTCCGTAATCATTATTATACTATTGACTGAATTGCTCACTTTTAAATTGATGAGTTACGGAAAACGACATTTTTTTCATACAAATATTATAGACACACTGCTTTTATTAAACAACAATACACTTAACACATGTTTTTTTAATGAAGTCGCTAAATAGTATTGGATAGGGTCGTTTCTTAGAGAATATTGGAAAAATAGCTATCATATATTTATATTGTAAGTTCGACTGTATTTCTTTCCTCTTTGCAGCAACTTTGTTCTAGAACACAAACTTTACAATATTTTGGTGTTGTTTTAAATCTCTTAAGGACAGATTTTGTCAAAAATACTTTTACAATATTTATTGTAAATAACACTGTTCCTCCATTATTTACTCGTCGAATTTGAAGTTAAGACTTGAATTACGAATTTTGGCAACTTCTCTTGCGTGATTAATTCCTTTTGTATATTTGGGATTAATTTTGACGTATATGTTTATAGAAAATATAAGTTTTTAAATTTCTTGTATTCACATATTCCAAATACAGTTTTTATATTTAAATAAACCACCAATTACAAGGGATCTAAATTTATAGAATCAGAGTATTATAAAAATATAATTTCAAAGCAAATTCGAATGCTAAATTATAATGAAATTAATTTATTTAAAATCCTAACTACTTAAAAAAGGTGAAAATTATATTGTTTAATCCTTTGTTTCATAATAACTTCGTAATCGAGAAAACAGATTTTGCCTTTGATTTGCATATTCAAATAGCGTGTCACGAATAACTGCTACGTAATGTGACTTTGGATGTTTCTTATTAAGTTCCGCCTAAACTGATAGATATGATTTCAACAAACCTGATACACAGAGTTTATGATTAAGAATAACATAATTACTCTTAAATTGATATATAGATGACCCATACGGCGACTTACCCAAATTTAAATTTCAATATGCGTACTGTTATATCCTGTATTTGCTAGCAGTAATGCTTACACAGCACCTGTCTCACGATTCTCGTATCAACATGATAAGGGCATCCGGCTGCCAGAGTATTGCATTACCATGACAAGCTCTGTTCCCAGGCCCGTCAGCAAACTCCACTCCCAGATGAATCAGCATTTCTTATCCTTTATAAACCCTGGACCAAAGCTTCACGAGGTTCAGATAATCACAGTTCAATCCAGTCCTTAGTCCGCGTCAGTCGTAATCCAGATACAAACGCGATCAAAATCTAACTAAATATTTTATAAAATATAATAATTGTAATAATATCTAAAAATAAATTGTTTTTTTTTATATTAAAACTTAAGTCGTCATAACAGTACGAAACCTTACGGATTGTAAAATAAAAGAACTGTTGCTTAATCGCAGTATTTAATTGCTGAGCTTTCGGAAAATAATTGTCATTTTGCGAAAACAGTAATGTAGAGCTTTTATACAGTTTTGTTTTTATTATTTGTGGGGTTAGCGACTAAGAGAACAAAGAAATGCCAAATATCCGTAATATAAAACATACCACGTTTTTTAACTATTAATTTAAATATGTTGAATTATACTTTAATATGACAATAGTGCTTATATAGACGCAAGTGGAAAATATTATAAAACATGCTATGCATTTATATAACTTTTTTATCGTACACCTTCCTCTCAATACTAAGTAAAGTATCATACTCTTGGAACAATAGTTGCACTTAACAATCAATTTAAAATTGGAAACTTTTTCTCAATAATCACGCAATAATGTTATTATCCATAAATAAAACTCATGAGTTCACAGAGTTCAGTGATTACGAGGGGTTCCCTATATACTTAAGCATAGATGATATTTATCAGTATTTCTATAAAACTATTTACAAATTTTAATATTATTATTCACTACGTAAATATATTGCTCCATATATCCTTTCACAGATGTAGAATTATCACGAATTTTTTTCTCTTTTAAGATCACTTCCATAGCTTTTCACTGAACTTTGGGTAAATTTAACATAATTCTATTTTTCTTTTCGTAACTTTAAATTTAGCCGTTTCGTAAATAAGGAGGGGGAGCTTTTGTGTACCTTTTCATAAATATCTAAAAATTATCTTATACATAATCGTTGATTCGTCTGTTAGTGATCATATAACTTCTGAATGACTTGACCGACTGAGGTCATATTCACACGACATATAGATTTTGTCAAGATAATGATTCATGCCTAGGATTTGATAAGGATGCTACAGTCAAGTTATTGACACATTTTATATTTATAGACCACAATATATGATTGTTTAGTGCTACGAAAGGAAATCACAAAATCTCGACCCGATAGATGACTCTGTGTTTCAAAGAGCAGAACAAGGTTTGGCGTTTCGAAACGTTAGTTTCATATACAATTCTGAAAAACATAAGTTGTATTAGAATTTAATTTCTGATTTGTTACCCACACAGCATGTGAAAGTAAAAAACCTACGTGATTTGCCCCTATTTATGAAAATGTTTGTACGTTATTTATTATAGATATATGTAAGTTAACGTGCTTTATTACATTATGATTTTCTGCATGAGATATAAAAATATACCATTTGATGTGTGTGCAAATAGTGTTTTATTAGCAGATTATTAAATAAAAGGAAAGATTTTTTAGAATAGATAGGATTTTTTAGCATAGATTGGGCCAATTAATTTATATAAATTTCATATTAAATTTGCATTAGTTACCCCGTGCGAATAATTCTCAAGTCACCGAATGGTAAAAGTAAGATTTAATGACAGGAACCCTTTACGTAATAGAGTTGTAAATTTACAAAATCAATTGTACGACATAATTGTAATATTATGAATTATAGAAAGTAATTTCAATAAATATATTTGGTAACTATTTCACTATAACCGATGGACAAAAGCTAGTAAAAAATTTGATTTTCATCTCATCAATACCGAATAACAGCGATGTGAGGTTGGCCCATGATTTATCCTTTTGACTTATTTGTTATAACTTTTAAAAAAAAGGTGATCCATCACACCAAATGAAACATAAGTTTAATCAACATTTGAAAAAAGGCGGTTCTAATTTATGGATTGGCAGGTAATATTGACATTTTTTTAATAAAAATTATTTTACATATAAACGGTATTTACGTCAGAAATAGAAGTATCTTTAATAACATTTTTAACTCCAAAAATATTAAGGATACTAAACAACATTAAAAAGACAAAAGTTAATTTAATTTTCACTTTTTAGTTACCTACCTACTCACTATCCAACTAAATGATTAATTGCTTTCTTTGACATGCGTATAGTTTATGCGGCAAAGTAACATATACACACGTGGATTATGAAATTTTAACGAGCTGAAAAAAAATTTATGAAATTTTATTTAGACTAAGTTCGTGATTCTAATTGCCAAGCGACAAATTTTTAGCCATGGAAATGACATAATTCTTTTATGATGAAACTCGATGTTTTTGTTCAGTAATTAATAGTATTAGTGAAGCAATAAACATTACAATGTGTATAATAATTGTATTGATAGCTCAAAACCTGCATTTACCTCGAGCCATGTTAATATAAAATCGAGCCATCTTAATCGATTTGTTTATTCCGATTTTAATTTGGGAAATGTGCCGTTATATTTTTGACAGGGACTTGCTTAAAAGTATTTTTAATTGGAATACTATTTTCTCTTTTTTTTCTTTAAATCACTGTTTAGAGATCAGTAAATAATAATAAAAGACTATAGCGAGAAGCAATTGAAAATTGTGTATTATTTCAACTTCCGTACGAATTTCATTATAATGACCTTCGATATCCTCAAGATAAAGCTCTTATACAGCTGCTCTTATCTCTTGAGTTAAAACAAAATTGAAGGATATAAATAAATAAATATTAAAAAAAGAAATATATATAAAATTACCGAGAATAACTTACATTTAATTTTATTACATACAGCAGAACATTTGCATTGTACAACATCATATAATTACAACAATTGAATTTATTATCCTCACTAAACTACTGGTATATCGTATAACTCTCGGAAATATATTAAAAGCTACACAGTTCCCCTAAAATAACTCACTACCATAAACAGTGGGAAAACCCACACAAACCAGGCTTCCGTTATTGTACTTGAAACATATAAATGCTGTTGGGTGTTCCTAAGAGTTAATCTTTGCTAATAGCCCACCTGAAGGTGTTGTAATACAACGAAACCTAGGTCGTGGTAAAGAACTTAAAGAAAGTAGAAATAATACTACATCACGTAGTTTCATTTAACTGTGAATAATGAATTTCTACAAAATTAACGCCAAACATATTCAATATTTAAAAAAGTTTAGTCTATGGAATACTTCATTTTCAAGATTACTATTAAAAAACAAAAATTTAATTGTTGAAATAAATGCACAAGAATTAAGTGGCCTATTTTCCGTTAGGCCATATACCATAGCGACAACCGTAAGGACCATATCATAGCGACAAGTTATTTAAAGATCTGAATAGGTCTTAATAATTAACTCAAATTACCGGGGCAAAATGTATAAACTCTTCTCGATCTTTTAAAATAATTCACACTTTTGAATCATTGAGTGAAAAAAGAAAAAGGCTTTTCCTCTAACACTGAGTATAAAACGTAAAAGATTATCAACTGGTTACTCTAAAAGTAGGTCACCAATTTTTCATATATGATATCTATAAGAACGTTTCCGTTTATCTTTGGAAGTATTATTCACAATAACAAGTAAAGTTTTTGTTAATGCAGAAATAGTTTTGTCTAATGATTACTCTATTTTTATTTTAATTACCCTAATTTTGTAGATTCAATTGCATAAAAGAATATTAGAGCCACAAACAAATAAAAAATAAAACGCAAATATATGAGTTGGATTCCTAATACTTTTTTAATGCGAGACCAAGAATTGCTTGAAAATTAAAAAAAAACCCAAAAATATTATAAGTGCAATACTTTTAAATTACTATTATTTTATTACCAAAATAGTAATTGCAAAAATATTTTAAATTTTGAAACTATTTTTTTATATTTATCTCCTAAATTAATTAGCCTGCTAGCAACTAATAGCTTAATAGACGGGCGAATGAAGAATATTATAACAGACTGACCAAATTTTTGTACGTAATAATCATGAAGACTTCAAATTTTAAATTTCGTGTCAAATCTTTCAGACGCACAATATACCTCAACAAAAATAACCTTATTTATTGTAATTTATTAGGAAATTATGTATTTCACCTCTACGTTCAGAATATTCATTATAAGCTTACCTTACATTAGGAAAATCCTTTGAAAGATATCCTGAACATGTCCTGAGTCACGTTTAAAATGACTGGATTATACTAAATCCATCATCGCTCGGACCAAAGCTGGCTTTATTAAATCCTCCACGTTTCTATCTCCCGTGTATATGACGTTTATGATGGAATTACTGTCGTATCGTTTGTGAGGCCTGTACTCTAATAATAAAATTGAAACACACGCCCGTATTTAATAACTCTCTTTTGCCTTTTGATAAATTTTATTTCGTTTGGAACTTTAACTTAATACTTTATTACAAAGAATTTTTTTTTATAACCAGTTAAAAGTTATTAATTAAATACTCATGTACTTAACGTTAGGAAATCAATTGAATATAAAATAAAAAATCTTGTGTGTATCGTGTCATTTGTGAGATGTGTGCTTTAATAACAAAATTGAAATTGTTAATAATTCTCTTTTGTCATTTGATAAGTTTTATTTCCTCTAAAATTTAAAATCAAAGATTAATGATGGTACGCACTTTAGACTTTATTGTAAAAAAATATTTTATTGGCCAGTTACAAGTTAATGGTTAGATACAAATGTATTTAATATTATGCAATTAACTGCAACTAAAAAAAATGTAAGAGAAACGGCTTTAATATCAAAATGAAAGAAAATATTTAATTACAGAGTTTGTTAGTTAAGAGGGAAAACTACTTTTCGTGTAAGGCGAATCAAATCAAGATAGGAAATGTCTGACTATACGGATGTAAAGTTATAATTAAAAAAAGAAAAAGTGTATTTCATATGAGAATTAATACGTCAACAGGTATTAATTAAGATTTTCGTGACCCCGTGTTTGAATATATAATTAAGGATTTTGTGTTTCGCGGTAAAGCGACTGACATCCGGGCGGTACATAATATTTTTTATGTATTCAATTGAATCTCAACTGCATAGAATATTCCGTCCTATACTTGCCAACAAAACAGGACAGATGAATCTAAAAAGAAATAAATTGGTAATGTAATCAACCACAATCGGTTAACTTTAAAATATTTCTTGACAGTCATTAATCATTCTTGCTCGCAATGGTAATTCGCAAAAGATATTATAATGTCGATACAAGCAGTTTTGATTAAAATTAATAACAGTTTCCCAATCTCAACGTTTCAGTCTTATTTCTTCCAATAGTCTTTTAGTATCAATCCTATGTATTGCTGACTGTGATAATGCTGAAAAGTCATAAGAATTATTGCGTAATATGTCACAGGTTAAATCTAATTTTGTCACACATCCAAAATTGTAAACAGCAACCACATAATTTTAAAGAAATGTAATTACCAGAGAAGTTTACTTTAAAAACTGTAACATATGTCTGTAATATTCCAAGAAAGAACCGCCCATTTCAGTGTCATTTCACGTAAGAACAGCCGGTTTTTCCGCCATCACCGTACTACTGATCTATATTTAGTTTATTTAATGTGACATTACATTAACAGTTATAATATTATGATCGGATGAAATAAAATATGTATCGAGGACTACTTTACTTGCATAGTAAAAGTTTTCACGTATGTTTTTTAAATTTCATAATTACGTGATTATTCACTAGACTAGCATAATAGAAGAATATAATCGCACAATATTTTAATTAAATCAAATGCACATTTTGTTTTCCATCTAAGTTTATGATGAGATATGCATGGTATAAACATGAAAAAATATAATCCTCTTACGTGAGCAAATATCATAATACGTTTCTCCTGCTCCAAATCTTGTTAGTTCTACACTGAAGTTACATAGTTGAAACTTTCATCTTTACAACGGTTCGTAATCAAATAATGCGTATTGTACTATTTTATAGTTCCATAACAAGTCACGAAAATGGGTAGTTTTGTTATATCCTTTGGCCTTCCCTTCGTTACTCCGTCCCTTGTGCAGTTTGCCACTAACAGGTGATTCATAATTAATTTATACATACTTGAGGAAAATCACGCACGCATATAGCTTTCTCCTTCATCACCAAATTAACTCGATGATGCTCTGTATTTATATTATCATCAGAATTAAAACAGTTTACAATGTTTCAAATGGACACGACAATTAGTAGTGGATGAAAGTCGATCGATAGGTATGTTTATTCTCTCCATAGAATTATAATTAGGAATATTACATATTGAACATGTAAATAGATTTTAATATTTTAAAGTATAGAAGCAAAAAAAATAAAATATAACATTATATACATATGTATATATTCCTGCTCAACTAAGCTTCAGAAATATGACCGCACTTTCTGAAGTCGTCAAGGAAACGAACGCAAGAACACTTATATTGGAAGGCGTTGTAATTTATTCAAGAGCTATTAAGTAAGATCAAGGTAGCGCACGTCTTCACAGTCAAATGAGGAGAATAAGAGCATTGGATGGAGGATAAAAGTCGTAAGGGGAATCAATGGCGATGACTTTACACGGAGTGAGCCCGTTGACAATTTAACTATGACATCATCGGTGTTAGGTTTCCAGCAAAGATTTTTTGGTTAAGGAACTCAAATATGTAGGTATTATTAAAAATAATAATGTAATGAAACATATAGCAGGTGCCGTGAAGGTTAAAAATAAATTTATTTATACAATATGAATTATACTTTCATATGACTCTAGTGCCTATGGAGGAACAGTGACTGGTAAACATTTCAGTTTTTATTTCGCCTGTTGTCTAGAGTAGTGCATTTATCAACTTTCTTACAAGTGGATCTTCATATTACTTTATTCAGCATAGTTCGTGTGCTACTCAGCCTTCTCACAATTAATTACTCAGTTTAAGGGTCACTGCTCTCTTCCTAGCTGTTGCACGTCCAGTGTTGCGTAATTAGTAAATGGCTTACTATGTTTATACGCAGTTTATTTTGGTGATAAAAGGAAATATAAATGGAAAATATTAGAAATTATAAATTAGCCTTTGATAAAATATAAAATATTAATCCTGTGGAAAAAACATTTTCATTTGAAAATTATGTCAACGTCAAATATTAAAAACATTGTAAAGATTTCTGATTCGTTTTTAAAATTATTGAGGACATGAGAAGGATAATTACGCAATCAGACAGTTGAATGTTTAATTAGCATACAAATCTTGTGTAACTTCAGGTAAATAACATTTTATTATTATCAATGAAGTTTAGTCTTTTTATCGGCATAGATGTATGATTTTTCCAACAAATATTATGAAGAATTAAATATATGTTTAATCTTTTTAGGAAAACAAATTGTTAAACTGTTTCATATATTATTTAAAAATTTAGAAAAATGAGTGGGTTTACTGCTTGCTTTTGTTCTAAATTTTTGAAATGATGAAAAATACGAAATAATCCATATAATAATATTGAAATTTTTGCATATCAATCCAAACACCAATTTTTTCTTTATTCATATATAACATAGTCCTTTAATGTTTATAGAATGTATGATTATATCTATTCAATATTAATCGAAATTATATACTCAATCTTGAATAAGTATTATATAACCTAAACTTGCATTTTTCATACTTTTTGTCATTTTTATAGCAGACGGTAATACGACATATCATTTGATAACGGAGTTGAAAATAATGAAACTTTTGAAAGACTATTGGTAAATGTAATTTCAGACGCCGAATTCATTGTTAATTTCAGTGAAGATGAGGTGAATTTGAGAGTAAATAAAAGAATTCCTTAAGAAGGAAAATTTATATTTTATAAGAATATACTGTAGAGGAAATAATTAAAGCGAAACCAACTTCTAAAGAAAATGTAAAATAAACAAAAATAAAATTATTGTTAAAAATTCAAACTAAGTTAATTTCTAACGAAATAATTGAACTTGTAATTTTTGCAACTAACTTGTATACCAAATAATAAAATACGAAGCATACACTAACATTTCAAGGTAAAATTTCTTAATTTCTTGGAATTTTTTAAAATTATAGTATTGACAGTCTCGATGAATTTTCTAAAACGTTCACTTGAATAATAGTAACGCTTTTGGGGTAAAACAATTTTCGTTAAGATAATGTTTCGTGAAATTGAACTTTTTAAATAAAGTTTCACACAAATATATAAGAAATTTTAATTCAAGTATAATATAACATTACCTCCATAACAAAATATTAAAAACTGGGTATAAATATGGATGGTGATAAATCAATCTGGGTAATAATATAAAGTGGCTGCTCTTTTTGTAATGAATCACGGGTCTAGGAATAAAATTATTTGTACGCGAATGTCATGTAAAATGTATAAGGATGGTAATATAAATTAATCTGGGTATTAATATAAAGAGGTTGCTCATTTTATAAAGGATCACGGGTCTAGGAATAAAGTTATTTCTACGCGAATCTCATGCAAAATACATAAGGATAGAAAAATAAATTAATCTGGGTAATTATATGAAGAGGCTGCTCATTTTATGGTAAATCATGGGTCTAGGAATAAAATTATTTGTACGCGAATATTTTGCAAAAGCTTAAAATTATTATAATACTAAAAAAATATTTCATTTTAATTCAGTAGCGTGTTTTAAATATTAATAAAAATAAATTGTCTTTGGATTAAGCGCCACCTAGCGCCATCTATTCCACTACCAGAAATCACAGCAATATTTTAATGACTCGAACATATATAATTTGAAAGAAAAAAAATTATTACAATTTGACATAAGTATTTTATTACTAACTTGTAAAATTGAAGCATCTACAAAATAAACTGTGGTTGTGTAAATTGAGCAGCACCTAACATCATTTAGCATAATATTTCGATTTCTGAATCGTTTCAAGTTGACTCTATTTTCTTATTTTTACTCTAGTAAGATATCGCTGAGCACCATTTGCTATGAATCACACACGAAACACATTTATTTCGTCTTACGTGTTCATTCATCGTCCTTATATCGATAACAGTTTATTTAGTCATCTTTTACACATTCGCATGTAAACCATACACTTGTCAATAGATAGTATAATTAAAACACGTTATTCTGGCAGTTAATGTATTTAAACCATCAAATTACCATACTTATAGTTACATGTATATATATATACACACATATATATATATATATATATATATATATATATATAAATATATATATATATATATATATATATGTATATATATATATATATATACTCTACTATTTACTAGAAACTAACTCAAGACTAGATTGAAATCGGGTTCACCATTGATGTCAAATACAATAAGTATCATTGTGTGGAGAACCGATAGTCCTTTCCTCGTTTTCCGTTACAAGAACTAATATTTTACTTTATTTTTGAAACAGGAAACGAGAAAAAGAATATCGGATTGCATAAGGTTTATCGGTCTCGGAAATACGTAGTTTTATTTTAATATAGAATAGCATTTTATCTCTAATACAAATAAATTATGTTGAGTGGATGGTTTTGATGCGAGCAAAATAGCATACACGGAAATACAACAACGATCGGTGTGGAATTATCAATCAACTATTTTCAATGTTTTGTAATGCGCCCTAAAACGACATTTTTGAGTAACAATTAAAAAAAATGTTTTTTCGGTATTAAGAAATACATATGTGAATAAGCACTAATATTTCTGTAACTATTTAATTAAACATTCGTAAAGCAATTTAAAAAAAATTAACTTGACTGGATATAAGCCATTTTTCCTATGTTCATAACAAATCTTAAGACCTTGAGTTACCTTCAATTTTTTTGCATAATAATTACATTTTTCGCAAACATAAGTGTAACGCGGTGAAGACGTTTCAAGTGCATCGTTAACAACTTACATAAACTTACATAAATCTTATTAGAATCTTGTATATAGAATATGGTGATCGATGCTCGTCGATATCCAATAATTATAAATTATTTCGATTACCGCTGCGATAACTGTATTACAGGCGAGCGTGCCTTCAGGTAACCCTGATTTTTTTCCTGGCGGACATAATTAATAGTAGATGGCGTAAAGTTATTATGTCAAAATTACATGTTTTTCGTTATCCCTTAATGTTACATACATTTTGGTTTTGTTAAATAAAAATTACGTTACTAGTTAGGTATTTAACTAAACGCGCGCGTTAATGACTATAAATAAGTGGCAAAATCAGACAGAATGCATAAAGTTAAAACGATCCAAATGCATATAAAAGTGGAGGCATCTTGTTGTTTTATCACAGATCTGCTGATGCTGTCCTTCATCTTTTCAAGTATTTGATGGATCGATCTAATTATGTTTCGTCGTAATGGTCATTAAACTCCAAATTTCTTCATTATAATTTAAGCATGACTAACATAAGTCAAAAACTCTTAGTTGAAAATATTTACAGGGGAATTTAGCATAAAAAGTAAAACGTGATGTAATAATAACTTTTTTTTGGAGTATTACTACTTGTACCGACCAAACAAACCGAAGAAGTTATTCACTCGTCTACCTGTACTTATATTTACCGTTACAACATAATTATATAGTTTATTTTCTTTAAAAAAATATTCAATTCCCTCCCCTAAATTTGAGTGTACTGTTTGCGTTAGTTTCATTAAATTGAACATCTTAGTGACAGTAATGAATTATTGAACTGTAACCTAATTTAATATTTTTGAATTTTTACTTGGAAGGGAAAATCGTCACTGTTTTTCCGGAATGAGTTGTCATGTTTGTGTTTACCACGGGATAATGAATAAATATATTACTATTTTGATTACGCTAGATAAAACGACTCGAAAGCAGCAGGATTGTACAGGGCACATGAAGCACCTGAAGGTTGGCCTCAAACCGAGCGGTTCTCTGATCATCGCGTAATCTGAAGGGTTTATAATTTAATATCTCCATAGACGAGTGACAAAATAGTAGAACGTCGATTCAGAGTCCTAAAATCTAAGATCGATTAAAAAAAATTGGTAATTGGAACTTGAAGATTAAAATAAGAGACTCATTTCTAATATCAGATTGCTTAAATGGGGAGTCTTGCATAACATTTTTAAGATAAAATATAATTTAATTTCTAGGAGATGCACATTTACAGAAATATGATATTATGAACTGATGGTGTATTCTATCGCACATTTACAGAAATA
Source organism: Druceiella hillmani (assembly GCA_039881145.1). Taxonomy (NCBI): domain Eukaryota; kingdom Metazoa; phylum Arthropoda; class Insecta; order Lepidoptera; family Hepialidae; genus Druceiella; species Druceiella hillmani. The sequence goes on from JAYKKI010000058.1 coordinate 12,056,138, forward strand.
TGATATTACGAACTGATGGTGTATTCTAATCTTTAATTCAAGAAATTAATTTCAAGTAAAAAAAGATTTCCCGGCCAACCTGTAACTTGGAGTTCGTAGTCTCCCGACTTAAATCCAGTTCAGTTTTCCAAATAAGAATTCCACAAAGAGTTGGCGTTCGTAAAGAATGTCGTAGATTAGAAGAATTGAGAAGAAATATAAGGTAAACCTGAGAAACAATAAAAATTAATACAACTGATTTAAAACAATGATCAATGAATTTTCACCTGCACCTCATTCGTCAATCAAGATGGTCGTAATTTTGAAAATATTTTACATTCAAATCATATTTTACAACTATATTTATATCAATACCTTTCAAAATAATTTTCTATATGTAATTATATATATATTACATAAAAAATATAAATTTTTACAGACAAAAATTGATGAAATAACAAGGTTTTTGGTCAACATTAAATTCAAAATCGGGTATTTAGAATATATTATGTGTCTGCTAATTTTTGGCACCATTTTAAGGTATATGTAAGGAAGTACTTTGATTACCAGTAGGCCAGTTAAACATCTAGTTAATAAAAACAAATCAAGTTTCTATCACAATTATTTATGTCGACAAAGATTGCATTGTTTTCAATTTATGAGTTTAGCTAAAAAAAAATAAAAACTACTAACCCGAAAACTGCCAAAAATCCCATGGGAAAGTTTTGAATTAACCTTGATATTCTTTATCTTCTTACTTTTGCTTAACATTATTTTGTGTGACACCTGTAAAGTCTAGAAAATAATTATCTAAATAGTTTGGAATTTTAAATTATTCACTTTAATTTATCCGGAGTGTACCCCAAATCTAATATATTAGTTGTAAGTTATAAATCCTTAAAAAAATTATATTAATCCTTCAGAAAATCTTCATATTCTATATTGCTCAGATACTCCGTTCAAATTGATCATCAGCAATACTCGGTATTTGTTGATATATTTTGCAGGAATACACGTTGCATAAATTGTATGAGTACTTGTAAGTGTAACCTAATATTAAGTTTCATAAACGCCAATTACAGACACCCAAAGTAAGATCGGAGAAGAAAATTTTAAATAAGAATCGACTGAAGTCGTGAAGGAAATGCTCTTAAGGTTAAATGTTCCAAATATTTCAACATGATCTGGAATTGTATTGAGATTATTACTTTAAAGGCTTTCCTAAATTGTTGTATACTAACTTTTAACATTTAGTTTGCTAAAATAACTGTTTAATTATGGTTTATTAGCTATTCTTTTGAATATAATTGATCATTTTTAATTATCAGCCAATTTATTTATATACTATAGTATATTATATAATTATATATTTATATAATTATAGTAAATCAATTTTTGGAAAAAAAATTTAATAAAACTTTTAAATGGTTGTTAAGAATTTTATATTATACTAATAAAAATATACGTACGTTAGAGTTTTTATATAAAATGCTAAAAGAGATAGCTGTAAACAAAAACCCAGTTTAGCCCCCGTAAACCCAGTTTCGAATACTCAAAATACACGGAAATAGCTGTCAAAGAACGCAACCTACAAGTATTAAGTAGTGTTTCGTGATGTTAATTGAAATTCGAATCACGCTAGTATTTGGATTTCTTTAATTTTTATTTATTTACTATTAAAGGCACGATTGTAAAGATGTATATGAAAGATATTAACGTAACTTTCCGACTTAATATTAGAAAAAACTTAGTGTAAGGCTTAAAATTAAAAATGCGAACAAAATATGTTTTTACAAGACCTTTCCAATAATATCCCATTCGATGAGATTGCGCAAAAAAAATGTTCTTCTTCGCTAAAGGAAAAAAAATTGTTTTCCTTATTTTGCTACATGTCACCTGATGACGAGATGTCTATATTTAATATTTACTTCCAAATAGATGAATGTGAAGTAGGTTCCACAATTCTAGACTTGTGTGGATATAAGTATGTAATATATGTATAAAGGCCTAAAAGTTCCGTACCTATCATGACAGGCAGAATTATGAACGTGGCGATATTGTGAATTTACCTGTTAAAAGACATAACACATGCCGACGTATGAGTGACAAAATTCATCGCGATAACGTATGGTATTTTAATTGATTGAAATTATATGTAAATCATCAAGGATACTAGCATCAAAGTTTCTGGGTGTTCGCTTTATACATGTATTCAAGCAACTATGAATAAATCTGGGAAAAAAATGTAAAAGATACTGTTGTGCATTCGACTACATGAAATAGTAGGCTAATGCACAACAGTAAAGTTTGAAAAAACTGAAATGGATGAGATATGAAAAAAAATGTGAAAGAATTATGAAAATTAATTAAAAAAAATTGGAATATCGGATACCTCGTTTTGTAAAATTGAAATATCGGATACCTCGGACCGTAGTTATTTCAATGAAAAATTTAATGGTGTATAGCGTATTGAAATTATATAGGATTTATTTAATAAATTGTATAATTCATTTATAATTTATGTTTACTGAATATAAGGTAACGGAAAAAGGAGCAGGATATATACATCGTTTCAATTATTTGAATACCTCAAACTTGAAAATATCAAACCGCTCTGTCGAAAATCGTGGGTTCACTTAAAAGGTGGCAGTTCACGATGTACGGTCGTGATGTCGCCATAAACTTTCATCTGTCCTTTTTAGAACAAACCAAGACAGCCCCACTAGTTCTGTTAAAGTTTAAAATTATTTCAACAGAAACTGTCGCTTATTTTTGCATGATTACCTCCCCTTTTCAGTCTTTGATTTATCGTTAGATGTAAAAATATTTGTTTTTTATGATAATTTGTAGATTCACATATTTTTATTCACATTTTTAATAACCATAGAGTTTTATTTTTTATTTGGAGTGTATTACGTAAATGAAAAATTGGAGCTTCCGGAGCTTGTGCAGCTTAGGGCAAGATATTTTCAATGACGTGTATATTGTAAAAATCAAAACTAAATTGGAGGGGTGTATTGTTTCAAATTCAGACGTCGCACGAATTGGAATATAAAACACACCTTAATTTTCTTTATATAGATCCTTTGCTTTTCCGGTCTTTTTTTTAAATACACTTATATTTCTTCTTGCATCGGCTAATATTGCGCTAACATCTTAATTTTTTTCCGAATTATAACATTTTTAACTAAAACAATTTCTATACGAAATTACATTTTCCGTTAGTTCAACTTGCTATTGAAAGTGAATGCGGTGGAAGCGAGTGTCTAAGCAATATTATCGCCACTCCGTTCTAAAGTGCATAACACGATGTGTTCTGCATTAGAAAATGTATGAAAATTTCCATATTGAAAATAATATTATTTACATAGCTTTTGTACGTGAGAAAATTTCACATTTTACGTTTTGATTGCATTAGAATAAAATTCGATAGAAATCGAACAGATGGTAAATAATGAGATAAATACTTATTTAACATATTGAGCAACTGTGTAATTTTTGAAACTTTTTTGAACCGTAATATAAGTTAAATATATTTAACGAATCGCGTTAAGTTATGGCTCGAAATCATCCATTCATCTGAAAAAATAAATTTTTCTTAGATTTGTTAACGCGGAATATTTAACATAAATTATAAAATATAAGAATATAAGGTATTTAACATAAATTCCCGTACATTTAATCTCATTAAATGTTATATTTCTGTTAAATTTTAATAACAAAGAAATTTAAGTATTTTTTAAATATTTAATGCTTTGTATTTCATTTGTTAGAACTCATTGGTTTTATGGTGTTCATACAATGATAAGCATGATATAAATTTCTTGCTTATGCCCAGAACTTTATGCACGCCAATGAATATACCATTTAAGCATCAAATTAAACGTATCTATCACCACTAATTAAAGTTCTATCACCATTAAATGGATACTATTTTTTAAATTTTTATTAATGTTATGGGATGGAAAATTTTGTGCGCTTATTTAATTAATTGCTTAATATTATCTTAAAAACGCTTTAATTATCGATGTATTACAAATATGTTAGTACATGAAATACGATGTGGAGTCAAGTAACCTATAATTTATAATAATCAGAGATTCGGGTAGAACTTACTGATTTCAGGTTTTGCATCTAGAAATATATCAATCGTAAAGGGTAAATTATTGGTTCGCACAATTGATGATTACTTAACAAACTTTTAAACAAACACACACACACTTATCCTTAATTAAAACCTGGATAATATTACGACTAATAATAATTTATTTAATATTTATCGTTCCATTTGTTGGAACAAATAACTTTTACAGCAATATTCTTTATGAAGAAGAATGTAATAATTAGAGGGAAAACTGTGAATGAAACAATTAAAATAATATATAGTAGCCCATTTAAGCTTTCTTTTTTTCTCAAGATTTCAATACCTTTTCCAAATTTTAAATTGATCTAATTTGAGTAAGATTTAGTTTATTTTGTTTTAAATGGCAAGTAGAGAAATTATTCAAAACTTGAGAAATATTTGGTTACCATGTACTTGTGGAATTTTATGGATTCACTAGTAACGTTAAAATTTTTGGACCACTTAGAAAATAATTATCTCTGTTACAGACATCATAACACCCCCAGATGATAATTCGATTTAGTACAGAAACTATGTGTATAACCGTCAAGTATATAGGGAGAAGAAATGGAAAATAATGATATATAACAAAAAATACGAGTATTCCTAGTCATTGCCGAATAATATAACAAACTGTGTTACCTTTTTTTGACTCCTTTTTAAGTAAAAATTAAAATATGTCTCGCGTAACCTACAAGTATCTAACAGTATTGTAAAAAAAAGTTTATATACACTGAATAATTTCTTTAAAATTAGAGCAATGGCATTAAATATATTAGAGAATATGAAATCATTAAAAACTAACAATGTAATCACTCATTAATTAAACAGATAGAATTCAATCTAGGTGGAATAAACATCGTTAATATATATTATATATATATATATATATATATATATATATATATATATTATCGTTATTATATATTATTTATACACTCCTGTATTAAAAATAATAAAATGAAAGTTTGCACATTTTAATCTCCGACTGGTACGTAATATTATATAGCTATAACACAAATATACTTGGCAAATAATAACAACAGGCAGGATTTTCTAAGCCAATTCCGATTTAGGTATGATGAATTAAATCTAATACAGTTACTTATTTTTAGACCTGAATCGCAAAACATTTGAAATATCAATAAAAGGACTACGCTAACGGTTGGTTAGCTTATTAAGAAGAGGAATCGGAGATATATCTATTTTTATTTCTAATAAGTAACACATATGGTTTTAGCAACAGATACGTTGTGAGTATATTTGATTTGGGTTGCCAATTATTTCCGCTTTCTGTATAAAGAGGAAAAAAAAATGACTTGGTAAAAATGCAGACTATCAAAGTGTATAAAATAGAAAAATGCTACAGAATTTGGAGAAGTAGTGAAAATCTCTTTATATCTATTAGCCCCAAATATAAAAATTAGAATTATTTCAATAATAAACTATATTAATTGGCGACTCTACTTTCAAGTAAGAATTTGTAATGTAAGTTAAACTAAATTATAATGATGCTTCGTCATTCTTGGAAGGTAATAACCATTACAAAGAAAAGTAATTAGCTGGAACCATAAAACATTCAAAAAGACAAAGAACAACATTATCATGTGTATGTTAAAACAAAAGCCGCCTTCCTTTATGTACCTTTGTTCCATTTGAACTTTATTTTTGGTCTTTGATTTTACCAGTCATACACACTCATTAAAACTGTTTATAACGAGTTAAATTAGTTCTCAATTAACGACATAATTCTTCATTTAACAAAACCAAAAATATATACGGAACATTAAGGATTAAGAAAACATATACTATTTGGATCTGACATGGTTGCGCATTATATTATTCATTATGTCTGCCATGGTAAGAGACAGTGTTACCTGAAACCATCGTTCGTCTTCAATATCGAAATAATTCATAACTGGTTACGTTTACGAGCATGATGTTATGTCAACCATATGTATGCAAAATGTATGTAACTTGTCATCGCACCTATTGTTTTACTGAGGTTTAATTAATTACAGAAATGTTAGTGCTTATTCACATTTATAGTCCTAATAACGCAAAAATTGTTACTTTGAATTTTTTAAAGTGTCAAATTGACTTATAAATACTTCTGAAATCACCATGAATGGACCACATAAAATGAATATTTGAATATAATTGTTTCTAATCAAAATCAATTTATAATGATAGAAAAGTATTAAACGTAAATGTTCATTTCAAATTAATTTAAAGGGTGAATAGAAAAAACATTCCAGTGATCATAAGCTTTTCAGATGTCGACTTGCATAATGCATGCATGTATTTATTTTTATCTACCATGATCTCTCCGACAACACAGAAAGCCTATTAAGGTTCGCATTTTAAATCAAAAGGATGTCATAAATTCAAAGAATTTTAAAATTGGATTGAATTTGTAATGAATGGCTGTTTAATGTTATATGACATATTCTCATTATAACCAAAAAAAGGACTCGAGTTGGTATGTGAAAGCATAGTTGAATTTTATTTTATTTTGTGACCATTACATATATACATACACACAAATACATATATATATACATATATATATATATATATGTATATATATATATATATATATACATATATATATATATATATATATATATATATATATATATATATATATATATATATATTCCTTCTTATCTAACAAAGTGCGAATTTTATTCTTGTCTTACTGCAGAATATACCTCTTCCAAAATAGAGGTTTTAGCTTTTGGTAAATGTTTTGTCTTCTTCCTCCCGATTTGCAATAAAATTTTAGATTTCGACTATCTATATAATTTACATTAAAATAATTAAAATTGAAATACTTTCCATCCATACACAGCTTCTGTAGAATCCTCTGCAAAAATCTGATGGGTACATTTTCTCCCAATTTCCACACAATTATGCAAGGATTTACAATGGAAGCATTAAAAAAAATATGCGACTCACGCGATAAGTTTTACTACTACTCCCTAATTTGTAGTTCTGTCTACATTAGTTAAACTTATTTGCTGAGTTTTTATTTTATTGTAATCAATAATCAACGTAGTGAAATTTTCTTCCTAAACAGATATTTTTATTCTCTTTCTCCCGGAAAAAACTGATATCGATCATGAAAATTCGACAATGCCTATACTAATCCCTTTTCAAATATATTCATTGCTTAATTCACTATATTACTAAAAACACATTCAAATTCCTTTGTTTCATTAATTGGTCGTAAAAGTATAAACGATTTTCATCTCTTTTTTATAACTAAAAACTATTTTTGTATATTTTTAAAACTAGGAAAGTGATAAAAACAGGAAAAATCGACAAATGTGTTTTTCTTTCCTGCAATTGTGACATAATTATTGAAGTCATTTATTTTCTTAACTTTAAAATGTATAACTGATGCATATTAATTTAAAATTAATAGTAATAAATTATTAAATATTATGGTTACAAAATTCCTTCCCATTTCATTTCATCCATGTTTTTTCTTTATCTCTTCTATACAATTTTTGTCTCCCGTTTTTTCTCTTAATTCAACACTTATTTCCCAAATACGCATTATCCTTAATTCACAGTGTTACATAATCTTACCCTAATCAATTTATTATATTAATGAAAATTAATTAATAGCAAAACGTTATTCATTTCTAAAATTGTACTGTCAGTTAATTTGAAATTAATAAATATATTTTAAGACACTTTATTGTTGTGTAATTTTTGTACAGTAAAAACCTTGTTTTATTTAAAATTTTTTTTAAATGGACTGACAATTTTATTACTCTTGAAATAAATTTCTTTGCTTTATTAATATGCGCAACCAAGCACATGCGCAAAGGAGATTTTTTTTTAAATAAATTGCTACATTTCTAATAGTGTGCGGTATTTTCAAATATTTGTTTAATTAGAGTATTCACATTTTGACAAATTTTAACTTGTAGCTGTCGTTCCTTAAAAAGAAAATTTATTCAAATAAAAACTTGTTTAAATCGTAAAAAAATGTTAGAGAAATTTATTTGATTTTTCACTTTTTTTAATAACACGATAATGAGCATATTTAATTTCCACTGTAAACGGTGTTAATTAAGATTTTTTACACATAATTCAAAGTTTGTGGGGTTTTAAAAAATGTGGAAGCGTTTTTTTTAATTGACGAATATTTCTGATATTAAAGTATATTTTACATATTTTAATTAAAACGCACATATTACTTTACTTTTATCAAGGTTTGTACTATCCCCATTTCAAATTCAAATACTTTATCATACTACCCATAGATATGTCCAGTAACTGCGAACATTACTTCGAACTTCAATGAGCATTAAATTTTACTATCTCCACTTAAACTCATTATCTTTCAAAGTAAAAACCGTTTATTTTGATTTTTCATGTTAAGCAAGACGTATAATAATACGCGGTAGATTATATACCAGGAGTAGGATATTTTTCCAAATGTTTAGCAGGGCTTACTTTATAATTTTAAGCAGATTGGCTTATCGCGGAATCAAATTTTTTGGAAAAAAATTTATTGTAAAACAAAACTCCATTAAATTACTAATAATTCAATCATATTGTTAGACAAAACTCATTTAAATTATTATAAGATCAAACTCCACTCTTTCTTACACTTGCGTGTAAGATATTTCTGTAGCTTATAAACTTGACTTGTTTTCACGTTCACTTGTTTTCATAATATATACCATTTTTATTTTTATTGTTGAAAAAATATTTACCCAATGTTTTAAGGCAATGGTGAAAGATAAATTTAATTAAATAAACATTTTGTAAACAAATAATAAAATCCACAAAAAAAAATGAAGACTTACCGTCGCTGTGGTGTGTTGGGTTGATCACAAGACATACGGTCTTTGACGACGCGGCGCACTCCGAAGACCCTGGTCGGTTTCCGGCCGTTCTTCGATTGGGGCTGGTCGTGTGTTATGGTTGGCAGTAACAGATTTCTCTCGTATCAATAAGTCCGCCACATGTATCAATTTGATAAATAAATGAATATAAAATAAAATAACATTTTGAAAAGTTCAACCGTTACCTACGCAGAACAAGTGAAAATATTTTCTGCTGATGATGGCATCAGGCCCTGGCCATCGTACAGGAATTAATTACTTATTGAGATGGATGAAATAGTTTTATGTCATAACGAAAATCTTATGACCACCTGCCGGCTTTATAAGCAAACCCGCCCGTTGCTACCATAAAACTGTATTGTCACCAAAATTTCATCTGAGTTTGACAGGTTTCGAAAGATTTGCAATAAATATTCAAACTTTAATAACTGAAATTAACAAAGGCTTGTATTTAAAAATAAGTGTTTATGCCAAATAAAACTTAAGTTTAATAAAAATTTGTTACACGACGGTTCTAATTTACAGAATGGCAGGAAGGTTTGCTAATTTTTTATTCGATATATGAACGGTATTTATGTCAGAAAAAGAGAATCCTTAATAATATTATTTATCCTTCAAATATTGAGGATAATGAATAATATTATAAACGCTAAATTTAATTGAGAGTTTTCTATCACTTTATTCACTTTAAATTGGCTAATTGCTTCCTTTGACATGCATATAGTTTGTATAGCAAAGTAACGTATAGACTCTTACAGCTTAGAATGCGTGGAATATTAACTCCACTCATCATTAATGAATTGGAAAAATGTTTCCTTATGCTTACTTCATGTTTCGATTCGCCGAAAGTCCAATTTTTACCCCGAGACACGTCATAATTCATTTGAGATGAAACATGATGTTTTTGTCCAATAATAAAAAAATATTATTTCAACAAAATATATATTGAAACGTTTTTATTATTTACGTTGCTTATGTTCTTTAGATCTCAATATTTGCATTTAAATTGCGCCACCTTTACTGAAAATTCAAGCATTGCACAAAAACTAGATACAATGTAGTTTGAAAAATATTAGTATATGCTATAAAAGGTCATATCGTCATGTCTTATCGTCGGCGTCAACGCCAGAAACTTTCAGCATAAATTTCAAGTTAGGAAAAAAATATAGCCTCCCCATCTTTGAATTAAAAATATTCTAGATGAAAAATACTAGAAATAAAAGATTCTAGCGGATTATGGCAATTCAACTTCATAGATTTAACAAAACTTACGAGTTTAAAAATAAACTATACGGACGGTACACCGTATTACGTCTGCTGTTCATTTTGACTCTAATTTTGGCCACATGATGTATAATTTTTGATACGAATTTATTTAAAGGTGTTTCCTTATTTTTTTTTGTTTTAAACCTTTATTTAGAGGTAAATAAATCATAAAAAAATAAAGCAAAGAGGCTTTAGTAATTAGGTCAAACACACGGTTAAATTTATAAACTATAATCAATCTGGTCAATTTATTCACGCTTTTAAATTTTAAAATTCATGAAGAAAAAAATCCTTCTAACTCTGTGTTTGTCAAATAGAAATTGATCAATCTCTTGTAGGGTTTTTATAAATACATCCTCGTATACCTCTGGAAGTATTATTCGAAATAATTAACAAGTAAAATTTTTGTCGAGGCGGAAATATTTTTCGAAGTTTTAAGGAAGACTTGAAATTTAATATTGTGTATAAAATATTTTGGATACACAATTTCCTTCAACAAAATTAACGTTGCTTTTACTATTTCAATAGTGAATAATGTATTTCTCATCTATATTCAGAACATTTATTACAAGCTCACCTGACATAAGTCAACTCCTTTAAGATATATCTTGAACATATTCAAAGTCACGTTTAAAATGGCTGGATTTGACTAAATCTACCAAACCTGCCTTTTATAAATCTTCCACATTTTCTACCTTGCATGTATCTGACTCTTATGATAGAATTACTGTCATACCGTTTGTGAGACGTCTGCTAATAAAATTAAAACACATGACCTTATATAATTATCCTCTTTTTGTCATTTGATGAAGATTATTTCATTTTAAACTTCAAATTAAATCGATTCACATTACTTAAACTTTATTACAAAGAATTATTTTATGGCTAGTTACAAGTTTATACTGGTAAAGTAAATAGTTAAATACTGGTATAGTTAAGGCTAGGAAATTAACGGAAACTAATATAAAAAATCGTGTGTATATATATATATATGGGAAGATTATGAAAGAAACGGCTTTTATATCATATAAACAGGAAATGCGTTATAAATGAAAATAAACATTTAATTGTGGAGTTTTAAAATTAAGAGAGAATATGATGAGAATATATTGTTAAGAGTAAAAGTGAATATTGGACGCGCATTAAGACAGCAGGAGTTACTAGAATTTGCGGCCCTGTATTTGTAGATAATTAAATGGTTTATATCTCGCGGTAGAGCTACTGACATCTGCGCGTTACAATTTATTAAATTGTGTTTCAATTACACAAAATATTTCGTTGTATATTTATAAAAAAATGGTACATGAGTCTAAAAATGAATCAATGAATAACGTTGCCAAAATGTTGAAATAATGTAAATATATTTCTTTAATATAATTTCTTGAGCTAACTTGATTTAATGTATTGATAATTTATATGCTTTCTTGCATTAACAATTCTGGTGCGCTCAAGATACAATCATTCTGATACGTATAGAGTTTTGATGGGAACTAATTACAATTTACTAATATCAATATTTGAACTTTAATTCTGCCAGCAGTCTTTATGTAAAAATCGTCTCTCTAACGGGATAATGACTGAAAATCATAAAAATATTGCACAACAATATTAAATTTAATTTTATCAAAAATCCAAAGTTAAACACATTCAATTATGAAACAAATAGCATCCACGTGACTAATGAATGAAATTATAAGAGAAGTTTATATTCAAAACTGAAATATATTTTCATAATATCCTAAGAACGAATTGCTTTTTCAATGAAATTTCAGTGTTATCTCATATAAGAACAGCCGGCTTGTCCACCGTCATCCTAATACCGATCTATATTTAATTAATTAACGTTATATTAAGGCAACAATTGTGGTATTATGAAAAATTTTATTAAAATGTATACAAAGAACTAATATATTCACACAGTAAAATTGAACAGAACAACATTTTAATTAAAATTATTTTTTCCATTCAAAATTTTGATAATATACATATACATGATCATGTTAATATGAATACATTTAATCTTTATTCACAATTAAATTACTACATTTAATCTTTATACATTTAATCTTTATTCACAATTCATTTAATACATTTAATCTTTATTCACAATTTAATTGTGAATAATGAATTTTTACAAAATTAACGCCAAATATATTCAACATTTAAGCTTGTTAGAAATAAAACACACCTTCTACTCTAACCCTAGTAAGTTCTACACTGGAACTTCTACGTTACGACATTTATCTTCACAACGTATGAAAATAATGTTTATCGTAATATTTTTGGGTCCCGTAATTAATCAAGGCAATTAATAATTTCATCATATCCTTTTGCAGTCAATTATTAATCCGTTCTTTATGCAGTTTTTCACTCGCAGGTGATCCGTAATCGATTTATTCACACTTGAGGAAAATCACGAACACAAATAGCTTTCAAAGTTGGAATTTCGTATCGTAATATTTTATCTTACTGAACTGGATATTTTGTTTCATTTGCGAAGCTTATAAAATAAGAATATTTATGATTTGGCAAGAAATTTTTTTTTAAAAAACACGCTTTTCAAACCAATGGACTTGGGCCAAACTCGACGGGATTACTGTTAGCCATTGTAAAGTTATCACAACTACTTCCCTTCTCCAATATCAAATTAACTTGATGGTAACATTGAGTATGCATTTATATTATCATCAGAATTACAAAGTTTCAAAGGGACCTATGATTAGAATATGTGGGTGAAAATCTATCTATGTGGGTGAAAGTCGGTTTGAAGGGTTTGTTTAGATACAAATGGAGATAATATAAGAGTCAAGAATACAACCAACCCAATGCAATAAAGACACACAAATAAAAAATAGGTAAAATAAACTTACTAAAATAATGGAATATACATATTATATTACCTAAATCTTTAAACTTAATGAAAAAAACGTATCAATTAATGTAAATAAGGAATAGCGAGTGTAAACAATTACCTTTTGAATAAATTTAGTGGCAGTTTTGTATTGAACGCAATCCCAACTATGTACAGATCTTTCATTTTCGTTTAAGGAAAAAGGTTGAAGAAATGAAAGGAAAATATAATAATTTCCGTTTTTGAACAACTTTATTTACTCACATTCATTTTTTTTACATCAAACTTTTATTATGATTGTTAGGAAAACATTAAGCGTAATATTAATTTTTTTACTCCTCAAAATTTTAATTCTAAACATTAAAAATTTAAAACGAGGTTAGATTTAATTATTTTAATAAGTTGAAGAAAGGAAAATAAAATATAAGACTATGTACGTATGTACATATTCCTTCTGAACTACGCTCTAGAAATATGACCGCACTTTCTGAAGTCGACAAGGAAACAGACGCAAGAACACTTACATTTGAAGGCGTTGTAATTTATTCAAGGGCTTTTAAGTAACATCAAGGTAGCGCACGTCTTTATATTATCGCACGTCCTTATTATTTTTTATTCCAAGTAGGAAGAGTAAAAGCATTAGACAGAGATGGATTAAAGTCTTAAGAGGAATTAATTGATGAAGACTTTACGCAGAGTGAGTAAGCTGACAATTCAGCGATGAAATCATTAATGTGAGGATTCCCACAAAAAGTATTCGGTTAGTCAACTCAAATCTATGTAGTGTTTTATTAAAATACTTATATAATTAATTATGTAGCGAGCGCCGTGATGTTCCAAAAATATCAGATAGTTAAAAAGTCAATTTATTTATACAAATAGAATTACACTTCTATATTAGTCAGGTAATAATGAAGTTACGGTTCCTATTAAATACTTTAACTTTTATTTGGCCTATTGGTTAAATTGGTGCATTTTTTAGCTTTTTCACAAGTGGATTTTTCTATTACTTTCGTTTAATTCCATACTCTCCTTGTGAGTTTTCGCTATTTGGCCACCTAATGCGCGTCCAGTGTAAGGCAAGTAGGTAATAAATGGCTTGTGTATCTATTTAACTAAATGCATATGCAGTTTATTTTAACGACAAAAGAGAACTTTGATGGAAAACTATATAGGTAACAAATTTTAGTTCAATAGTATAAGGAAATAACCATTCTACAGAAAAATTATTTATCATTTGAAAATTATGCTGATATTAAATATTAAGAAAATTGTAAATGTTTCTGTTTCCTTCTTTAAAAATAGGGAGGAAATGAGAAAGGTAATTTAAAATTTATAAATTATAAAACTTCTAAAACTGGTTCATACGATATCCTAATAATTAATCGTGATTACGGATGTAACGACAGTGGGGCAAATGAGCTATGAATATAATTAGCGTATAAATCTTATGTATCTTCAGGTTGTTACAATTTTATAACTATCAATGACGTTGTACCTATTGTTATTTGATTAATTGTAACAGTATAGAGATGAGATTTTTCCTATATACATCGTTTGGAAATAAGTAAATGTACTCATATAATCTTCTTAGCAAAGCGAAAATAACCTGTTTTACATCTTATTTAACAATTTCGAAAATTTATTGGGGTTACCTTGTTGGTTGTGTTAAATTTTTTGAATCATCCAAAATGTGAAGTAACCCATATAATTATACTGAAAATTTTATATACAAATCCACAAATCTATTTCAACTTTATGCACAAAATGTAATCATTTAAGGTATAAAGTATGCAATTATTTGCTTAATATCTAATAAAAACAATTTAATCTGGTCTTACTTTTTCATACTTTGTCTTTTTTATTACAGACGCAAACACGACATGTAATTTGATAGCGATGTTGAAAATAATGTAACTTTTGAGAGACTACTGGAAAATATATTTTCAGATGTCGAATCTATTGTAGGTTCCAGTAAATGTAAAGAGGATTATATAGGAAATAAAAGGATGTACGAGAAAAATTTCTACTATTAAAAATCTATATAAAAATAAACTGTAGAAGAAATACCTGAAGCGATACCATCCCATGAAGAAAATGTATAAGAAACAATAAAAGAATAGTGTAAAAATGAATATGGTTAAAATCTTGAACTCCGACTCAAATTTAATAAAAACTTAGTCGTTCAAAATCCAAATTAAATTAATTTCCAATGATATATCAGAATATATAACTTTTTACACTAATTAATATGTAGTTTTTGACATTAATTTGTAAACTAATTTATAAAATACGAAGCATGCACTCGCAATTGAAGATGAAATTTGTAAATTTACAGATATTTTTTTAAGTTTTAAGTGAAATTTATTTTCTTTGACTACCAGACCGTGATTATTGATTGATATTTCTCTACGTGAAAAATGGGTATATCGAATAAATATTGGTACTTTCGACGAATTTTTTAAAATATCCACTAGAATAGTAATAACACTTTTACGTGCAAAACAAAATATTCATTAGGAAAACATTTATGAAGTAAGAACTTTTTAAAAAAGTTTAAATACAATTTCATACAATTTTTTAATCCAAACACTGCGCTCGTAATTAAAGAACTTATGATCGAATTTCACTGATGTAGCATAATAAAAAAATAACTCCATAATAAAACAATCAAAACTAGGTCAATAATGTGGAAAGAGATAGATTATTCTGGTTATTAATACAAAGACGATGCTCATTTCATAATGAGACATGGGCCCAAGAATTAAATTGATTATACACGAATGGCAATTATGACGTTTGAAAGCTGAAAATGGTTTTAATACTATGTTTTAAAGTGAAAGATTATTCTGGTTATTAATATAAATTATCATTTCATAAGGAAACATGGGCCATAAATTAAATTAATTATACACGAATGACAATTATGACGTTTGAAAGCTGAAAATGGTTTTAATACTATGTTATAAACTGAAAGATTATTCTGGTTATTAATATAAATTATCATTTCGTAAGGAAACGTGGGCCAGGAATTAAATTGATTATACACGAATGGCAATTATGATGTTTGAAGGCTGAAAATGGTTTTAATACTATGTTAATAACTGAAAGATTATTCTGGTTATGAATATAAATTATCATTTCATAAGGAAACATGGGTCAGGAATTAAATTAATTATACACGAATTGCAATTATGACGTTTAAAAGCTGAAAATTATTGTAAATATTATTACAATAAAGTTATTATTACAATAATATTTTGAGTGAGTGGCGTGTTTTAAATAATTAGAAAATATATCGACATTATATGGAGTTAGCGCCATCTAGCGAAACGTTTACATTTTTGTACTCATTCTTTTTCTCTGTTATATATCGCTGCTAGAGATTACTGAGCTATACTTTTCATGATTCGAATATATACTATTTGAAATATTAAAATTATTCTTTACAAAAAAATTATGGTTTTACAGATTTAGCCTAATAATACAATTTGGCTTTTCGATTTTAGAATTGTTTAAATTTCGCTTTACACCCCTATTTTTTTTTATTTTTACTCCTTCGTAATAAAAGTGAGTAAAATTTTCAATGATTCATAGACAATACATACTTATTTCGTCTTAGATGGGCGGACGGATGGACGAAAAAAAATGACACGTCGCGGAATTTGAAAAAGAAAAAAGTGGACGTTACTTTCGCTTCACTTATTTTTATATTATATGTAATATATCAATTTATGTAACACAGTAATGAAAATAATTTTTCCGTGCATATTTTTCAATAGTTTTGGAAAGACGGGTTGCATATCAACTTCTCATTAGTTACCGTGTTTCAAAGTTACTTTATTATTTATACGTGCCAACTCAAGCCCCTTTTGTTGGTTATTATGAGAGTGCCTAACGTCCAATGAAACCTTTGACTGTAATTAAATCTTAAACTATTTGTATGTACTTAATTTTAAACTACTTTTTTGAATTTATGATATCCTTTCGATTTAAAACGCAAACCTTAATAGGTTTTCTGTGTTGTCGGAGGGAGTAAGCAAAAGTGTGAGAGAAAAATACATACACCCCCGTTATCCAAGTCGACGTCTGAAAAATTATGATGGCTGAAATATTTTTTTTATTTACCCTTTGAATTTATTTTAATTAAATATTTACGTTTAACCATTTTCTGTTATCATTTATTTATTTCATTTACAAAAAGTTATTTCCAGAATATTCATTTTATATGATATATTTATCGTGATTTTAGGTTTTAAAAATAAATTGTATAACGTAAATAATTAATTTTTTTTCGATATTAAGGCGTACACGTGTATTTAATTAAACAGCAGTAAAATAATTAAAAAACACTGGACTAGCTATATCTATTCTGCCCTCTTTCATTACAAAACTTCAAAAAAAAGCTCAAATTGCCTTAAATTTTTTTACATTATTAATTATGTATTTTATAATCACCTGTCTAACGCAGTGAATACATTAAATATTAAGGTGCGTCTAGGAGTTAGGTAAATCTTTCCTACATAATGACTACATAACATCATTCTTTTAAACGTGATCCAATAGTTATAATTTACTTAGATTGTAGCTGCCATAACTTTATTACGGACGAATAATGGCTTCAGATAATACTGTGCTTTTCACTTGGCGGACATAATTAATATAGATGACGCAACGATGTCATATCAAAATAATGTTTTTCGTTTTCCTTTAAAGTTTGTTTGGTTTTGTTAATTGAAAAATTACTTTATTAGTTAGATGCTTAACTGAACATGTCAAATACGTAGTTTTAATGACTGGATATAGAAGGTAAAATAAGAGAGCATGAATAAAGTTCAAATTTCCCTAAGGCATATAAAAGGGACCATGTTATTTTATCGTACATCTAGTGATGTTGCCCTTTGTCTTTTCAGTTATTTGATGGATCCAGCAAATTATTTTTCTTCGTAATGGTTATTATCGTTCACACTTCTTCATTAAGATTTTAGTTTGACTAAAATATGTTAAAAATTTATACTTGAAAGTGTTTGTAGCTGAATATGATTTAAACTATTATCAATATTATTCTAATTTTATTGTATGGGACACAATTAAGGAAACATGTTTTTATTACTTTTCTAAATTCTATGGCATTTTTTGACATTATGCTCTTTGATTCCCTGAATTTTCCCCAAACATTCTATTTTCCTCAGAAGCCAGAAACAATATGAAACGCAAATCAGATATACTCGTATTTGTTACTAATACCGTACCATACCAAACGTACTTGTTACTAATACTGTGTGTGTTACTCAATAGAAACAAAAATAATTGTATCCTCAATCCCCTGTATTATAAAACTGACTGACCGTTAGCGCAGTCATTTGAACGATACTCTTAATATTTTGCGTATCACGTCTAAAATAGCTGTATTAGATTTAATCCGTCATACCTGGATCGGAATAGGCTTTAGAAAATCCCATTTGATCCTGTTGCGTATCTGTCGATTAAGTTTGCATAAAAGCCACAAGTGTTACGTGCTGTTTCGACATCGAAATTGCAAAATTCCATATTGTTATTTCTAACATAATGAGTGTAAGCTCATACATATTTACGATGTCTGTTTAACCTAAATTTAATTCTGTATGTTTGCTTAGTGGGTTATTAGATTTTTATTTTTCGAATATACTTATGATCTTTAATTACTTAAATGCAATTACCTCAAATTTAAGAAAATATTTCATTACGTATAGACCACATTTTAAATATGATATATATATATATATATATATATATATATATATATATATATATATATATATATATATATATGTTAATAACTTAAATGCCATTACCGCCAATTTAAGAAAATATTTCATGACGTAGAGACAACATTTTAAATATGATATATTTATATTTCTCATAACTTAAATGCAATTACCGCAAATTTAAGAAAACATTTCATTACGTATAGACTACATTTTAAATATGCTATATTTATGTCTCTTAATAACTTAAATGCCATTACCGCCAATTTAAGAAAATATTTCATTACGTATAGACAACATTTTAAATATGATATATTTATATCTCTTAATAACTTTAATGCCATTACCGCAAATTTAAGAAAATATTTCATTACGTATAGACCACATTTTAAATATGCTATATTTATGTCTCTTAACAACTTAAATGCCATTACCGCCAATTTAAGAAAATATTTCATTACGTATAGACTATATTTTAAATATGATTTATGTCTCTTAATAACTTAAATGCCATTACCGCCAATTTAAGAAAATATTTCATTACGTATAGACCACATTTTATTTATGATATATTTATGTCTCTTAATAACTTAAATGCTATTACCGCCAATTTAAGAGAATATTTCATTACGTATATACCACATTTTAAATATATATTTATGTCTCTTAATAACTTAAATGCCATTACCACAAATTGAACAAAATATTTTATTACGTATAAACCACATTTTAAATATTTTTTGATGTTTCTAGGTTAGATCAGGCATATTTTCGTTCTTAATTTACTTAAGGATAAATAAAGGGTTATTGTATTCAACAGAAAGGTAACGAGTATATCAAAATTGTTGCCTTATTATACAATTATATTACAGGAAACGATTTAAATAAACTAGCTTTTTTGTTACATATTATATTTTGTGCCATTTTTATCTCCGCGTATAATTATATAGTTTCTTTACTGTGTTGAATTAACATCTGGGAGTGTTGTGATATTACGGATATTATATACACAGAAAATTATTTCCGAAGTCGCACAAAAAACCTTTAGCATAACTAATGCATCTTCAAAATTCCATAAATTTTTGGTAACCAAACTTATTTAATCTTTACTTTTGAATCGTTTCTATACTTATCATTTATTATACATTAAATTAAATTTGATTCAAAGTAGAAAATTAAATTTCATTCAAAGTAATTTGATTCATTTTGTTTTATTTACATTTTTTTCTTTAATAATTACGTTCTTCTTTATACGAAATATAGCCAAAAACATGATAGAGCAAACGATAAGTATTAAATATTTATTTATAACTTGTAATATTGATCAGTTTTCAATTAAGAAGAATAGATAGTTTACAAGCGGGTGTTATCAAAAATTGGTTTAGTCACCATAGATGATTTTGGCGAACCAAAAATAAACTTATTACAATTAATAAGATTTTAGATGCGAGACTTGTAGTGAGCGAGTCCCACTCCGATTTGGCTTTTTTTTTATTATGTAGGCAATATTTTCAATAACAGATGTTCAAATAGTTGATGTTCTTGGTTTTGATTCAATCTAATTATTGTAAAAAATTATGCGCTCAATTTTTTTGACTTCACTATTATATTATTATTTAATGAGAAATAAATTCTATTCAGTGATGATAGAACTTTAATACGTTTAATTAACGATTAAATAGTCCGATTAAATAGTCTAATCAAATACGATTAAATAACGATTAAAAAGTCTAATCAAAATTTGCATGCATAAAGTTTAGGGTATAAGTAAAACCATTTTTTTCGTGCATTTTTAAGGAGTGGGGTACCATTTAAAATGTCTTCTAAAAGAAAGTTTTGTTAACCATTTTACGTTTTTAAACCTTGCTCTAATTGTTTGTAATGTTAAGCTGCAAAGTTACTTTAAAGTCTTTCATATCTAACTCATCAATTGTGCATTTAAAAATAATAAAAAAATCTAAATACTAACATGATTAGAATTTCAATTACCATTATTGAAATTAATTTCTATCAATAAATTTACAAGATGTAATTTGGTATGAAAAACTACTTAATAGGTAGTCGGTTATTTTCTTTGTCAGTTTCTTATGTATGTTGTGGGTATACGTATAGTTATCTCTTGCAACATTTTAAACCTAAAGTATAACTTCTATGTTTAATTTTAGTATAATATCAAGTTCATAAAATCTTTTTAAAAGGTTTCTTTCATTTTTTTCCAAATATTTCATTGCCATAATTGACCGATAATTAAAGAATCGTCAATTACATTCAAAGGAATAATTAATTAACGTTAACTAAACAGTTATTTTGCTGTATTACATGTTTATGGTTAATACATCGCTAAAACAATTTATCAAAGTCTTTAAAGCTATAACCTGAAATTAATCCCATATCATATAGAATTGGTGGAGTATTTGACATTTAGAGTATTTCCTTCAAAACTTCCGTCGATGCTGGTTTAAGATGATTATATCTGATCTCACTTTGAGTGTCTGTAATTTGCGTTTGTGAAGTTAATATTAGGTAATACTTACGAGTACTAATACAATTTAGGTAACATATATACCGCCCAAAATATATTAACAAATACCGAGTAACGCTAATGAACAATTTGAATGGTGCGATCGAGTATCCGAGCAGTTTGGAATATTGAGATGTTCTGAAGGATTAATATTAATTTTTGAAGGGGTTGGATCTTACAACTAATTTATTAGATCCTGAGTTTAAGTGAGTAATTTAAAATACCAATGTAATTATAAAAATATTCTCTAGATTATATCGGTGTCACAAAACCAACGTCAAGCGTGCCTCCGCTTGACTTTAGTTTTAGTGACACCGGTAAAAAATATCAAGGTTAATCTAAACATTTCCATATATATTTAGAGATTTTTTATAGTTTCCGCGTTTACATTTTTTTGTGTCCTCTTTCGCTAAAACTCATAAATGAAAAATAAAATAATTTTTTAAATCTATGTAATTGTGATAACTTTGTTGGTTTTTTTAACTAGATGACTGACTTTCTTACTGATGCTAAAAATACTTACTTACATACACTTAAAACCCAAAAAATTAACAGAAACACAATATATTCTAAATACCAGATTTTGAACTTAATTTTGACGGCATTTTAAAAAAGTTCACATGAAATTTTTTTCAGAACTTAATTTGAAACCATCTTATTTCATCAGCCTTTTGTTTGTAAAATTCGTATCTGTAAATTTACTGAGTGGCCCTAGAAAGGACGCAAAGAAGTAGAAAAATTTGTTTTTGTGTATAAATAAAATTATTAAAAATAAATAAAAATTTTTAGAAACGTATTTCATTTCAAATATTGCAAAATATTTTTAAACGACGATCGTCCTGCTTAATGTGAATGCTGTATAACAGAAAACAATTACCTTTAAACATCTTTAATCCGTTTAGACTTTAATTCGTTTAGTGTAGATTTCTTCTCAATTTTTTCAATTTACGACTTTCTTTGCGTAGGTCTATTATTTGTGGAATTCGTATATCGAAGAGTCAACTGGATTT
Organism: Druceiella hillmani; assembly: GCA_039881145.1. Taxonomy (NCBI): domain Eukaryota; kingdom Metazoa; phylum Arthropoda; class Insecta; order Lepidoptera; family Hepialidae; genus Druceiella; species Druceiella hillmani. The sequence goes on from JAYKKI010000058.1 coordinate 12,078,503, forward strand.
AAGTCCGCCAAAATCTATTTATTTCTCTGGGAATCTTTCGATCATTTGAAAATCATTTCTTAGGTTCAAGGTATAGTAACAGAATGCAACATCATTTTTTAATAACATATTTCTGTAAAAGTACTAGAACATAAATTACATTTTTTCTTAAAACTTTTATGCAAGACTCCCCATTCGAGCAATGCAAGTTTCAAAACTGGCCAATTATCCGCCTATTTATTAGCCCAAAACTAAAGACCAACACTATACTTTTCTTGGAAATTGCGTTAACGATATTAAATTGAAAGTTTTCTTTTTCCTTTTGGCTGTTCAAAATTTTCCGATCTAATCTCACCCTGTTGTTTTAATCTTCAATTTCCAATTGTTGAACTTTAGTGATGGGTTTGAGTGTTATTCCACTCCCTTATGCATGCAATCTATTTCAGATTTTGGGATTTCAGGTCTGGGCTGATGATCTGCTACTTTGTCACTCAGCTATGAATCTATTTCATTATGAACTCTTTAGATTATACGATGATTACTGAACCGCTCAGGTTGAAGCCAACCTGTATGTTCTTCACGTGCCCTTTAAAATGTTGCTGCTTTCTGGTGGTCTTATCTCGTATTCAAAATAGTATTAATAATTTATTCACCGTCCCTTGGTAAACACAAGCATGACAACTCACTCCAAGAAAATTTTCCTTTTCAAGTAAAAAATACAAAAAACATTAAAACAGTTCAAAAATCCATTGATATTCCCAAAATTTTCAGCTACAAAATTTTAAAATTGACGTAAATAGTTATATACTTCGATGTCCGGGAGAAAATTGAAAAATTGTTAAAGAAAATAAACCAAACGACTATGGTGCAACGGTAACCATAAGAGTAGGCAAACTAGCAAATACTATTAAAAATTATTATTACTTCATTTTTATTACATCAATTTGAGTTTATTATCTGGGTCATTCCGTAAAAGTAACAATCTCCACTTTCTCCAAGAGAAAGCTGACGAAAGAAAAGGATTTGGGAATAGGTTCTGGAAGAGTCATGTGAACTTTTATTTTAAAGTAAGGTGAAAAATTAAGTTCACTGTATACAGTAAGTAAATATTTTTATTTAGAATAAGTCAGTTAAACATTTAAAAAAGGAAAAATTAAAAAAAGGAAATTTAGATCAAAATTATCCACATCACAAAAAACATTCTGCTTCAAATCTATTAGTTGGGCGAAAAATATACATTGTAACTCTGAAACTATCAAATGCCGTTAAGCATATATGGGCGTGTATCGGATGGGCCTTGATTTTTTTTACCCCTGCTTAACCCTATTTTTGGGATAAATTACTATTGACGTTTTAACTGGTTAATTTCTAAAGTAATTAGATCGATCAACAGACAAAAATATTTAAGAAGACAGAATTTTGAAGAAATTTTAGAAAATTTAACATTTTATTTATATCAGTATTGCCGACCATGCGGTGTTACCGAAGAATATGACAAAAAAAATTGTGCTGTATTTCTGGTTCAGGTAACCTAGCAAAATGTTACATAGCGAAAGGCATTTCGTTAAAAAAAATGTAATAATTATCCAAATAATTCTATTTCATATAAATAGACCCCTATTCATATGAAATAGAATTATTACTATATCAAAGCTGAACAAGCCCCCAAATTTTGGATTCGTGTATTCGTTATGAATATACGAATTTGTGTGTGTGTTTGTATATATATATATATATATATATAAACCACAGAAAACGAGCTACCGCTTTGGTTCACATTCTTTTGAAGGGGAAGAAAATTTAATCGAGAATGCTTCATTCATTTTCTTTGAATTGATGCTTATGGTGAAATGCACAATATGTGTGGGTTCAAATTTTAATTGCACTTGGTTTTTGAGCAACTCTTTTCTTTTAGCCGTCCTTTCATTACAGTAACATCATTTCAGTATCATTTTTAAAGTAACTAAAATAAAGAAAAAATCATTCAGAATTGTGTTTGCATACGAACGTTAGCTGGAAAACATAATATACGACAAGGCGACATGACGAATAACTATTGTGTCCAGTGTTGTACGCTTTAGCTCTGTGATACCAACACAGACATTTTATATATTTATGGCTGTTCTGTACTCAACGTGTTTAAATTCTAGATAACATTTATTTCTATATTAAAATACATTTTGGTGCTAAATACATTTCAATAAAATTTAGTGGAATTAGCCTAAATAAGATTAACGAACACCTGCTTTTCGCAGCCTGTTTTGAACCTGTGAATTATTTACATGAACTACAATAATGTAATCTATGTGTCAGTCCGTGTTCAAATTCACCTCTGTACCGTTTTTTCCCAAAATCTCTTCACACCCGGTAATAATATTGCGATTGAGTTATAAATGGAATATTTCGTATACTATTCCGCGAGAATCACTAGCTGCTTTGAACCTTTGAATTCTTTACATGAATAACAATAATATAATATATAGGTTAATCCGTGTTCCAATTCACTTCTGTGCCGTTTTTTCCCAAAATCTCTTCGCACCCGGTAATAATATTGCCATTGAGTTATAAATGGAATATTTCTTATACTATTCCACGAGAATCATGATCATATTAATGAACCCCGAATACACGGTAAGAGTTGAGCCATGCTTAAATCAGATTTACAGAATTTTCCTTACATATGAAACTTCGTTTTTAAGGAGGAACTTAACTAATATCAAAAAAGATAGACGATATTCTATTCAAACTTCTTGCAGATCTTTTAGAAACGATGGAATTACTGTGTAACAAACATCGTTATGATTTTTCAAATCTATCAACTGAGAGTTTCATTTTACAGCAGTTCTTTGAAATGGAGGTTTTTACAAAACTTCTACAGCCATTTTCACTACCTGCGAATGATTAAACTTGTCTCGTCTTCGTTTTCCTTTTTATTATTAAAGCCCAGGTCTCTCTTTGAAAGCTTTTGTGACGTCGTTTTTTATTTTGTTTATTTGATATTTCTACAAAATATTTCGGGAATGTAGTAGCAGAGAAGTGCCTACATAATGATATTTACTCATATCGACATTCATACGTTAAAATTTAGATATCTGGAAAAACTTCTAGAGGAATATATGGAATTAAAATATTCTTCTATGGAAATAAATTTGCAATAAATTTAATTACACTTAAACCCTCAGTTCAATCATCAAACTTTACTACGTCCTAAAATTCATTAAATGAATATAAATTAATTCCATTCTTGTAATAATATCTTTTTGGTATTGGCTTTACTTCCGCCAGTGATTTTAGAAATACAAATGAGTTTTAAAAATATTGCATATTTCAATCGTCATTATAAAAATTACAATTCATATGCATTTAGTCTCTGTATCAAGTAATCTTATCCATAATTCAGATTCAACCAAAACTGCTTTTTATGTGCACGGTAGAAAATATTGAATAAATCTTTATGTGCACGGTTGAGATTGATATATACTGAGCGGTTTCACTTGAATATTATTAAAATTATTCATCCACAAAAACTAGATATGCGGTTTAATTAAATTGGCCATTTTATGCTAAATTCGATGTATCCTAGCGGTTGCGAATTACTGTTAGCAAGTTTTAAACCAAGCAATAATGATTGCATTGGAATCGTTCGTGTGTTGTTAAATTGGCTCGTTGCCGTCGGAACGTGAGTAAAATTTGTATCAATCTCCAAAATTATAAAATCATGAACGTAAATTTCTGAAAGGTGAGTTTCATTCCAAATTAGAATCTTTTTGATTTTAATCTTTCAAATTTATTTCTTTGAAAATAATTCGTTTCTGTCGAATATCATGATTATTTACAACTTTCCACAGTACTAATGACTAAGGTTTTGACAGATTTTTTAACAAAATTGGAGAATTTTCAATGTAAAGAATTTTATAGGCCCCACTAAGCTTAATTAAAGAGAAAATTTTATTTTTCTTATTAAAAATCAACATTCTTAAGTCATTTTAAAAATTACGATTATCATTGAGTTTATGCCGGCTATAATTTAAATGGGCTATTAAGAGCGGTTAGAGAATTGGTTAATAAATTATGTATGCTGTGAAAGTTAAGTTTTCTCCTATAATAAAGTTGCTATCATAAATGGTAAAAATCAATTTAAGTTCTAGGGCATATTTTTAATACGAACAATTATGGAACTCTGTCAAGGGTAGAGAAACAATTAATTCAAAAGTTGATTTGAAAGCGAAAATAAAAATTATTTTTTAACTGATATTATCCTTTATATGAAGAAGCTCAGAGTATGAAAGGAGTATGGAATAATCTGCTTCTCACAATTCAGTGCTTTCACATCCCGTTGGGCTGCCTAGAAGTTTATGTATGCCACCACTTGCGAAATATAAAAATATCGATGCCTACGTCACCATAATAATGATCATTACATACAAACTCCAAAATACTGCATTCTTTGTGGACGAAGAGAATTGGGAAATATATTGCTCCCGTTTCTATGGGAATCACACAAGCCGATGATCATAGCAACAGAGAGCTCGGGTAAAACAATAAGAACCATTTCGGTCCTCTCTAAAATTGTACAGGATGTCAGGACAGTCGGCAGTAACAACAAAGGATAAAATGCGGGAAAGATTGCAGATTCCAGCAAAAAAAAGAAATTAAACAAAGGAAAATTTAACTATGCGTCTGCTTTCACCGTCTCGCTCACTGATAACGAGACGTGGTACATAGACTCGGGCGCATCGATGCATCTAACAAAGCACAACTGTATTTTCTACAAGAGCATGAATAGCCGACGAAACTCAGTGACCGCCGCGGTGTCGCCCATTAAGACTATAAAAGTGGCAAATGACAAACCAATTTCGGTGAAGAGCCACGTCAAGTGAACCTTAACATATTTAACCATAAAGGTTAGTACAATAGAATCGTACTTAGAAATTTGTTACATGTCCCAAATTTAGGAACATACTAATTATCAGTTACTCGAGTCGTTGAAAACGGTTTTCATGTAAACTGCATTCCTAAGAGGAGAGAGATAGTTCCTAATATTTATAGATGACTGTCCGAAAAAGATTTTTACCTACTTTCTGCAAAGAAAATTGGAAACGCCAAAAAATTTAAAGAATTTAAAAACTAAGCAGAAAATCAATTAAACGGGACCATTAAGTGTCTCCTCGCAGAAAACGAAATTGAAAAATAAACATTTCTGTGAGTTCACGGAAAACCTGGGGTAATAAATGAAACGACCATCCCATACACAACGGAGCAAAATGAAGTGACGAAACGAATGAACCGAACACAGGTTGAAAAGTTAACATGATGCTCCCTGTGAGAAAATGGAAGAAAATGGGATTCCAGAGCAAGGAAAGTAACCTTTACTGGATATTGTGGAAACATGAAAAGCTACCGTTTGTATTATAATACCTAACTCAAGAACCAAAACACAAAGTAGAAACGTGATGCTCCTGGAATCCTCCTTTAGAAAAAATCATAGTTACCTAATTTTTTCAGAATAAAAGCGTGAGTCAGGTACATCTTGCGGTTTGGAAGGCACGCGAAGTACATTAGCACCTACATACACCTAATCCTGCAGATCTCCAAGTAAAACTGCAGAAAGTTAATGTCTCATCTGAGAAAAACTGTCCATACAAAGAAGCAATTGGGTCAATTACCTATGTTCAAACTATGAGGAGACCAGATATAATGTTTTCAACAGCCAGCTAAGTAGATATCTTCTTTATTACAATTAATCCTTTTGTAATGCAGTGAAGAACATAATGAAATATCTGATAGAAACCTTCCTTAGGTTTCTATCTTTTTACGTTATTTGCATAATAAAAACACTTACTTCATAGGCTACAGCATGCAAAATATGCTAACGTTGAAACCCGACGCTTTTTAACTGGTTATATATTCTTAAAGAATGGTGCCTTTGATATTTTGTCGATCCAGCGACACCAAACTAGGGCCCTGTCTACTGTAGGAAAAGAGTTCGTAGCAACTTATGAGGCTAGTAAATAAGCAATATGGTCTAAGCAATATAGTTTTTGTGCGACGAAAGTGAGTTTAATCAAAAGCATATGTGTGAATATCGATAGAAAAGTGCTAAACGTGTAATAAAAAATAACGAGTTTCACAAGAAATAAATTTCATTTTCAATTCATAGGATTTTCTTATTTTAAAGCAATTTTCCGTTTTAATATATCTAAGAAAAAACGTAACCTAATTTTGGCTAACTTATTGCGCTAAGAATTTGAATTAAAATTTAAATTAAAACTTCTAAATGATTATTTGGCGGATAACAATTATAAATTTTAATTTCAACCAAAATAATTAAACAGTCATCCATACTGATAACAGTTTTCATGTGTTACGCGATTTCCTGATTTTACAAACATTTTGCAATAATTTGGCCTTGTTAAGCGGTTGTACCTTGTTTCAAATGTAAAAATATTGACTCTTGTCATATGTTGTAAAAATATTAGAATCTCTTATTTTAAATGCATAGTTTCTGGTCCTTCAATTGTTTTGATAACCTGCGTTCAAATATATTTTTGGGTTGTGAATTTCACTTTAGAAATGAGGAATAATTTTTTAAACGAGAAGTGTGATAGGATAATATATATATATATATATATATGTGTGTATATATATATATATATATATATATATATATATATATATATATAGACATATATATATATGTATATATATATATATATATATATATATAATTTAAATTTTCTCATAGATCTAAAATAAAAGCTACTATTTGACTCGTTATTGTTAAGTCAATACTAGATACATAAAAATTGGGAACTAATATAAAATGTGAAAAGACTACGTAAAACGTAAACTTAAGTAAAATTAGATACATATCTTTTTAAATGACTATGAGCTAAATAGCCTCAGCATGGCAACAGGGAAAAATTGTGCAAAATTTGCGTATAATGAGAAAAAATATGTGAAAAATCCTATTATTTTGTTATATTAATATCTACGAGGATATGAAAATTGTCTTAACGATACGTGTAATGACGAATGAGGCGAAATGAATGTTAATGAATTATTGAAAATGATGCTAAGTTGTATTTAACAGCATAAAAATAAAAAAAATTGGATTTTAAGGCAGCTCTCTTGAAATTTGCGCCAAGTGACACTAGAAGGCGCTGAATCCGTATAAAAACAATATATTTTTGCAAAAATTTTAAAAAATCTGCTAATTTGTAACGGAATGTGTATTATATGTAATTATAATAATTTTAATTTTATTGGTCAGTGATCTCCTTCAGTATAAAACTAACAGGTGCAATGGTAGAGTAGGACAACTTAAATTTTAAACATTTACTCTAGTTTGCGCTAAATTTTCATAATTTTGATCTATTTTTGTAAATATTTAAAATATGTAGCTCAATAACTTAAACTTTAGTTTATAAAGGTATTTAATCATATTTAACTTAAGTTAATTTTAATATGATTAAATACCTTTATAAATTTGGTATTTGTAGCTGTGGATACGTGCATGATGATTATTGTGGCTTATGTCATAATATCCTTGTAGTATATGGTGGAGGGTATATAAACCGTAACGCCTCTACCGCAGTTTCTTTCTCTATTCAGTGACGGTGGCAATTGGACTGGATTTCTCATCAAGGAATATTTCAACAATCACCCACGCGGTTCATTCAACATTACCTCAACGATTATTTCTAACCACGTAAATATATTGTCTATTATACCTTCGACAAACCTAAAACTAATAATTTGTTATATTAATTGTATTCATATATTAATGTTAGTCGACCGAATTTCTCATGTACCAGTTTCCAAAACTTTTCGCGAAGAAAAAAAAATATTATTGAACAGTTTAAAATACCTTTCCAGTGATACTCTACTTGATCATTTCAGTAAGAAAAAAGTATTTTTCATCTCCAAATGCAATGGAGGAGGAAAAACATAAACAAAATCAAAAAACTATTTTTCATTGATTATTTTCGTTAAATAAATCTCTGTAAAATTTTACAACCGTTCCTAAACTGAAACAGCTTTCAAGCTCTTATAAACGGCCGGACGGGTCAACATGGCAAAATTTTTAAGTTCCTTTTTGCTATTTGACTACCAAAATCTTAAAAAGCTTTCCTTTCTATTCCACCAGCCTCTTGTAATAGTAAATAAAGAAATATAAGCAGATTTTCATGCACAGAAGTGAACATTCGTCTTCAGGAATTCTTTTATCCCCTCGATTAATTTCTTTATGTATTTTGGCACAAATAAATTTATTCCAAGTTTAGTACTTTTTAAGTGTTTAATACCGAAAAGCGCGTATCTGTTTAAGTTCATTTTGCATTTTGATATGAAACCAATCTGAGGTGGAAGCGACCTACTCGTAATGTTATCACGGCTATTCTATTGTATCAAATTTCGGAGAAAATTACGTCCTTGAAGTCGATCTTTTTGTAAACAATATGCAATGGAAAACCTCGAAGACTTTTATGGGCCTATTGATGTATTGAACTTGCAGATATATTTCCTCCGTATTATATTAGTAGTTTAAACAATTTCCATGATTAGTCATTTCGAGTAACTTATAAACGGTTCATACAAAGCCAAGGTGTGTGCTATAGAATGTCGTACCGTGGATAAATATTTATCTATTACAGTTTTTGATTTGAAGAAATAACCCTGATAATTTTATAAAGAGGACAGTTACAAACACGGCGTAAACACGACGACAAAAACGGCGTGTCTGACTGCTATAAAACTGCCCTTTATTGGTGTTTTGTTTAAAGTAAAAGCTTAGAGCACTTATGCTGCAAGCCATGGAGCATTACCCAGCAGACACTACTTTGTTCAAGATTATTTCATTGCCCCTTTATTTTATGTCATCAAAAAAAACATTTTAAGCAGACTGGAAAACATATGGGACCGAAACTTTATTTTTAATATCACGAATGATGTAATCAATGATGTAAGTTACAAATTTACCGTGTGTAAGTAAAATAGAATTCATCAGAATACAGTTTAGAGAGCCTAATGAAATAAAAAATGCTATGTCTTTTTGGAACATGTAAGTAAATATAAATCATTATCATTTAGAGAAATGGATTGAACTATGGCAAATATATTTTTCAGATAAACCTTTAAATTTTTAAACCACACTACAATGAAATAATGTACCAAGATTTTGAAGTCAGTATAAAAAACTACAAAATATAGAATAGCATATTATTACAGATTGCTGTAACAATCGGTTTTGTATTACAAAATCATTGATCGGATTAGTTTTGATTTAGAAAAAAACCTATCAAGCCAGAGCAGAACTCGCATAAATTTAGGCGTTTGTAAATATTTAAAGGAATATAGTATTTCTATTAAAAAGTGCGCAAATGATAATTCTTTTAGAAACATTTATTTATATATATATTTTAATGTATATATATATATATATATATATATATATATATATATATATATATATACATATATATTGTCTTTGATATCTTTAGGGATATTAAAATATAGTGCGTTTATAAAAAAATATAAAGTCAAAGATTATTGCTGTAGTTTTCTTTTAATTTCGTGTAAGTTTCCAAAATCTATATTCCTTTCATAATTGTAAGGTAATTTGTTTCCAAAATAAGGGGATGATCATCTATTATTATGCATATTTTGCCATTATCTATTATTTTGCCTTTTCCAAAATATACTATCTAGAATTATGACGAAAATTAAAAGGCTTTATTATTAGACCTTTTAAATGATACCGCACACTTTATTTAAAACAAAAACAAATTATTTCTTGTATTCAATTTACAACCCTCAAAATTTTATATAAATATTATTGAATTCTAACTATTGGTATATATGCAGGTTAATACGTTTTATAATTATGCCACATTTGGAGTTTCTTCGTCAAGCAAAACGGTTTCTGAAAAAAATCTCTGAGAGAAAGGGACAGTCAGACGCGGGCTTGATTTTCCATGGGTTTCGCTTTCCGTTTCCGCTTACATTGGGGTAAAGAACTCTAAAAATAAAACCGTTATCATGAATAATAAGGAAATCTGCAAAAGGATCCAGGATATATATGACTATTATAAACTATTCGTTATACGATTCTCATGTTATTAGATTGGGTCATATTGTCTTTACTCGGTTAAAGCACAAAATAATCGAACAAATCATTGAGAATATCTTTAATAAAATAAACGTAAAAATGTTTTTCTATTAAAATAAAATGCAATTATCGTAACTTTATGGCCAGGGTAAAGGCAACAAATAAACTACATTTACTGTTCTCTCTACGTCGAGTTTTAGTCAATTGACAAAAATATTTAAAAAAACAAATTTTCTATTAAGGTTTCTATTCTAATAGAAGAAAACAGAAATTTTGTTTTTAAGAGAATTTCAAAACTGTAGTGTATGAATTTTCAAGCGCTTATTTCAAGCGTTTATTTTATTAAAGATATTCGCAAATATTTTCTGTACAAATTCTTGTACTTAAATATCTATTATATGATTCATAAATATATATATAAATAAATATATATATATATATATATATAAATATATATATATATATATATATATATATATATATTTATATTTATATATTCTTAAATAATATGAAGACAGCATTTCTTAAGGATTTTATGTTATATCGCTATTTATGTTACTAAAATTAAACGAATCCCAGTTATTTTTAACAAAAAACACTTAAAAAAAACGAATTTCTTGAATTTGTTATAATAATATTATATTTCGGAAAATGGTCACCAACAAATTTTTAACGTGTGGACGAAAGGAAGTTGGAAACGAAATAAACGTATAATACACGAACGTAACCATTTTGGTTTAACGTGAATCATTTTGGGACAGGGTGAAGTTTTAATTTCTGTTTTAACTGAAGGCATAAAATTGTATCAGATTGTATTTTTTCTTGTTTCGTTAATTTAACCTATTTATTTTGTTAAGTTATTTTAAAGTTCCAATTTACGAAAGTCTAGTGAAATTTAAAAACCAGAGTTATTATTAACAACCAAAATTAATAAGCTCTGTTTCAGACGAAAACGTAGTGAAATCTAATGAAGTTTCAAAGTTAGCAAATCTCGTCAGATTACGAGGTGAAATTAAATCGTGTTATTAACTAATTTCGAGCAAAAGTCCGTGACTGACATATCAATCAATTTATTCCTAAAAGTTTGCTGTTCTTTAAAATTAAATTCGTATCATTAAGTAAAATGACATCACTTTGAAATTATTCGTTACAACAAGGGGCTAAACTTGCACTTAGGAATATTACATATATTCAAGTCCCTTTTCCCTTAATTTTAACTTTTTCCGAAAACTTATATTTTCGATATTTATTTTCAGGACGTTTACTTTTACATGTGTAATTACAATGTATAATTATAGCAAATAAATCATTACAATGCATAATTATAGCAAATAAATCTTTTTACGATATAAATGTTTTTTACAATCAGAACATTTCGATAATTTTTTTGATATCACGTCAAAGTATACACATTAAAAACTACATACTAAGAAAGAAATTCTGCAGCTGATAATATTGATTATAAAAAAATAATTTGAAAAATGTTATACCTGACGATTTATTTTTCGATGTAATAGATTTTAACCATGTTTTCCAGTTATCTTATTTATTATTTTGTCAATAACCACTTACTGCACAATTAAAAGGATAATTTGTAATGAATTATTAAATATTCATGACAATTAATTATCAAAATTGAATATAATTTTTAACCTGTCAATTTAAACAAATACATTTTGCTTAAATGGTGCCAATATACAAGAAACAATAAAGTCTATTTGTATTATGGCATATATCTTTTTTGGATATTTTATGGCATTCATTTCAATTTGAAGTTGCCTAAATTTTAGATATATTTTAACATTGTTTTTTTTTGTTTTTGTCATTTTATTATTGATTTTATTACTAATAAAAATTTAATGTTAACAATTGCAACGTGCTTATTAATTGTATTGCTTACGTTTCTTGAGAGCTCAAAATCTGCATTTAAATGGCGTCATCTTAATCAAAAATTCAAGCAGACGAAGTCTTGGGCAAAACTTAATACGATGTAGTATGAAAAATACTAGTATAAGCTCTGAAAAGTAACGAGCATCTTACCGTTGGTATCAATACCACAAACATTACGCAAAAATTTCACGTTAGGGAAAAAATATAAACGCCTTCTCATCTATGTACTAAAACACGTTCTAGATGAAACGTACCAGAATTAGGATATTATAACGGACAAATGCAGTTCAATTTCACATATTATCTCTGAAACAGGTTTTCTAAAACTTATGAATTCAAAATAAAATATGACAGATAGTATAACACACCATATCCACTGCTTATTCTGACTATAATTTTGGCAAGATGACGTAACGTTTTTGATTATTTAGAATTTAGAAAATTATAAAAAAAATTAAAGCGAAAAGTAACAGAAAATGTTTTTAAACGTCAGTATGAGTTTTATTCAATGATCAGTCGAAATCCTCAAAAAAAAATTTTCGCAGCACCTATCTCATAACTTAAAAAAAAGTTTAAGCTGGGTAATATTTTCTGTTTAGAATTTAGTATTTTGCAGCATAACGAAAAATTCTTTGAAGACCTGGATTAGAAACGGGCTATAGTAGTTAACTCAATACATGAGGGTAATATGTACAAATTATTCTCAATCTTTTAAATTAATTCACAATTTTGAATCATCGACTGGAAGAAAAAAAAGCCTTTTGATTATATTGTAACTGGTACTAAAAGTGTGGCATTTACTTTCCTTATATTGTACCTACAAACATATCTCCATTTATTTCTAGAAGTATTATTCGAAATAATGAGCAAGTCAAGTTTTTATCGATGCAGAAATAGTTTTTAGAGTTTTGTTTATTGAGGATTCCATTTTCACCATAATTATCCTAACTTTGTAGATTGAATTGCAATGAGTAATATTAGGGCAACAAACATAAAAGAATAAAACGCGTAAGTACCCTTTAAAGTTGCAAGACCAAGAAATTTTTGAGAATTACAATAAAACTCCCAAAAATTTTAAAAGTGCAATATTTTGAAAACAAAATTATTCTATGACTACAATAGGAATTGCAAGAAAAAGTAGCTTTAATTTTTAAAGTAATTTTTGTATTTAGGTATTAAATTTTATTAACCTAGATATAACTAATAGTTCGGGAGAAAGGCGAAAAAAAATACTATCACACACTGATCGTATATTTTAGGTAATCAAGTTAAAAATATTGCATGCTATTAATGAAGGTTTGGAATTTTTAATTTCGTTTCTACTCTTTTGGATACATAATTTTACCTTGACACAGTTAACGTGGTTTTTGCTAATTTATTAGGGAATCACATTTTTCTCCTTTATATTCATAATATTAATTTTAAGCCTATTTGACCTTAGCGAAATCCTTTTGAGAGATATCCTGAACAAGTCCGGAGTCACGTTTACAATGGCTGGATTGGACTTAATCCATCATCGCTCGGACCAAAGCTGGTTTAATAAATCCTCTACGTTTCTATCTCGCGTGTGTCTGACATTTATGATGGAATTACTGTCGTATCGTTTGTGAGGCGTGTGCTCTAATAATAAAATTGAAATACATGACCGTATTTAATAATTCTGTTTTGTCTTTTGATAAATTTTATTTCATTTGGAACTTTAAATAAATGATTTCACATATTTACGGTTTTATTACAAAGAATTATTTTTATAGTCAGTTACGAGTTATTAGTTAAATAGTGGTATAGTTAAGGTTAAGAACTCAATTGAATCTAAAATAAAAAATCGTGTGCATATATTTATGCTAGGATAGTAACGGAAACGGCTTTAATAGCATGCAAACAGGAAATGCGTTTTTAATGAAAGAAAAAAACATTTAATATAATTTAATATGTACATACGATTATAATTACAAGAGTTTGTCAGTAAAGAGAGAAAATGACTTTTCATACAGATAAATATATATCTATATATATACATATATAGATATAAAGTTATAAAGAAAAAATTGAAAACTACCTTTCGAACGCACATCACAATAGCAACAAGCATTAATTTCGAGTTTCGTAGCGCCATGTTCCTAGGTAATTGAGGAGTTTGTTTCTCGCGGTAAAACGACCTTGATCCGCGCCTTATATATTATATTATATATTATATATTTATATTATATTATATTATGTCTTTAGTTGAACGTCAATTATACATAATATTCCGTCCATATTTACCAATGAAAAGGATAGGTGAATAAAAAATTACTTAAAGGGTAACATGGACAACCACGATGGAATAATGTAAATATATTTAATGTAAATTATTTCTGGGACAAAATTTGATTTATCATTAACATACATTCATTCTTGCAGTAATAATTCCGATTCACTCAAGATACTATAATTCCAATACAAGTTTTGATCGCAACCAATAACGGTTTCTCAATGTTCCATCTCGATGTTCCAATCTTATAACTTCCAGCAGTCTTTAAATATCAATCCTCTATTTTGTTCATTTTGATAATATTTGGAAGTCCAAAAAATTATTGTACAAAGTGTCAGTGGCTAAATGTAATTTTGTCTTACACTCAAAGTTGAATGCTTTCAATCACGAGATAAATAATAGACACATAATTTTACAGGAATGTAACATCCTAAGAACAAACTGCCTGTTCCAAGAACTTTCAGTGTCATCTTATGTAAGGGCAACCGGTTTTTCTGCCACCACCGTAATATCGATCTATACTTACGTTACATTACATTAATAACTGTGGTAATGTGATATGTTAATCACAAAGTATGCACGAAGGACTAATTTAGTTGCATAGTCACGATTTTTACATTTGTTTACCAAAATTGCCTAATTACGTTATAATTTCCTTTAAATCCTTCTAATACCAATAGAAATATTATAGGTCTCCTGGTCTAGCCCTTGTTAATTCAACACCAGAGTTACATAGTTACGACATTTATTTTTACAACGGTTCGTAATCAAATAATAGTAATATAGAATGTAATACCTTTTCCTAACCTTATAATTCTAATTTGAGCACTGTAAATCGGAAATGTGGCCAGATTTCAATATTTAATGTATTCAAGCAGATATAATGAAAATGTAAGGTTATGTACATATATACACATTCCGGCCGAACTAAGATCTAGGAATATGACTGCACTTTCTGAAGTCGACAGGGATAACGGACGCAAGAACATTTACATTTGAAGGTGTTGTAATTTATTCAAGGGCTGTTAAGTAAGATCAAGGTAGCGCACGTCTTTACAGTCAAGCAGGGAGAGTAAAAGCATTTGGTAGAGATGGATTTAATTCATAAGGGGAATTAATTGGAGTAGACTTTACAAAGAAAGACCACGCTGACAATTTAAGGATGTCACCATTAATATTAGGTTTCCAGCAAGGTTTTTTCGATTGATGAATTCAAATCTATGGGGTATATTATTAAAAGTACTAATGTAATGGATTATAAAGCGGGCGCCATTATAGTTTATGCAGGATGAATTACTTGTTCATATTACTCAGATACTAATGAGGTAACGCCGGCTGATATTTCAGCTTTTGTTTGGCTTGCTGGTTAGATTTGTGCATTTTTTAGCTTTCCTACAAGCGGATTCTTATTTTCCGTTAGTCAGCATTGTTCGTGTGTTGCTCAGTATTCTTGAAATTAACTACTCACATTGAGAGTTCTCGCTATCTGTACATCTGTTGTACGTCCAGTGTTGGGGAGATAGTAAATGGCTCGGGTGTTGACTAAACTAAAACCATATGCAGTTTATTTGATGATATAAGAGAACCTAAATGGAAAATAATATTCTTAATTAATTCGATTTCAATGTAATAAGAAAATAACGATTTGATAGAAAAATCATTTTCATTTGAACATTATTAAATTATCAAATATTAAAAAAAAATTTAAAGATTTTTGTGTCGTCTCTTAAAAATAGAAAGGAGATGAGAAAGGTAGTTTACAATTAACCGACTTGTAAATTAAAAATTGTACAGATTTAGCGCCACCTAATATCGTTTAGCGTAAAATTTTGATTTTTAAGTCGTTTCAATTTAACTTATCACCCTATTTTTTTAAATTTTTACTCTGCTAAGATATCGCTGACCAAAATCTTTTATGACACACACTGTATAAATTTATTTCGTCTTTCGTGTTCATTCATAATTATTGCATTGATCAAAGTTTATTTAATCATATTTAATACAGTATCATGTAATTAAGACACTTATACATAACGTTACACACAATATCTTTAATTTATTTAGGCATTAACATCATCATATTTGTATTAAAATATGTTTTAATGTTTTTTTCCATTCAGTGTAGTTTCACACCAAAAATATCACAAAATTAGATTGATGTCCAGTTCAGCTGTGATGCCAAATAAAAAAGGTGTTATTGTGTGGACAGCCGATAGTCCTTTTCTAGTTTCCTATTATAAAAATAAACATTTCCATAAATTTTGAATCTTTTTTTTATTGCAAATTCAGATTTTATCATTGAATAAAAATTAGTTATTTTACTTCCATTAAAAATAGCCTATGTGTGATTTCGATGGGAGTAAAATGGCGTAAACGGAAATAAAATAACAATCATGGAAAAATGGAAGAAAAATTGTCATACTTGACGACCAACTAGAGAAACAGAGGAATTTTATTCGTTTCGTAGTAAAAGAGTATATACGGAATAAACAGTTTTTGTGTGTGAGAAAGAGAACTATATTTATTTAGGAAACAGAGATAATTATACGGTTTTGGTTATTTATTGCAAAAAAATAAACTCAGTAAATTAGTTTAATCACTACTAGCAGAGCTACAAATGGAATAAAGAGATATAAGATTAATAAATGAAATTAATGAATAAAAGTAATAGTCTTTTTGATGCCCCCCTTGCAAATTCTTTAAATTAAGAATATGGTTAGAATTGGATGACAATATATGTACACTTATTGGATTTTTAAGATGTCGATGAATGAATTGCGGAGATGTATAACACATGACATATGTTATTTAGTTTCAATAACTGTAATACAAATTTGGAGGTAGAAATTAAAATTCCATTTCAAATTGGTAGAAAAAAATCAAACTATTTACTAAAAGGTAAATGGTTTATTTTGGATAATTCAAGAATAAATGATAAAGTCAAGAATAAATTCACACTTTTTTAATAGGGAATATATATATATATATATATATATATATATATATATATATATGTATAAACACCTTTTAAAAATATAAAACAAGAACCTTTTATAAATTTCGTTACTTTGGATTATTACATTCATTTCACTTATTTCTGTGTCATAAGTGACATATCAAATGACTAAAGTAAGACTTCAAAGAAAATAAATTTTCCGCGCAGCTTAAGTACATATTTTCACATGTTTTGGAAAGATGGGTTGCAGATAAACTTCTAACAAGTTACCGGCTTTTACATTCTACTCCAGTATTATCACATGCCAAGCCCAGCCCCTTTTATTGGTTGTGATGAGAAAGTGTATTATTTAACGCCCAATGAAACTTTTGGTTATAAATACAATCTTGTTTTAAATTACTACTAACGTTTTGAATTTATTTCATACTTTTCGATTTAAAATGCAAACCTAAATAGACTTTCAATTTATTGACAGTGGGAGGTCGCAAAAGTGCGAGATAAAAATAAACACATGCCCGTTAACAAAATCGGCATTCTAAAGTGCTGAAATATTTTTTGGTATTTAGGTTTTGAATTCATTTTACATAAATATTTAAGTTTAATCATTTTCTGTCGTTATATATTTATTTCAATCAGAAACGGTTATATTCAAAATATAAATTTTATGTGGTACATTTATCGTGATATGATTTATATTTATAAATCAATTTGTTAGCGTAAACAATTGAAAAGAATATTTTTGAGTTACTAAAAAATACATATGTAAATAAGCAATAATATTTTTGTTATTATTTAATTAAACACCAATAAAGAAATTTAAAACAAAATAAATTGGACGCGTTATAGGCCATTTTTCGCACTTTCAAACAAGTCTAAAACCTTAAATTTGTTTCCAAATTTTATCAATAATAATTACGTTTTTTGCAATCATCCGCCTAATGCGGTAAAAACATTTCACGTGCGTCGACAAATTACGTAAATCTTACCAACATATAGTTTAAATAACATCGTATACGTAAACGTGATCCAATAGTAACAAATTATTTCCATTAACGTTATAACTTATATTATAGACGAACAATAGCTTCAGGTAACACTAAGCATTTAACTGTCGGACTTAATAAATAGTAGATGGCGTAAGTGTCATATCAAAATATTACGTTTTTTTGTTAACTCTTAAAGTTACATATTTTTTTTTGGATGTGTTAAATGAAACATCAGTTTATTCGTTAGGCAATTAGCTAACCATGTCAGAAACAAAGTTTTAATTACTGTATATGAGTGGTAAAATAACAGAGGATGAATAAAATGCAAATGAGTCAGACATATAAAAGACAGGGCACTTTGTTTTATCATGAACTTGTGCCTTTTGTCTTTTCAAGTATTTGATTGAACCAGCCAATTATTTTTCTTCGTCATTATCTCCATACTCGTTCATTACAATTTTAGATTAACCAACATCTATAAAAAATTCTTAATTAAAACAACAGACGCGAGATAATGTAATCTACTTTCGAAATTATTCTAATTTTAAAATTTGGGGCTAATATACGAAGAGAGGTTTTCATTACTTTTCTAAATTCAAGCTTTGTTTTACAACTTTTACTCTTGCTTTGTTTCTAAAGCTTTGTTTTACTTTATCCTTTTCGATTCTCTGAATTTTCGGTATTCTATTTTCCGCTTCATAGAGAAAGCGGAAATAAAATGAAACCCATATCAAATATATTCGATATGTGCCGTTACCCAAATTTTAAGAAAATGATTCGTTTTATATTTTAATCATTTTTAAAAATGCTTTTAAGAACTTGTAGATTAGATTACACATATTTACATTCTTAATTAAATTAAGAATAAAATAAAACTAGGTGATGTAGTATTATTTCTACTTCTTTAAATTCTTTAACACGACCTAGGTTTCATTGTATTACAACATCTTCTGGTGGGCTATTAGCAAAGATTCTTGCTAATAGATCTTTGCTAATGGCCCACCTGAATTTTTAATACCTGGCCCACCTGATGTTGTAATACAACGAAACCTAGGACGTGGTAAAAAACTTAAAGAACGTAGAAATAATACTACCTCACGTAATTTCATTTAATTGGGAATAATGAATTTCTACAAAATTAACGCCAAATATGTTCAATAAAATAATAGTTAAATGGTTTTTGTAGTCAACAGAAGGGTATTTTTTTTACTTCAAGTGATTGCCCTGTTATATAATAAACAACAGTTTTTTATATAACAGGGCAATCACTTGAAGTACTAGTATTTTGTGTTGTGTACTATTTTTTACCCCTGTATACTTCGCCATTTCTTATCCCCATATACTTCGCTCTCATATACGAAATTTCCTTACTAAATTGAATAAGCAGGTGAGAATGTAAAAGAGAAAATTTTTTTAGAAGTGGTACACAATAGTTTTAATATAACTAATACATCTTTAAAACTCCGTAAATATTTGTCAACCAAATCCTTCCCATCTTAAGGTTTGAATCGATTTTCTACTTACTATTTATAAAAAGATTAAATTTAAATAAATTTACAGAAATTTGAAATTTCAAAATGGTATTATAGTCTTGAGAAAAAGTTTAAAAAAATATATAAGAGCTTTGAACATTTATTATGTGAGTTACTACTTATTATTTTAATTGTTGTATTTATAATTCTCTCTGATAATTACATTCGTCTTTATACTCTATAATGCGATAAAATTGGAACAATGAAATTATAAGCATTAAATACTTAATTAACAGTTGTAAAATGTTACAACTGTTAATTAAGTATTTAAAGCTTATCAGTTCTTCATAAGGAATAATAAATAGTTAACAAGTGCGTGTGACTGAAAATTTGTAGTAGTTAGCAAGTTTAACTTGAATTCGGTTACGGTTCTGGCTAAATTGATTGTATTTAGGAACTATTTTTGTTAACAGACATATAAATTATCGATTTTCTCTGATTCGAATAACTTTGATAATTGTTATAAATTATACACTCAGTTTTTTGGACTCCACGTCGTATTTCATGTGTTTGTAATACATCGATAAATAAAAAAAAATTAGATAATATTACGCAATTAATTAAACATTTTTACAAAATTTAAAGAAAAGTAATTTCTATTTAATGGTAGAACTTTAATTTAACGATTAAACAGTCTTATCAAAATTTGCATGCATAAAGTTCAGAAGTAAGAAATTTATATCATGATTATCAACTAAATAAAAGATGTTATTTTTAATGATTCTCTTATAATATCCGCGTTAGAAAATATATAAAAAAAATTATAAATCCTCTCTATTTTTAAATGAATTTACATGACTGTTTGAGCCATCGGTTAAACGATGACATAATATAACTTAAATAAAGATACGTTAAATATAATTAACTTATGTTTCAAAAATGAATTATGACATATTATACATTAAATCAATATATTAAAATATATTTATCTCATAATTTACCAACTATTCTATGTTGATTGTATTATTTATAATTTTCTCACATACAAACAACAGAGAGTGTTATTTTCGATATGGAAATTTTCACACATTTTCTAATGCGGAAACTATCGCATTACACTTCAAAATATAGTAGCGATAACATTGCTTATTTATTTGCATCGACCACATTGACTTTTAATAGCTATTGAACTTAATGAAATATATAATATCGTTTAGAAATTGTTTTAGATAA
Source organism: Druceiella hillmani (assembly GCA_039881145.1). Lineage (NCBI taxonomy): Eukaryota > Metazoa > Arthropoda > Insecta > Lepidoptera > Hepialidae > Druceiella > Druceiella hillmani. Next base: position 12,099,381 of record JAYKKI010000058.1, read on the forward strand.
ATATTTTAAAGTTCAGGAAAAATTAAGATGCTGGCGCAATATTAGCCGATGTAAGAATAGATACAAGTGTATTTAAAAATAGGATCGACTAAGTCACAAATCTATTGCAAATATATGTGTAACAAATTTTTTATTTTTAAACTCACGATTGTGTGACGTCTGAATTTAAAACAAAATACACATGCAATTTTGTTTTGAATATTATAATATATACGTCATTGAAAAGAGTCTGTCCCAAAGGACACAGGGTCAAGGACCTGCAATTTTTAATTAGGTGGTCCAAATTGAATAAAGTACTAAATTTATATGGTTATTATAAATATGAGCAAAAATAAATTGAAATAGAAATATTCATAGAGAAATAAATAAAATGTGAAATCGAAACCGGACGCGGGGAGGTAATCTCGCTCAAATAGTCCCTGTTTTAATCATTTTAAACTCTGCTAAAAAATAAATATAGCCAATTAATGATTTGCCATCTTGGTTTTGTGTTAAAAAAAAGGACTATTTGTATGTAGCCAGCTATCATCCGTAAATTGAACTCACCATTTTTGACAGATTTGTCATTTTTAAGTTTGAGCTATTCAAATAATTTAAACGATGCGTGTATCCTGCTTCTGAAACCATTACTCAATATTCTATAAATATAAATTATGATTTAATTACAGAATTTAAAAAACAATCCTTCTGAAGGTCTAAATACTATACACCATTGATATTTTCAATGCGTTACCTGCGTTTGATATTCAGATTCTTTTTATAATTAATTTTTATAAATTTTTTATTTTATTTTTTCCATATCTCATTCATATTACTTTTCAAAAACTTTTGCGTAATAGGATATCGCACTTATCATAAAATAGTTTAATACAGCATAGAATCTTCTACTTTATTTTTTAGATTTATCATAGTCGCTTGAATACACGTATAAACTAAACATCCAGAATTCTTGACATTGAAATCTTCAATAATAAAAATATAATTCCAATCAATTAAGATATCTTACGTTACCACGATGAATTTCGTCACTCTTACGTCGGTATATAACTTTGTGTTAATTCTATTTAGGCTTTTACCGAGAAACTGGTAGACTTACAATCTCGCCACGTACATCATTCCGTCTGTCACAATAACTTTCAGACTATTAGACCTATGAATGCGATCTGCGTACCTGTATCCATGTAAGTTTAAAATTATAGAACTTGCTTCCAATTCATCACTTTGTAAGTAAATATTTAATGCAGCAAAATGGAGCAAAATAAAAATAATATCATGTAGCAAAACAGAGAAGACAATTTTTCCTCAAGTGTAAACGAAAATTGTTTTTCTCACACTCTCATCAAGTGGAGCATCATTTATTAATATATGCTGAAAAAAGTTTTGTTTAACATCTTTATGCCTCTCCTAAACTACAAAATTACATTAATATCTCTCATATGTAACTTTTCAAACTTGCGTATAAAAATATGAGAAAAATGCAGACACTAACATGATTGGAAATTTTAATTAGCGTTATTACGATTAATTTGTATCAACAAGCTTAAAAGATACGTTTTTTGATAGTTCTTTAAGTATATTTTGAGTACCCGGATAAACTGGATTTTTTTATAGTTTAGGTAATTAAATTATGTTACACACATAATTTCTCTTACGGTTTACTAATATTCTTTGTTTTTAAAACGCAAACAAAGTAACGGTACTACAAAGCTGCGTTAAATGATTCACTTTTTATCAATATTATTGTGTCACAATCTCTTCGTATTTTTAACATTGTGTAGTTATCTTAGAATTAGAATAGATAATTCTTAATAAGTTTTGTTATCACTTATACGAAATGTAGACTTGAAATTTACATAAAACATTTGTAAGAAGCTCTCTTCGTACGACATTTAGTTCGGAGAATTATTGGGGTATCTCGTTGATTTATAGAAAAAATGTAAAATTGTAATTTTTAATGGGTAATTTTATATTTGTTTTATTTTGTCTTTGCTAATAATTTGTTTTGTAATCAACATTGTAATCGATAACTATACATTGGTTTTTGGATCATACCATTAATTAAACCTATATTGAATGATTCCACGCCACGGGGCTGTGGTGACCTAAACAATTTGTGAAGTATAGTTTTTTCTCTTAAAAACGTGTTTACTATTATATTCTAATGTTCTATTTCTGCCTTACAAACTAAATGAAATAATATTCTTTTTAAAACAATTTAATTAAAAATAAACGCAAATTTATTCTTTAATTAGCATAAAAATAACAGCTCATTGTATTTGAAATTTTTTTTATGTCTGTTACTATTTTTATGTAGACGGCCACAAAAAAAGTAACGACTCTTGCGACTCCTTTACTATAGTATTAAATTAAAATAATATTTCATTTCATTTGACGTTAATTATTTTAAAGAAGTTAAGGCTTAATTATTAAGTTATAAGTTTATTTTTTACGTCGTTATTATATCTGGTAATATTTAATTTTGTGACACTTCATTCATAAACATTTTAATAAACGAATGTTTTTTATGTAAGTCTTATTTTTTGGGCACATTGCGGCTCCCTTCTATAATAAATGCGACCCCCAGGTTGAGAAAGTACATGTTCATATGTTTAGGTGCATGCGAATGCAATCCTCGCCAGACAAGTAAGGGTATTCAGCTATTTATAAAAATCGCGCTAGAGAGCCAAAAGTACGGACCATAGCAAGATTAAATAGTCGGGTTCACATTACTGATTAGGTAGTGCCCTCGTTTGATAGAGGAGGCTCGGTTGGTAAAGGCGTCATGTGGCTAAAGATGCTATCCTCGATGCATTTGCCCAAGATACTACTAGCTGCATACGTTCGACAGCCATGTCCCTTGAAACGCTTGTCGGATATACGCTCAGAGAAGATGGACAACATTCGTTTAACTATCGTGCTGTACAACAATTGACCGAAGAATATTTCGCCCGTCGTCGTACTTTTTATCAGTGGCTTATTTGCCTGAACGACGATTCGCCATGATTTGTTCGACGTATTTTATAGTCGGATGAAAGCACATTTACGCGGCATGGAATATTTAATGTGCATAGCGAACCCTACTGGAGCTATACGAGTCCGCATTTAAAACGCCCGGGAAATTTCCAGCACAGGGGTAATTTAAATATATGGGCGGAAATTTTGGGTATTCAGCTTGTAGTTCCGTTTTTCCTACCTATCAGATTAACATCGGAAAATTATTTATATTTTTTGGGTAATGAAGTAAAATACTTTATTCCAAATTTGCCTTTGACTGTAGTCAGAGATGTAACACGACAGAGTGTCCCTCACTTCGGTATTCGGGTACGTGAGTATTTAGACGAGCAATATTGTCGTCACTGGATGGGGCGCAGTGGACCTATACCCTGGTCTTCGAAATTTCCAGATTTAACATAATTCGATTTTTTTCTTTGGAGTAGCATCAAATCCAATGTATACTCAATTGAATATCCGGACGAACAAACTTTACTAGACCTTTCTCGTTTTACCGAAAGTTTTAATAAAATTAAGAGGAATGCTCAAACGGTGGATAATGTTATTTATTCAATTACAAGGAGAGCGCGATTGTGTTTAAAATTAAAATGGAAACCATTTTGAACATTACCTTTAAGACTTGTTAAACAATTAAGGGAAATAACTTTTTATCAACATTGAATTAATAAAATTTTTGTTAAATATTTGTTATTAAAATGACTTTTTTGCGTAACATTTTACAAACGTCAAAAAAGTCATGGATTGGGTAGTTTCCGCGGAACTACAATGTGAAAATTGAAAATAATGTTCATAATTACTTGTCATCTTTTTCGTACACACCATACTTGCACATATTGTTCAGCGCCACCCGAGTGAATAACCCACGAACCTGCCGCGCGAGACATAGTATATAATAATAAGTCATTTACACGTAGCGAGTATTTTGTTTAATTGATTGGCTAAATAACATGAAATATAACTATTAGAAAGTTAATAAATATTATTATTAATGTACTCACATTAATAATAATATTTATTAAGTTATAGTAATTTGGGTCTGCCAAATTTGATTAATTTTTCGTATAATCTCTCGTTCATTTGAAAATAATTTCTTAAATTCAAGGTATGGTTACAGAATGCAATATCATTTTGTACCATCATATTTTTGTATTTTTCTCATCATTTTCCGATGAAACCGTACTCTCTTGTTTTAATCTTCAACTTCCAATTTTTGAACTTTAGTGATGTGATATAAGTTATATTCCATTCTCTAATGTATGTGATCTATCTCATATTTTGGAACTCTGAATATATCTTCAATTACTTTATCACTTGTTTATAAGTGAGTTTTGACCTCTCGGGTTGGGGTCAACTTTATGTATTGTATAATCTTTGTGTATTGTACAATCTTGCCGCTTTCAAGTTCTTTCATCTCGTGAAATCATAGTAATCCATTAATTTCTTTTCCCTTGGTAGAAAATAAACACGACCACACATTTTGGAAAAATATTGACGATTTTCCCTTCCAAATAAAAATATAATGTTAAAACACTTCAATAATCCATAAATGTAACCAAAATGTTCAATTGATACGATGAAAGTAATCCAAATAGTTATACACTTTAATATTGGGGTAGAGTAGAAACGTTTTTAAAGAAAATAAACCATACAACAACTTAGATGTAACGGTGATTGTTAGAATAGAGCTGACGAGTGAATAAGTTCGTCGCATACTTTGGCCGGTACAGGTATGGTAAACAAGTTATTATTACATCATATTGTTATCCTTTATGACTAATACGTCCTATAATTTATTATATTCGTCCTCAATTGTTATTTTATTAATTATGCATAAATATTATGAATTTTTAATTACTGTAATTCGGTTAATTTTTTGAGACTCACCATGAAAGCAGCAATGTCGATTTACTCGAACAAAAATCTGATGAAAGAAGAACGATTTGAAGTAGGTTTTGAAAGGAAGTGATGGGAACTTTTGTTTTAAAATGATGTCAAAATTTACGTTCAATATATGTAGTTCAGAATACGGTAAGTAATAAGTATTATTGAGAATATGCCAGTTAGTCATTAAGTATATAAAACAATTTCCATTTTTTATCACAATTACTCATATCACAAATAAACACTTTCCTTTAAATCAATGAGTTTTTCTAAAAAAACATAAATATTTTTATCACCCAATAACAAGCAAAAATGCTTAACATACATAAGGGTGTTTTGGAAAGGCCATGGTATTCCCCACTTCTGTCATTCCGCTTGACACTATTCTTTTGGGATAAATGCTATTGAAATTTATTTGGTTAATTTCTAACGTAACAAAAATCGTATTGTATTTTTGGTTCAAGTAAAAAAGCTAATTTTTAAAAAATATATCGTTATACGAAATACAATGAATTAGGCAGGATAAAATAGAGTCACCAATACTTCAGTCGTTGTATTTAAAATAATGTTTTCAATAATACGCGCAATGTATGTGGGCACATTCAGGTTTTAAATGAACTCGATTTGTATGGAACTTTTTTTTTAGGAAAAATAGCTTAGCATTAGTTTTGATCGCAGTAGCACCATTACCGTGTCATGATCAGAGTAATTAAAATAAATAAAATATCGTACTGGATTACAATGGCATACGGACGTTAGTTTGACGACGTAAACGTCAATATGACGATGTGACGAATATCAATTGTGTCGAGCGCTTGCTCACTTTAGCGGCGTGAAGCCTACACAGACATTTCATAGGTTTACGGGTGTTCAGTAATCGACCTCTTTAATATCAAGCAAATATTTACTTTAATATAATAAAACATTTTTGGTATCAAATAGATATAGTAACAATTAAATGAAACTATGTGATATAATATTATTTCTACATTATTTAAGTTCTTTACCGCGACCTAGGTTTCGTTGTATTACAACATCTTCAGGTGGGCTATTAGCAAAAATTAACAGATTAGCAAACTTCTCTTTGAAAATAACCATCACCCTCATACTGATAATACCCCCTATATATTACAAATATATACAAAAGGTAATATACTTAGTACCCTAGAAACATTAGAAATAAACAGACATAAAAAAGACACCAAGGTTAATATATTAAATGAACAATTAAATATAATATCATCACCAATTCTTAATATCTTGAAGACATAATATAATTAGAGAACATTGATACTTTTCAAATTGTTTCAGCCAAAATACACATATAAATAGAATTATATAAAAAAATAAAAAGAAATAAATGAATATAAAAAATTTATAAATATATGAATAAATAAAACGGGAGATAAGTAGAATTAGAGGTACAACCTTGTTCTAACTTTCAGATACCCTTGCTTTTGTATAAATATATTACGAAGAATAACTTCCACTTAATTTTATTACATACACCGGAACATTTGCATTATACAATCTCATATAATAACAACAATTCAATTTATTACCCTCACTAAAATATTTGTATATCGTATAACTCTCGAAAATATAATAAAACCTAGCGGTGTAGGTTACTATAAATACAATACGATTTTTGTTACGTTAGAAATGAACCAAATAAATTTCAAGAACATTTATCCCAAAAGAATAGTGTCAAAACACCCCTATGTATGTTAAGCAATTTTTGCTTGTTTCTTAGTCTGTTTTGAATCTACGAATTCTTCATATAGACTACAATAGTAAAACCTATGTGTCAACCCGGGCTATAATTTATCCTCGTACTATTTTTTCCTAAATATTTTTGCATCCGGTAATAACATTGCAATTGAGCTATAAAAGGAACATTTATTTTTCGGAATTCCGAATATATGGCAAGTGTTTATAAACGATAAAGTAAGACTCACAGAATTTTCCATCGGTATAATACCACGTAGCCAAGAAGGAACCAAATTAACATCATAAAAGATGGACGGTTTTGTCCGGAGTTATTTCAGATTAATAATTTGGGATAGCCTTTACATTATTCCAAGCCATATATAGTCTGTTCATATGCAAATTTTGTGTAGATCCGATCATAAATCCTGGACTTACTGAGTGAGAAACACCTATTAATTTATTTGCATTTTTAATATTAGGATTATTAAACGCTATAGTAACGACAGTTGTAGACTGGTAATTAATAAATAATATACACTAATGCGTGAGTAAAAGAAAGTTGTAAATACACGTGTGATGTAACTCTGAAGAAATTTCCACTGGAAAAGGTTCTGTTTAAATTGGAGTTTAAACTGAGGTCACCAATTTCTACAATGGTACAATGATATTTTTTTCTTTCATGTTAATTTACCTATTCATTTTGTTAGGTCGATTATTCACAGTTTTAATTATGAAAGTCTCGAGAAATTTAGGAAACAATGTTAATATTAATAATCAAAATCAAATAATAAAGGTCTCCGTTTATGATTGAAGTGACAGGCGAAAACGTTGTGAGATCTAATTAGGTTTCAAAGTTAGAAAAACTTATCAGAGTACGAGACAAAATGAAATATTTATAATCATGCTATGAACTGGGTTCTCGCAAAAATCTGTGATTGGCATTTCAATAAATTTATTGGTAAAACTTTTGTACTTGTTGACATTAAATTCAGGTTATTAAAGGAAATTACATAACCTTAAATCCATTGGTCACAAGAAAAGACTAAGCTTGCAATTAGGCATAATATTTACGTTCAAATAGCGGAATCAATATCTCAAAACCTTTCTCGGATTTTTTTTTAATATTTACGATAAATGTGTTTACTTTTGACCCGTAGAATTACAAATTGGGCTACATTTTTCCTTTTAAATTTTAAATATTTTACGTATATTATTTAAAACCTTAGAGATCAGCTAATATTTTTATAGCAAATAAAACAACGGACTACTTCAAAGCCATTGTATATACCGTAGCCAAATCCTATTTGATACCTAAATAAGCTATTTTCCCTGACGTTTTAATTAACTACTTGATATTTTAATCTTAACTTTTACTAACTGGATATTAAGCTTGTAAATGACGACCTTGCACTTAAGATTTATTATTTAATAAAGTTTGAAATTAAGCAAAATATATATTAAAAGTAATATTTATTTAATTAAGTAAGAATTCCATCGAAACTTTATTGAATTATTAGTTTAAACGTTTTTACTTTTTATTGATATCGAATTAAAAGTCTGCATAAATTCATATGCTAATCTTTCTAAATCCACATGCTCTTGCTTACGTTTGTTGCTTTCAATGCCACGTTTTAAATATAAAAAAGAAATTAGTGAATCTAAAACAATTAACACAGAGTAAACTCTTGGCTTCTATGAAATATATAAATATATTAAAATAAAATGTGAAATATTTTTATTTCACCTGGCGTTTAACAGGAAGTGGTCCTTACAATTTTCCCGACCGTTTCCTTTATTCCTTCTGACGAAAGTTTGGTACATTTTTCTCTTAAATCAATTTTAATTCTGAATTGATCGGATTTCTTTTGTTTCCTATAAAATGGATAACAGTAAATTAGCAGCGTATTACAGAAAAATATTGTAAAATAATAATCTTCTAGCTTTCATCCCGTCATATTTAAGGCCATCCTGATTTCATATTCCAATCAATATTACTAAGCGCCATTTTACAATTTTTTTTTGCCACAGTTAATAACTATAATAATAGCTAGTTTACAAGTAATGAATTTCTAATCATTTTCCTTGGTTCCTTACATAATCGTATATTTCTTAACGACACATAAGATAGTAATATTACTATAATAACTATAATAATAGCTAGTTTACGAGTATTGAATTTCTAATTATTTTCCTTGGTTCCTTATATAATCGTTTATTTCTGAACGACACATAAGATAGATATGTAGTATGTGATTTGTTACGATTAATTATTTGATAATTTTGACAGGACAATGTTGGTGGATAGACAAATTTCATAAAATTGTCTATTGATAAATTTAATTTTTACTTTCGGAAAACGTAACGGGAAAGTTGAATGATATTTGCTTAAAAATCAACGGCATTTTCTTTATTTGAATGTCTCCTAAAATATCAATAAATTTCAAAATATGTTTGTTTACAAAATTTATTTTTGTATATCTCTCTATATATATCGCAAGGTCCAATGCGTAATACGTTGAACCAATTTGTAATAAATGTTTTGTTACATTTTTTCCTTTTTTTTTATAAAAACGTTAAATATTGCCTGAAAATATTTTCTATTTTATTTTTAATTTTTCGATATTGTAAAACTTTTTTGCGCCAAATAATATGTCATAAATCGTTTTCAAAGGAAGACAATGATTAAAGTATGTTCCATAAAAAAATTGACGTAAATTTCATAATCACACTAATGTAACTAATTTATTCTACAATCATTTAGGCTTTATAAGACCAACAATATAAATATTTTATTAGCCCACCCATCAAATAAAATAACAAAATTTTATTTTGGTATTGCAATTCATTAAGAAGCTTGCATTTCGCCACAAAAAAATAGGCAGGGAGGCTCTATTGCTTAAATTGCACGTTAACTTTTTTTTTAAAACCGCTTGTACGTTGATTGCATAATAAGGTTTTTGTGAAATAATTACGAGGTTACGGTAATACGTCATAAAGAAAACGTTTTTTTTAATGTAATTTGGATTTTTGTTTAAAATAATAATTTTGGCGAGGCGATGAAAATAAATTTGAACGTCATGACCTCCTTTTATTAAGAATTACGTGTTTATGTTCTCGTGTAACACTTTCTGTGCCTTGTGTTAAAAGTACAGTATTTTATTATGCATGTGACATATATATTAAATAAAATATATTAGTGAATTATGAATTTTATACTTTCAATTTTTGTATATTTATTTTCCTTTTATATAGCTCTAGTAAAACTCTGTGTTGAAGTTTATAAATTACTATCCATTTTTAAAATCTGAAGATTTGGGAAATGTTGGAAATGTTCAAGGGCACTAATATTTAACCTCATAGGATGAGCACGGCTTCCATCTTTGTACATGATATAGCAAAACTTTCATTAAAGTAATAATCCTATAATTTTTAAAAATCTTCTTCAGTAATACCGTATACTTACATTTATTTAATTTTTAAATTTTTATATCCTGTCACCAAATAAGAATGCATCCAAACTTCAACTATATTGTAAACAACATTGTAATCCGGTTTTGATACAATGCTTTGAATTTAACCGTTTAATTTCCTCGAAATATATATGGTACGTTACACATGTCACATTTGCTGTTGCTAAATAAGATTCAGTAATCTGGGATATAATTTACTTGCTATACTCTCAGGATATTTACAAAAACTGCTGAAGAACCCTCTAGATCCCTTTAAATATATTAAATCAAATATTAAGGGTCTGTAGATATTTTTTGAACAATATTTGATTTTTTGCGTAAGAGTGGACATAATTTGAAAGTAATTTTTTTCATATAGTGATATTAAATTAAAGAATCAAGATGGACACAAACATTTTTTTAAATTTCTATTAATGTCTCAATTAGTTTCATCAATAAGTACTTATCTTCTATCAAAAGATTACGGAACGTCAATGCAATTTTCTTTATCCGACAGTATAAAATATAGGTTCATCTCAATAACGAACATATTTGTTTAAAAATTCTATCGTAATATTTTTAAAAGTTGGGAGAAATAAATAAAACGGTAGATAATGCGACTAACGCTGAGGCATTTTAAGACAATAACAAAATTATTATTTATTATATCAAGATGATGTTATTAAAAAAAGTACAAAGTTAAACATAGTTGTTTCGTAGGGTGAAATCGGTGGTTTTGTGTGTTGTTAATTTTTAAAGAACATAAAGACAATTTGAGATCTTCGCTTCACATCAAGTTTTAAATTCATTGATTTCATAAGTTTTCTTTATAACCAATTCTTTTAACACATAAATTAGGGTTAATAACTGGTTCGACAATTTTAAAAGCGAAATAAATACTTTATTGAAAGTAATTAAAATAAAACGTGTACAATAATTAATTTGCTGAATTAGCAAGCTTTAACAATTTTTATTTATTCTTCATCATTATGCTATGTTTGCAAACACAAAGATTTTTACCTGTTCTAAAATTTATAAATCAAATCCCTAACATTGAAATGTACATAAATTCATTACATCTAGATCTGAGTAAATATAATTCAACAAAAAACAGAAAAAAATAGGTTTTTTCCATGAATTCGAATTATGTTTATTTCAATTACATATTTTTAGCATACACGTGTCCTGTAAATGTTTATACAGGTATTTCAAAAGAAAAAAAATTATAAAAAATACGATCATATTTTCAAACACCAATCACTATCCCCATTTAAATTGGAGTTAAAAATTAAATAAATTTATGCTAATTAGTAATCAACAATTTTCCTCCACAAACCAAAATATTTCTTGGTTTTTGGATACAAAATTGAACTTATTTAATAAACAAAACTAGAAATTAAAACTATTCGAAGAATCACATGGTAATCAAATATCAAAGTTTAAATGGAGGATAGGTTTACTTTACGTAGAAAATTTCAAGCATATTTTTGCTTATTATAGACATATATGAACAGTTTATCTTCAAATAGACCATCATAAAATTACTCTCAAATAGTTAAATTTTTAATTTTTACAGCATTTATTTGTTTGTTTTCGTAAAATATTATGTATTTAATTTATTATTTTTCTTGTGATTTAAAAATGTCGTAATGTAAAGTATGTAAATCGAAAAAACAGTAAAATGATGACTTTGGACGAAAATAGAATATTTAAAAACATATAAACTTTTTTATATCATACACGTGCGTTACATGAAAAGTAATAACAAATAACATGAAAACTAATTGGTCTCGAGGATATACGAGTATATATTTCCTTTGTAAAGTTTTGAATTTAATTGTAACCGCAAGATTTAAAATTGCTTCGAAATATATTGTTTTAACATGAAATGTTATGTTGTAACCAATAAATTGTCATGTGATATAGAAATAAATATAAGGAAAATAATAGTTAAATTTTCCTTGCATATGAATTTTAATTTTTCAAATATATTCGCATTGTAGCTGTATTACATTCGTATTCCCGTGAATATTTCTTTACTTATTGAATATAGCTTATTGTAAATACAATGAGTATTTATGTAAATGAAGAATATATTTAATGCGATACTTTTAAATTTCAACGAGAAATCAAAATCTACTAATTTCAGATTTTAGTTTGTCTACCGAAAATCAATTCATAAAGTTATTTAAAAATGTTATAATGTAAACTGAAAAGTTTAGTATACTTTTCGCGGAAGGCTGTGAGTATATAAGATAAATTATAAGATGTAATTACGACAAATATAATTAGTAACTATTACTCCATAATCAAGATATGTAAGGCTTAAAAAATGTTTAGTTTTTGTTTTCCTTACAAAAATTTGCCCATAATTTGTCTTTTTAATTAGATTATTATACATTTTAACAATATTGTTCTTAATTTAAAGGATATTTAATGAAATGTTGTTGTTTAAATTAAAGTATATTTAATGCAATTGTCAATAAAACTGAGAAATATGTTAACAAATTTACTCGCAACAGTAGAAAAATATGCAGTTTAAGTAAAACTACATAATTACAATGGCATACTGTTCTAAGAAATATTCAAAGCGGGACTTTATTTATTTAGTTATTTCTGTACTTTGATTGATGCATATGACTGACTAATTGCTACAAGAACAATCTCTTGCAGCCACAGCCACAACAGTATATCAGTCCAGCCCCGCTCGACGGACGGTCGGGAAATGAACCCGGGTCCCAGCGGTGCTCCTCCCAGTCAAAGGCCGTATGCATTGTGAACAACCCAATGCAAAAAAATATCAACGACTTTCATTTCATTAGTATCTTTTTTTTGTATCCTATTACATTGCACTGCTGATCACAATCTGTTCTTTAACTGACCACATTATACCTTAACAAGTTTTTACTCGAATAAACCTCACACGTCTTTTTATCGTATATATATATATATATATATATATATATATATATATATATATATATATATATATATAGATGCTATATACCATAGTGAGTGGCAAAGCACCGATTTTTAAATATTAACATAAGTGATCCAATAATTTTTACTTCTTCCTGAAACTTCATTATTTTTAATATTAAATTGTTTTCATAATTAATAAGAAATTTAATTCAAAACTCATTATAATTTAATTATGGTTCAGATATCAGTCAATAAAGTGGAATAAAAATTAATTTTCGAAAAGACTACAGGCGCTTGGGTCAGCGGCTTGAAAAATTGAACCTTTATCATGTCATGTATATTAGGGAAAAAAGCAGAGTATGATAAAACACATTTTAGTTCAAATATCACTGCAAGCAGTAGATTAGACATAGTATTTGCTACAGCAGCAACTCTTTACTGCCTGAAATGGTCGAAGTGCTGATTAATTGATTTAACGCCAACTGTTGGCAGCGCCAAAATATATAACTTGTCTGTTTAATTTTCTGAAGTTCCTACCCTTCTCTTAACCGCCTTTGAATTATATCTCTGATAAATCATCTTATGTTTTGCCTCACTGACTTTTATTTATTTTGAATGGCAATTTTCATATTTCAAACAATAACGGTTTGCGTAAACACTTAAGAAAGGTAATAATTTGCTAATCGACCGAGTGCTATCATAGTTTTAGGAAAATTATAAATGAAAAGGGAAAAAGTCGGAAAACCATTTTTTTTTCAACTGTGACGGATATTTTCTTATCTTTCAAAGATACAATTTATGCATGTTTATTTTAAAGAAATTTAAAAATAAATTAATAAGAAAATATGCCCACAGATTATTTTTAAATTTCCTTCCGGTTAATTCATTCCTGCTTTCTTTCCATACCTCCCGATCTTATCCTGATTAATTGATTAGGTTAACGAAAATTAATTAATAATGAAATAATTATTTCGCAAAACGTATTAATTTATTTTTCATTTGTAAAATCATGCTATTAGTTAATGTGAAATAACCAAACACAATTTAATACTCTTTGTTGTTGTCTAATTTTTATTACTTTTATTTCAAACGTTAAAATACGCAGTACCTATTCTCTTCAATATTTTTTTAATGAACTGACAATTTTGTTTTGTGGAAATTTTTATACGCGCAACCAAACACGTGAGTAAAAGCAATGAGTTTTTTTTTAATAAATTGATAGTCTTCTGATAGTATGCGGTGTTTTCAAATCCTTTGCTTTATTAAAGTCTTCACGTTTTGATAAATTTCAATATAAGGGTGTTGTTTCATAAGAAGGAATTTTATTCAAATGAACACTTGCTTGAAAATTGGTATAATTTTAAAGTAATTCGTTTTGTTTTATTTTATTTACAGCAAAACAATTAAAATGTTTAATTTCCATTGTAAACAGCACTAATTATGAACTGTTTATAAAAAATTCGAAGTTTTTGGCGTTTTAAAAAGTCAACCATCATGTACGTAAAATAAGTGAAACTGCATTCTAGCTCCATTTTCAGACCCTGGCCACCACTTGGGAGTTCATTACTCATTGGGATGAATAAAATTATTTTATATAATAATGGAAATCATACGACCACCTTCCTGCTCCATAATCAAACCCACCAGCTGGTACCATAAATTTGTATTGTTGCCTAAAATAAGTGTATAGAAAAAATTTCACCTCAGTTTGGCAGGTATTGAAAAATTTATCCTAAACTTTCAAAGTCTACAATTCAAGTTACAAAAGGCTTGCATTAAAAGACGAAAGATTATGCCAAATGAAATCTAACCTTAACATTTCAAACAAGGTGGTCCTGATTTATATAACGGCAGGGAAGTTTGATTCTTTTTTATCATTTTAAGTATTAAGGCTCTTGATAATATTATAAATGCAAAATTTAATTTTAAATTTTTATTACTTTTCTTACTTTTCAACCAAGTGACAAATTGCTTCCTTTGACATGCATATAGTTTGTATGATGAAGTAATATATAAATTAATAATCCTAATTTTTCACGCGTGTCATATTAAGTCCACTAACAAAAAAAATTCATGAAATTTAGTTTATATTTATTTCACGATTCAAACTGCTAAAGGGCGAATTTTTACCCACAGAAACGACGTTATTTTTTTCAGATGGAACTCGATATTTTGTTGAATAACAAAAAATTATGACTTAAACAATATATATTGCAACGTGTTTAATAATAATTTTGTCTATATTCCTTGAGAGTCCAAAATCTGATTTAAATGGCGCCGATTTAATCAAAAATTTAATCAGATGAAGCCCTGCGTAAAACCAAATACGATATAGTTTGAAAAATACTCGCCGGTGTCAACATCAGAAACATTTAGCAAAGAATTCAAGTTAAAAAAAAATATGGCTTGCCATCTTTGTATTGAAAAATATTCCAAATGAAATATACCAGAATTAGTATGCTTTAACAGAAAATAGCAGTTTAACCTCACACATTGTCTCTGAATCGAGTTTACCAAAACCTAAGAGTTTAAAAATACAATTTGGCAAATGGTATAAGGCAAAATATCCAATGCTTATTCTGCCCGTAATTTATCAAAATGTCGTAATGTTTTTGATACTATATCGCTTAAAAGAGTTTTCTTATTTTTAATTTTAATCCATTATTGAGAAGTTGGAAAATCATAAAAAAAATTAAAGCCGAAAGAAATAAAAAATTGGTTAACATTTCGACGTCAATACGAGTTTCATTGATATGCTTAAAATAAATTTTCACATCTGCTCTTATCTCATTAGTTGAAAAAAAGTTTCAAAAATTTTATTCTAAAAATAAACAAACGGGAATTAATTATAATATTGTCCGTTACGTCACATATCGTGGTGATAAATTTATAAAGAGCAGAAAATAGTTCTAGACCAGAAATAGTCCTTCGTAATTAACCAATACATACGGGTGAAATACAAGGTGGGCCAAAAGGGTGTTGGGGATTTCAAAGTGGAATTTAAAAAGAACTAAAATTCGTACAATATTTTTATTCGTATTTTTACAAAATAGAAGTAACGGAATTTTCATTACTTAAAAATTATGTTGTTTAAATGACACCCCTCAGCTTTTTGAGATTTTTGAAAACGAAGTCGCACATACTGGAACAACCGGCGAAACTTTGTCCTCGGAATATTGTTAATTTTCCGGATGATGTTTTTCTTGATTTGTTGTAAAGTTGTTGGACTGTTGTCGTACACTACAGATTTAAGGTAGTCCCATAAAAATAATCACATTGAGTGAGATCTGGGCTACATAGGGGTCATTCAATATCCCCCCTTTGTGAAATGAATTTTCCTGGGAAAATTTCCTTTAAAAGGGCTATGGAGACCCTGGCAGTATAGCATGTGGCACCATCTTGTTGGAGCCATATCTTGGAAGTATTCCCTTGTTGTTCTTACAAGGCCGGAATCAAGAACTCTCTTATCATATCGCAATAATTGTGGGCTCTTACCGTCACCGCGCGACCTCTTTCATCCTCGAAAAATATGGCCCGATAATACCGTTTGCCGATATTGCAGCCCAAACGACAGGCTTGACAAGCTTAGGGCTGTGAAGTGGACGTTCGTGAAGTCGTCGGGGATTAGTCTCGGACCACAATTGACAGTTTTGTTTGTTAACGTGGCCGTTAAGATGAAAGTTGGCCTCTTACTAAACATTACGTTGAAAAAGTTGTTAAAGCGGTTGAGCACTTCACTAACAAAGTTAAAGAGGTTACGGCATCATTCGGCTTCAATTTTTGCACAAGCTGGATTTTATAGGCTTTAAGATGCAAGTCACGTTTAAAAATTCGGCTCAATGTTGTTCTCTTGACGTCCAAAGCCTGGCTTCTCTTACGAGTTGACTGTTGTGGATTTTGCTGAACAGAGACACGAACACGTTTCACTATGTCAGGCGTTCTCACAGAGACTAGACTTCCGCGATCCAATATTGTTACAGTCGACCAAGTTATGTCGAACATTCTGATCCATTTTCGTATCTCATTGGCGCTAGGACCTTCACAAATGTCTCGTAAACGGTATTCCTATCGATACAACTATCGCACAATAATCATAGATTTGTTATTTTCATAATACACGCAGACACAAAAAGCACGCTGCGCTCCCGTGTACGGCTCCATGGCGACTAATTTTTCAGGAAACAACACGTCTAGCAATATAATTCCCCCCCCCCCGCCTCACCACGCCACAAGCGTCCGAGAAATTAAAGATTAAAATCGGTAACACCCTTATGGCCCAACCTAAATACTATATAAACTGTTCTCAATCCTTTAAATTAATTCACTAACATTTTTGAATCATGGAGTGAAAGAAGAAAAAAGCCTTTCCCTCTAACAGTTTGTAAGTTAAATGAAAGGTTATCAATTTATAACTATTACTAAAATTGTGTCACTTATTTTCCCTAAGTGGTATAAGGAAGCATACCTCCATTTATTTTTGGAAATATTACTCGAAATAAATAAAAAGTAAAGTTAATCTTGATGCAGAAATATTATTTAGAGTTTTGTTTAATGATGATTCCATTTTCACCATAATTACCTTAAATGTAGATAGTAATGCAAGAAATAATATTAAGATCACAAACAATACACAAGTACTCTTTTATAATGCGAGACTGAGAAATGCTTGAAAATTACAATACAACTCCCAAGAATATGTGAAATGCAATATTTTGAATATATATTATTTTATTGTCAAAATAGCAACTGCAAAAACAAAATTGCTTGAAATTTAAACTAGTTTGTGTATTTACGTACTAAATTTTATTAACCTACAACTGATAGCCTGAGAAATAGTCGAACAAATAATGTAATCACAAACAACAACAAGGAATATACTACAAGGATATAACAAACTGACTACACTTTTTTTTAGGTAATCATCACAAAAATTAAGGTGGTTTTTACTAATTGATTAGGGAGGTACGTATTTTTACTCTATATTAAGAACATTCACTATAGCTTTACCTGACATTAGAAAATCTTTTGAGAAATCTCCTGAATAGGTCCATAGTCGCATCTAAAATATCTGAATGGGACTAAATTCATCATCTGACCAAAGCTGGCTTTACTGAATCCTCTCCGTTTCGATCTTGCGTGTATCTGATTGTTAAAATGAAATAACTGACGTTTCGTTTGAAAATTTTGTGCTCTAATAATAAAATTGGAGCACATGACCGTATTTAACAATCCTCTTTTGTCATTTGATAAATTTCATTCTATTTTAAACTTGTATAAATTGTTATTCTTATAGACAGTTACAAATTTACAGCTACATGCTGATTAGTCATGGTTAGGAAATTAATTGACACTACCAAACTTAATTTTCAAAACACTTTTGTTTTATATTTGTTTTTGTTAAAAGGAAAGTTTTTCATTTAGTACTAACTTTAACTAACCAAGCAATCATTAGTATTTTTTTCATTTAGAAATTATTAGTTTATTGTAAGAAAAATGGCTATGAAAGTGTCGAGGCCTCACATGACAAACTTTTTATCTGATCATCTTTAATTATTCGTTTTCAAAATGTTAACATGTGGGAATGTGATGAATTATCTTTAAATCTTATTAATCTCAAAACTCGAAGGTCCACCAATTCTGGACCATACAAATTTGATAAAATGTTACTAGATATAATATATAAATTCATAAATTTATATTTCAATTTATTAGTACCAGTTCAAATCGTAAACAGGCTAATGTCGTGACCAGTAATACGAAACTGACCTTGTATTTGATAAAACCTCGGAAAATTTGTATTAATGTAAATTTTACCATAACTTATTTTTTTATTGCTTCATCTGGGCACAAATTGAAGCTAGATTATGGGCACTTAATTACTGCCATGCCGTCTGCATAAAATCTAAAGGTAAATCTTTCCCGTATAAAATATATTTAACTAATGAAGCCAATACTTATATACAACTCTCTTGCACACTTTGGAAAACCAAGGAGCTGTTTATAACTTCCGCCTACGTTATAACCAAAGTGGATTAACATTTTTTTTGATTGTATTGCGCTTTAGATCTTACCGCTTTTCAGGGACCAATACCAATTCTTTCAGAATCTCTATATTTTGTTTCTTTGTATGCTCGCGGCCTACTAGCCGCCCCCACTATAGTAAAAATATTTTGATAAAGCCTTCTGTTTGTTTAATTCCTTAAAATCGTTGAAGTTTCTATGAAAGGCTTCTAATTTCTTTACCTCCGAACAACCGTCTGTGTTTCAAAATAAATTTATGCACAAAAGGTTGCAAAAATCTTTATTAAAGACAGCCCGTTTTTGTCTGGGAGAAGAACCTATTTTATTAGGAAATAAATGATTATCTACTTTGTTTTGTTTGCTGATCCTTAAGTTTGAAAAGGCGCGAGTCTTGCAATCGCGTGCATGGACAAGAAGTAAAAAAAACCGAAAGTAAATATATATTGTCACGGTATATTAGATGAACAAATTTATTATTCTAGGACATATTTTTATTTTATTTAAAAGGCAAAAGAATAGTTGATGTTACTTATCAGAATCGTTTTAAATTATTGGTAGATATTTTTCTCTTTTTGTTTGCTGTATATCTCAAATATGTGTTGCAAAAAAAATAATTGCAAATTTTACACTTTCGTGCGATATGTTGGATGGAAAATTCGACTTAGACGCAACAGGAAAATGTCAGACGAAAATAGACATAAACCAAATGTAATGCAAGCTCAATGCTTGCTTTACTTTTTGCTTTACTTTTTGCTTATTTTTGTAGTATCTTGTTAAATATAGAATTCAAAATTATAAAAAAAACAATATATTTCTCATAATCAAATGATACCAATGTGGTATACATAATTAAAAATAAATAAAGGCTTTTATTTACCACTCTTTCATTTTCACATTAATATTAAAAAAAAAGTAAGCCTGTAAAGAATATTGGGTTTTATAATATGCCAATTTCAAGTTTCTACGTCACATGTTTTCTAGGAATATCGACTATAAATATAAAAAAAACTTAATTATGTTATATATCTTTCATAGGCGTATAAACATGATGTTTACTTAAAAAAATATTACAGCAAGAATCGTTCCTATAGTTTTCATATAATATTTACGTGGACTTTTAAAAGCCATATTTTCAAAATTTTAAGTTCAGTTTTAGTTCTACACCAAATTTCAAGTTTCTACGTCGAGTAGTTTCTGGAAATAACGGCTGTAAGGGACAGACGGGCAGACACGTGAATAATTTTATAAAGTGTTTGTTTTTCATTTTAAGGTACTGTACCCTAAAAAAGTAATAAAGAACAAAAACCTTACAATCTTGCGACTTGTGTATTTTTTTCTGGCTGTGCAATTGCAAAATGTGATGCAACATTTTTGTTATTTTGAATAATAGGAACAAATTAAGTGTAATAATTTTTCCTCTCCTTATAATTATATTTTGGAACATTTTATAATGTGATTAGATTTCAACATTTAATACTTTAAGACAGATAAAATGAAAATATAAGTCTATCTACAGTTGTACATATTCCTGCCCAACTTAATTCTAGAAATATGACTGCACAGTCTGAAGTCGACGGGAAAACGGAGGCAAGAACATTTACATTTGAAGGCGCTGTAATTTATTCAAGAGCTGTTATGTAAGAGCAAGCTAGCACACGTGTTTATAGTCAAGTAAGAGCATTTGGCAGAGATGGATTAAATTCTTAAGGGGAATTAATTGGTGAAGACTTTATTGAGAGTGAATACGCTGACAATTTAACCATGACATCATTAATGTCAGGATTTAAGCAATTTTTTTTTCGATTAATGTATTCAAATCTATGCGGTATATTATTAAAAATACTAATATAATGACTAATGTACTGGATGCCATGATAGTTGAAAAGATAAATTTATTTCCACAAGATGAATTGCATTTTCTTATTACTAAGGTGCTGACAAAGTGACCGTGGCTGTTTGACATGTCAGAATTTATTTGGCCTGCTGCATAAGTTTATGTATTTGTTAGTTTTTCTACAAGTGGATCTTTATTTATCTTTAATCAGCATTGTTCGTGTGTTACTCAGTCCTTCTAAAATTAATTAATCACTCACATTAAGAGTTTTCGCCATCTACGTATCTATTGTGCGTGCAGTGTTGGGTAGGTAGTAAATGGCTTGGATATCTACTTGACTAAGTGAATACGCAGTTTATTTTCATGGTAAAAGAGAACCTGAATGCATAGTTCAATATGTAATTTATTTGATGTTGATAGAATATTCTTCATTTGAACATTATGCCAATATCAATATTAAGAAAATTATAAAAGTTTCTGTTTTATCTCTTAAAAATAGATAGGATACGAGAAAGTAATTCTACAATTAACCGACTTGTAAATTTAAAAAAACTCTAAAAACGATTAATGCGATATTCTATTAATTCATTGTGATCACGGATCTAATCACCCAGTAGGGAAGATAAACGTATAATTGGCATATAAATTTTGGGTGGCTCCAGATTAATACAATTTTGCAACTATCAATGACGTTTCCTCTGTTTATCGTTTTTAGTTATTGGATTAATCGTAACAGTATAAAGGTAAGATTATACCGATATATATTATTTCGAAATAAGTAAATGTACTCGTCTAATCTTCTCAGCAAAGAGAAAATTACTTTTTTACGAGTTATCCAACAATATTTTTTTTTAAATTTGGTGGGGGTAACTTGTTTGTTCGACTAAATTTTTCAAATACTCCAAATACGAAATATTTCAAATAGAATATATTATATATCAGTTCACACTTATTTTTTGGTTTTTTCAAATAAAATAGTCATTTAATATTTAAAATATGCGTGATCCCACATATTCAATATTAAACAAAATTACATGCTTAATCTTGAATAAATGTAACCTAATTTATATTTTGTATTTTTAATCTTCTTCTAGCAGAAGCATATACGACATCTAATTGGATAGTGATGTTGAAAGTAAGTAAATTTTTGAAAGACTACTGGAAAATATATTTTTATATGCCAAATCCATTGTTGATCCCAGTGACGATGAGGAGAAATTTAGAGCAATAAAAAAGTAACCGAAAAAAATTTCTACTTCATAAGAATAAGTTGTTGAAGAAATATATGAAGGAACACTAGGTCTTGCAGAAAATTCAGAAGAAACAAAAAAATAGGGTAAAAATTAATATATTAAATCTTTGATTTCGACTCAATAATCTTGGTTGTTTAAAATAAAAATTAAATATATTTCTAATGAAATAATTCAATTTATAATTTTTTAAAATAACTTGTGCACTAAATAACTAAATACAAAGCATAAACTAAGGTTTGAAGGTAAAATACTGAAATCTTTAGGGATTTTATAATTTTTTAGATGAAATGCAGCAATTAATTACCAAGAAATGGTGATTATCGATTTATAAAATTCTATTTGAAAAATGGGTATATTAAACAGGTATTGACATTCTCGATGGGTTTTGTAAAATATCCACTTGAATTATAATAACACTTTTGCGGATAAATAAAAAATCGATTAAGATAACATTTGTGAAATTAGGAGTTTTCAAATATGTTTCAATACATTTTAAAATTTTATTTCACGTACCGTGACATAGCATAATAAACCATTACCTGCACAACAAAATAACCAAAAGTGACAAAACGGTGTGGATGTGATAAATTAATGTGGTTTTACTATAAAGATGATACTCGCTTCATATTTATAGTAAAACCACATTAAATTAATTAAGTAAAACCACATCAAAGGCCCAAGAAAAAAATTAAATGCACACAAAAGAAAATATGTCATTTCGAAGCTACAAATGACTTTAATATTATTTAATCATCATTTGATGTTATGTTTTCCAAAAATAAATCGTCGTTATGCGGATTTAGCGAAACGTTTTAATTTATAAGACTATCATTTTCTTTGTTATTTTTTGGTACATTGAGTCATATTTTTCATGGCTCGAACATGTGTCATTTGAAAGATTAAAGTTATTGTGTACAAAGTCAGCTATGATTTCACTGATTAAGGGTGACCTAATCGTACATAGATTTTTTTTCATTTATGAGTCGTTTTAATTTTAATTTATCATCCCATTTTTCTATTTATGATCA
Source organism: Druceiella hillmani (assembly GCA_039881145.1). NCBI lineage: Eukaryota > Metazoa > Arthropoda > Insecta > Lepidoptera > Hepialidae > Druceiella > Druceiella hillmani. The sequence goes on from JAYKKI010000058.1 coordinate 12,122,491, forward strand.
TTATTTTCTATAGTTCATACTTAATATATATTTACGTCGTCTTTCGTGTTCATTTACAGTCTTTGTATAGACCAAAGTTTATATAATCACTTTTCATGCATTTGCGTGTAAAGAAAACCCTCATTAAGAAATAATATAAAAAAACATAATAAATTATGGTAATTGATATATTCAAACACTGATATTTAAAATATTTCGTAATGTTCTCTACTATACACTAGAAACTATATGGAATATATTATGAGATTAATTGATATCGTCCTCAGTCGATATGAATTTAGTATACAATAATTATCTTTGTGTGGATAGTCGAAAGTCATTTTCTAGTCTTCTGTTACAAAAATAAACATTTGATGCCGTTCTGAGTGGTTTTATTATAGAATCGGATCTTATCACTGCACATATTTAAGTCATTTTACTTCCATTAAGCACTATATATAGGTGATTTTGAGGTGAGTATATTAACGTGAACGGAAATAACATGACGGCCGGTGTGGAACGAATGATCAATTGTTTTCAATGTTTTGTGATGAGCCCTAAATCGTCACTTTTGTGCTACGATCATAAATAATCAACTTGTCATAAATAATGCATAATAGACCAAAACAATAGGATCTTGTATTTTTTTAAATGTATGCAAATTATACTCAATTTTTTTTTTAAATGGAATTTAAAATGTAACATGTCAAAGTCAAATTTAATTCAAGGTTTCGAATGCAACGTTTTATTGCAACATCTGAATATAACAAATCTATCGCCAAAAAGACGAAAAATAAGCACTTTGTTAGCAACCAAGAAAGATAGTGACCACGATCGAATACAACAAGAAGTGTACGCATGCGCGAAAATAAATAGAAGTCGCGCTTACTATTTCTATCAGATGAATTGCATGTTATGTGTTTTAGAAGAAAACTGTCAAAATTATAGCTATTTATTTATATATTTATGATTGACATATTACTAATACAGCGTGTACTTCAGCCATTGCAAAACTAGCAATATACGTATTTAACTTATTTATAAATCAGCAATATACCCGTATATATATTTGTCTTAAATATAATTTTCAATATGAGCGTTATATCCCGACTTCCTTCGGCTAAATTTAGTTGTATTCTGATAGTGGCATCGGGGCTATTTTTTTAAATAATAATTGCCTTCGTTAATTTAAATCAAGATTTTATAAAATGTTTAAATCAATTTGTAAAAAAATTTTATTATTTTTTCTGAATGAATAGTATTAAATCTTCTCACACGCATTTATCACAATTTATGGTCTTACGCTTAGTATACTCTTTCTCTCTCTGTCTCTCTCTTTCTCTCTCTCTCTCTATCTACCACCTTATCCTTTACTTTATATTTACAGATCGAAGTTTAAGTCGCCAAAGAAAATTCACTTCAGTCGCCTGTACTCAGGGGCATGCAGTTTGGACATCCTCCGTTGACGTCTGCATCAAAGTTTTGTAATAGAATAATTGCGAAGGGAGTTTGTAAATAATAACATTGCTCAATGAAAACTATCAATTTACGTATTATCTTTTAATAAATAATTTTAAAGATAGACAAAAAATAATTTTGCAGCTAAAAAAAAAGGAATAAATATTTTCATACCTGCAACCAATTAAATAAAGAGGGCAACTTGAATTGTTATATTGGTATAGAGAAGTATAGGTATTGTGAAACTTTCATTATCGAAATAATTTTTTTAATGAGAAAAAGAATATAATGATTTATTTTTTAAAGAAGGATAAATAATAATAAATTTCTAATGATTCCATTAAAAATAAAAAAACAGTAAATTAATTCAACCGATGTAGGTAGAGCTACAAATTAGGGAATATAAATAAAAGTGATCGTATAGTTTGCATATTGTTTTATGCCCCATCGTAAATTCCGGTATCATTCCGTAGAAATATATTCTACCTCCTACTTTTTTTGACGACGCTCGAATTTGCTCAGACGTCGATGAATAGAAATACGTAATTTAATTTCCATAATTGTAATATAAATTAGTAAGTCGAAATGTGTGAATATATATATATATATATAATATATATATATATATAATATATATATATATATATATATATATATATATATATATATATATATGTATATATATAAATATGTAGACATAAAAGGTGGATATGGCCGTTCCACATTAAATGAATCAACATATATTAAATGTTGTTTCTCAACCAAACACATGAAATCAATTAACAATATTCTGTAATTTAATTGCAACAATAGTTTTAAGTCATTTGCATTTTCAAATACAATGTATTTTAGTTAGGAATTTGCTAAGTCAATATACGTTATCATATCGACTCTTTCGCATAAAGTTATTTTATTTTTTATTAACAGAAAAATAGTAAAATAATCCTAATGTCTGTCCCATAAGTGTCATAATACGATACGAGTTCACTGTGAAAGTGAAAAGGTTGCTTAGATATATTTATTCGAAAATACCTTGAATTGTGTGTAATTTTAAATATTTTTGTTTGATTCGATCGTGGTAGCGCACCGAGCAAAAGTTAGTGATAAAAATATCGCAAAGTGTATTTACGTTTTGTTTATATTAAAATCCTATTAAATTTGTTTGCAAAAAAAATATTTTTTTATTCTTGTTGTGATCGTTGATTTCACTATTTTAATTCCTTTGCTTCACTTATTTTTATATTATAAGTAACATATGAATTTATGTCACATTGTTTTGAAAATATTTTTTCCGTGCAACTTGTGTGCAAGATGTTTTTGATGTGTTTTTGCCGGCAACATATTTTTCACGTGTTTTCAAAAGACGGATTGCAGATCAACTTGCCATAAGTTACCGTGTTTCACAGCCTACTTTTGTATTTACTCGTGCCAATTTAACCCCTTATATTATCTAACACTCAAAGACACCTTTGATTATAAATGGAACGTAAATTTAAACTATTTCTTTGAATTTATAAATCCTACCGATTTAAAATGTAAACTATAATAGATTTTCCGTGTTATTGGAGGGAGTAAGTAAAAAACGAGACAAAAATAAATACATGCCCGTTATCAAAGTTGACGTCTGAAAAAAATATTTGTGTTAAGTAAATATTTACGTCTAATCATTTTCTGTTATCATTTATTTATTACGATCCCAAAAAGTTATTTTCCAAATATTCATTTTATATTATACGTTTATCGTGAAGTCAGGCATAATTAATAAAATTATATTATTGCGATAATAATGAGAACATGTTAATTAGGGTGTACACGTGTTTTTAATTAAACATCAGCAATATAATTAAAAAAATAACTGGACTTGTTGTATGCCATTTGGTCCCCTTTCATTACAAAAATTATAGGCTCGAATGGCTTTCAAAATATTTGCAATATTAATTAAATATTTAACAATCACTTGTTTAAAAGGGTAAAGACATTAAATTTTTAGGTGCGTCCACGAGTTAGGTAAATCTTGCTACAAATTGTCTACATAATATCATACTTGTAAATGACATCCAACAGTTATAAATTACTTCGGTTTTAGCTGCTATGACTGTATTACGGGTGAACGATAGCTTCTGGTAACAGTAGACATTAAATTTTCAGGTGCGTCCACGAGGGAAGTGATTCTTCCTACATATTGTTTACATAACATCATAATCGTAAATTTCATCTAACAGTTATAAATTATTTCGATTAAAGCTGATATGACTATATTACAGGCGAACAATGGCTTCAGGTAACACTATACGTTTATCTGGTGGACAAAATGAATTATAGATGACGCAACAATGTCGCATCAAAATAATACTTTTCTTTCATCTCCTACAGTTGGTTTTGTTAAATGAAAAATTACTTTTTTAGTTAAGTGCTTAACTGAACACGTTAAACACGTAGTTTAATAACTGTATTTAGAAGGTAAAATAAGAGAGAATGAATAAAGTTCAAATGACCCAAAGGCAAATTGTCGTACACATATTGATTACATATTTCCTTTGGATTTTTAACTTTTTGGTGAATCCAGAAAATTGTTTTTCTTCATAATGGCCTTTATCTTCCGTACTTCTTCATTATGATTTTATTTTGACTTACATATGTTAAAAATTCTTATTTGAAAGGGTTTATGTAATCTACTATCGATATTATTTTAATTTACGTGTTTAGGACTAATACATGGGAAGAGGTTTTTATGAATATTCTTAATTCTATAACAGTGTTTAATTGTATACTCTTTGATTCTCTGAATTTCCCCCAAATTATTCTATTTTCCTCTTTATGCAGAAGGAGGAAATAATATGAAACGCAAATCAGATATAATCCCAAAAGTAACTGCTGCTAATACCGTATGTGTTATTCAATGAAAACGAACATAAATTTCTCCTCAGTTCCCTGCCTTAATAAGCTGATCGACCGTTAACGTAGTACTTTGATCGATATTCTAAATGTTTTTCTAGTCGCGTTTAAAATAGCTGTATTTAATTTAATTCGTCACACTTTGATAGAAATCGGCTTTAGCAAATCTTGTATTATCCTGTTGCGTATTTGTCGATTATATTTGGGTAAGGGTTATGTACTGGTTTGACATGGAAATTGCAAACTTCCCTTTTGTTATTTCTAAATAATCAATGCAAGCTTATACATATTTACGGTGTTGATTAATTGTCTTAGATATTTGCTAATGCGGAGTAATTTAGGGGAATAATTAAAAAATCCACAAATTTTCATGATAAATATTGACACAAATTGTTTGTTTTTGATCCGAATTTTACAGACGCAAATTTTGACAAAATTAAACTTATTTAAGTTTATCACTTTTAAATGGAACTATTTACAAACATTAAAATTATAGGATAGAACATTTTGTACATATGTTTAATTAATTGCGTTATGTTCTCTCAAAAACTCCTTACCTATCGGCATATTACAAACACGTAAATATATGAAACACGAAAATGAATCAAGAAAACTGAGCGCCTAATTTATAATAATAACCAAAGTTAATAATATATCAGCTGTAATTTATAACCGTTTCAGTAATTTACATTAATCCTACTGAACATCTTGTTGTTCTAAAACGCTCGCATACTCGATGGCACCGTACAAAAAACGGTTATCCTTACTCGGTATTTGCTGATATAATTTGCGCGATATATATGTTACATAAAATGTATGTGCACTCATAACCTAATATTGAATTTCACAAATGCAAATTATATGTATCATAGTGAGATCTGATAGGATCATTTGAAATCAGCATCGAGAGAAGTCATAAAGGAAATGCTTTAAAGGACAACTTCTCCAAATATTTCAACATGACCTGGGCTTATGTTAAGATTATTGCTTTAAGGGCTATGCTAATTTGTCTCAGCGTTGTATTCACCATACACATATAGTATGACAAAATAACTGGTTAGTTAAATTGGCCATTCCTTTAAATGTGACTGATGGCTCTGTAATTATCAATCAATTATTGCAATGAAATATTTCGAATTTTTCTTTAACTAAAAATGTGAAATGCAACAATAGGTTACGAGTACACATACAATGTGACATATGTACCATGCAAAATATATTAGCAAATACCGAGTAAGGATAATTATCAATTTGAACGGTGCCATCGACTATGTGAGCACTTTAGAATATCAAGATGTTCAGGAAGGTTAATACTAATTTCTGAAAGGGTTATAAATTACAATTAATATGTTTGATCCTGGGTTTAAGTGAGTAACTTAAAATTCCAACCTAATTAGAAAAATATTTTTTAGATTATACAGGCATAAAAAATATAATGTCATGTGCAGGCACAAACATAGAGAATATTAAGATCAATCTGAAACATTTCTATGCATATTGAGGGAGTTTTGAAAAGTTTGGAGTGATACATTTTATTTAGCCAAACTCATAAATTGAAAACCAAATAATTTTTTAAAAATAAGTAATTGTGTCAGGAACTTGTTTTCTTTTTAGTAACTAGGTTCTAACTGACCTATTTGTAATTAAAATGCTTACTGAATATAAGTAACATTTAAAAGCAGAGACAAAAAATTGAGGGAAACACAAAATATTCTAAATAATCGATTACGAACATTTTGTAATAATATATTTCTGTAAATGTATATACTCTAGAAATTAAATCAGATGGTTTCCTAAAAACATTATGTAAATTTCAAGTAATCTAATATTAAAAATTAGTCAATTAGCTATCTGTTTAGTAGTCCAAAAATGGAAGTCAACATTGCCTTGAAAGTTGGGTTTGTGATATTAAATTGAAAATGTTTTTGTTTTCCTCTTGGCTTCGACACATATTTGTGACAAAATTATATTCTCTTGTCGTATTCTTCAAACTCCATTTATCGAACTTTAGTGATGGGGTGTGAGTGTTATCCTTATGTCTAATGTATGCCATTTGCCTCAGATTTGAAATTCTGGATCGGCACTCTACTATTTCGTCATCTGTTGATTGGTCTCTTTCATTATAAACTCTTATGATTATTCGGTGGTCAGTGAACCGCTTGGATTGAGGTCAATATCTGCGTTCTTCGTGTGCCTGTACTGACTTACTGTTTTCGAGTTGTTTCATCTCACGTAACCGTAATAGTAATGCATTTGTTAATTTTAACTTGAAAGAAAAAAACATGAGGACTCACTACGAGAAAACAATGTTGGTTTTTGCTTCGAAGTATAAATACAAAAATGTCAAAACGCTTCGATAATTTATTCGTTCCACTAATGTTATGAAACTAATCCAAATAGTTATACACTTCAATGTCCTGGAAAAAATTGAGAAATCTTAAAAAACAAGTTGTGTGGTTTTAGGAAACCACGATGAAAGTGAAACTTTTTTTCAGATTGTAGGCATTTAATTGAGAATTTTTCGAAAGCTACTTGATTTAGGATTTTAAAAGTAATATTAACTTAAGACGTGAAAAAGGAAATGATAATAGTAGACAAGATATATAACTATGAATGTTTATTTTACTCTGCGTACTAAAGTACAGAATACATAAATAAATACAATGTTCGGTATGATATATATATACATATTAAAAACGTAGATCAATATTTATATAAATCATTGAATTATTTTAAATTTCGATTATTTAATCACTAACTTCATCTTCGCTTTGAGTTTCACAGTTTATAAATGTAAATAATATTTTGTGGTAACTAAAATAAGTAAACATTGACATGCATTCTATTTTTTCAATGTGTCTGGTAAAAACTGCATCGATCGTAGTACCATACCAACGCTGCACAGCTGATGAGAGCTATAGGTACCGCCATATTGGTTTCTTTACCCCCACTCCGCGGCCGACTGTAATGCGACATGCGATAGGTAAACGAAATATTCTGAGGCGATACAATAAAAGTTTCACTTTAAAAATAAACTGTGCAACTAGTATGGTGTAATCGTAAACCTATGAGTAGCAGACGAGTGAAAAAGCACTTCGGCTAGTTTGGCCGTTATAAGTAGTAATACTCTAAAAAGAGTTATTATTACATCTTGTTGATACTCTTTATGACGAATGGCTTAAATTTTATTACGTACCTCCTCAATTTTTACTACTCAAATTATTCACAATATCATAATTTTTTACTACATTTTACTACAATTCGGGTTCAATTCTTTTGGTTATTCTGTAAAGATAGCAATGTCACTTTTCTCAAACCAAAGGAGTAACCTATGTGCCAATGCAGGATATAATTCGTTTCTGTTCTTTTTAAAATCTCTTCGCATTTGGTAGTAACATCGCGATTGAGGTATAAAATAGACGTTTCTATTTTAGCTCACGAGAACCACAAATTTGGGAATCTAGAACACAAGGTAAGAGTAAATGCACCCTAAAATTAGACTTATAGGATTTTTCTTACGTATAATACTACTTTTATCAAGAAGGAACCTAATTGATATCATAAAAATGGATGGTAATGTTGTTTCTGGCGATATTGTGTAAATGTGCAAATTAAATTAGATTAGTCCAGAAACCATGGACTTACTGTGTGACATACATCAGTCGATAATGTTTTTTTTAAATTTGTTATATTTGTTAGGGTTTTGAACGCTACCGCACTGATAGTTTCGTTTTAGCAGTTCTTTGTGATGGAAACTTTTGTAAAAATTCTATATTCATTTCATATCGACTACCTGTAAATGATTAAATTTTTGTTTCCTCTTCGTCGTGATTTTTGGGATTGAAGTCCATGTCTGCTTTAAAAGCGTTCTTGACGTGGTTAATGGTTTTTTTATTCAATTCTTTCGTCAGTCGACTTCAGGGAAGGTAGGGATAGGGAGGTTATTGCATAATGTCTTTTTTTCGTATCGACATTCACACGTTAAAACTTAGATATATAGACATACTTCTGTAGGAATATATGAAATTTTTATTTTTAATATTATATGGAAATAAGTCTGCAATTTATTTTATCATTCTCAAATCATTAGTTCAATCACCAAACCATGTTGTGCGTAAAATTTCAATAAATGGAAAGAAATTAATTCCACTGTCTCAAAAGTTCTAAACTTATGAAATAATGACACAATAAACATTTTCACGTAATTTAAAATCTAATTCGATTTTTTTTCCCCTTTGACATCGACTTCACATCGCCAGTAGTAATTCTAAATATATTTCATACTTAACGTTATAAAAATTGTAATTCGTATGCATTTAGCTCCGCATCAAGTTACACGGTCCTTATCTGAGCTTACGTATTTTAGATTCAACAAAACAATTTTTTGAATGTACTGTTAATATCCATATATATTGAACGGGTACACATGGACATTAATAAAATTATTCACCCATAAAAACTGGATATGTGGTTTAATTTAACTGGCAATTTTATGTTAAATCGATATACCATAGTAGCTGAGAATTATTGTTAGCAAGTTTCAAACCACATTCACGCAATATTGATTGCATTGGAACTGTTCACGGGTTTTTAAATTGGATCGCTGCCAACAGAACTTAAGTAAAATTGGTATATGTCGCCAAAATTATACAATCGTGATCGTGAATATTAAAGGGATTTTTTTTCTGGAAGTTCAGTTTGATTCTAAGTTAAAATCTTTTATCTTTAATCTTTTTTAATCGTTTTAAAAAATAATATAAATTAAATTTTAATAAAAAAACTGAACTTGTAATAAAATATTTAGTAAAATTAAATAATTTTCAATATAGGGAAGTGTATAGGGTTCCCTTAGCTGAATTAGAAAGAAAATTTTAATACTTTCTCATCCAACACTCTTATCCAATCTTCAAATTTACGATTGTCATTGAGTTTACACAAGCTACAAATTAGGTGGGTTGGTAGTAGCGATTGCAGAATTGTTTCCTAAATATTATGAGTATATTACTGAAGAAGTTAAGTTTGCTCGTGTTGTAAAGTTACCTTCGTAAACGTTAAAATTATTTGAAATAGATAAAGTCGTACGAAATTTATCCGTAGTCTACATCATAGAGAAAGGAGCTCACTGCTTCATTCTTAAGTCAAATGGTGCATCGATCATACTCGGTTTTAAATTTAGGAATAGTCTTGTGCTGACCTATTTATAAAATTATTATTTATATAATTTATATTACAAAGTTGTACTGTGAATAAAATATATATTTTTAAAAATTTCAAGGCTTGCATTGAACGTATAAATCACATGAAATTTTACAAGAATATCTCAACTAATGTGAGACAAATTGATAAAAAAATCACTTCTCCGTATTATGTAAAATGGGAAGGTGGGGGGAGGATTTACGTATTTTATGTTATAAAGTATTATTGGATAAGTTTTTGAACTAAAATTGGGGTTCCACTTAATATTTAATTGTTATGCACCATTTGTGAATTATCAAGGTTCAAAATGGCATGCTGTATGCTCAAGCCACATCTAATTTTTCAGCAACGGGTATAAAAAATTTAAGACTTCTAGGTCATTATTAACATTTAATAAGAGTAATTTAATATTATTCTGGTTTGCTTGCATTAACAATGCGAAGAGATTTAGACAAACATGACAAACGTAATTTTAACACTTTTCCATCCTTGTCATGTAACGCATATTATATTACATAAATGTTATTATTTTCTAATGTAATACATTATATAAATAGTAATATCTATATTAATAAGGGGTAAATAAAAGGGCTTTCCTCCAACACATTCAATGGCTGCGTCATTCAATCACTTAAATGCAACTGCAATTAGTTTTTTTTCGTATTTTTCTTCTACTGTGCAGTCGTAGAAAATGAAACTGGAGAGACCTAGCGATTACCTTATCTTATCACATAAAACGGTCGTTTGTAGACACAAGGAGCTGTGAAATTATCAACCACTATAATATGTTCAATGTTTTATGTTAATGTGGAGATGGAAATTAAAAGAAAGCCAATGAAAAGCTGCTTTGTTTTAATCCTATTTAACTTATTTTTCATTTGACGGTAAATCTAAGTATTTGAAAATAATAATAATCTTTATTTTTTTATATTTCGTTTATATCCAGTTTAAAATTATTAAATATAATTTATTGATTTATATGAAAAATAATACTTATTTGCAAATAATATCTAATTTTCCTTCATTGTTTTTAAAATTCTGTTTTCCAGCAGCAAATACACGAAAACTTTAAACTTTAGAATTATAGAATTTTGATGTATTTTTTTAAATTAATTTATGCCGCTAAATTAAATAAAAATTTAAACTCATGCTTTAATAAATTAAAAAAATTAAATTCAAGGAAATTGTGTACTGTAATAAATTCATGTTAATATTCACAATAATAATTATTCTCTCTTACTAATTTTTGGTTAGAGTTTGGAATAACAACAACAAAAAATTTAAGCAAAGATAAAGCCATTATTTCTTAACAAAGCGATTTTATTGGTGAACCCAAATATTATCTGCATTTTCCAATTATATTCTTTCCAATTATGAATAAAGTAGAAGTAGAACTCCCACTACGAGGGTGCCATTCACGTTTCTGTACAAATAAGCATGGAATTTTACATAGTAACCCTCTCAAATTATTTACATATATTTATATTATCGTTAAAATATTTACTATTAATTCGTTTTGCCCTTTCTTGTATAATCCATATAGTCCATGGTGGAGGGTATAAAAACCGTAAGTCCGTCACTACATTTAATTTTTTTGCTCTTAGATATCAAGAGTTGCGATGGCTAGTTACCTAAATTCCTCATTAAAAATATCTGAAAATCGCACGGTTCCACAAACTCAGTATAAATTCATTATGGACCCAGCAAGATTAGCATCGAAATATTGTAGTATTAAAAACCAAAGAAACTGTCAAAATGATATAACTTATGATCGTGCAAATTGTTAATCTACTAATAACGTAATATTTTTAAAAAATTTCAAATAATTCACTAATATTAATCAAAAACTTAACCGGCTGTGGTAATTATTCCATATCGAAGTTCTATGTAAAAACGTGCCTTTAATACGAACTATGTCGAAAGAAGTGAAGCAATTAAAAAAAAGTTGATATGGACGAGGAGAAATTACTTTTCTAAGTGATATTTGGCTTTATGATTCTATTCAAGCAGCCCACACTGCGAAAGAAACCTGAAATAATATGACATGTACTTTCGACAATTCAGGGCTCTCATGTTGAATGAGATTGCTTAAAGATTTGAAATATCAAAATATCGATACCTACGTCAACTAAATAATGACTATGGTATTGAATATATTTGGCATTAATTTTGTAGAAATGCATTATTCACAATTAAATGAAACTACGTGATGCAGTATTATTTCCACTTTCTTTAAGTTCTTTACCACGACCTAGGTTAGGTGGGCTATTAGCAAAGACCTGAAGATGTTGTAATGCAACGAAACCTAGGTCGTGGTAAAGAACTTAAAGAAAGTAGAAATAATATTACATCACGTAGTTTCATTTAATTGTCAATGACTATATGGTACACAAATTTAAAAATATCGCATTCTCAATGGATGAAGAATAATTGGGAACCATGTTACTCCCGGTTCTATCATATTCCCACAAGCCGATGACCGTTGTAATGAAAAAGTTGTGTATAAAAGAGTACAGATTCGGTCAAAGCTAACATTTTGGAAAATTTCAGGATAGATGTTAATAACAACAAAGGAGTCAGTACAAAAAATAAAGCAGATGCGAACAAAAAAAAGAAATTTATACGAACAAATTTCAACCTCGCTACAACTTTCACAGCCTCGGTCACTGATAACGAAGCATGGTACATAAATTCGGTTGCATCGATGCATATGACAAAGCACAACTGTATTTCCTACTAGAGAAAACGCAACTCAGTTGCTGAGACGGCATTGCCGATCAAGATTATAACAGTGGTAGGCGACAAGTAACTTTCGGAAAAGAGCTCTCGTCAAATGAGCAATAGAATCATGCTTGGAAATATGTTACATGTTCCAAATTTAGCAACATACTTATAGTCGGTTAACTAAGTTATTAAAAACGGTGGTTAAGTAAAATTTAACAATAAAGATTTCTCTATAATAAACAGAAACTATGAAGTTGTAGCTATGGCTAGTTTAATTATCCATAACTACATATTAAATATATAATAATGTTGCACGCATATCGGATGTCGACAAATCGAATATTTTTTATGAAGCCAGTATCTACGTTATCACCGTTTTAACAACTTAGAAAATACTGACGGTTTGTAATGGCCTAAGCCCGATGGCTTCCTTGTATAAGAAGTCTAGAAGAAAAATCAACGACATGGCCTTTTAAATGTAAAGGTTCGAAAACCGCAAAAGTGCCAGATTTAGTGTACTTGAACGTTTTTAGTCTGTCGGAAACTACATCGCTAGATAAAGCGATACACTTTCTAACATAATTTCTTTCTAAGATTTATAGATTACTCTCCGAAAAAGGTATTTAATGAAACACTGCAAAGGAAGTTGGAGAGTCTAAAAAATTACGAATTTTATTTTTATAACGAAGTCGCACGCATAGCTAGTCTTGTTATAAAAAATATCATAAATATATTTAAAAACCTGTAAAATAATAACCTTGTTTTTAACTTGAGGAATGGTGTAATCCCTAATTATAAATTTACTCTTATAAACTAATTTTCATCCAATTAAACTGGATTTCACCATAGCATAGTTTATAAGTAAAGTGAAACTAAGGCCAAAAATATCTACCAAATATATATAATGTGTAATAATATTTTCGTTGTTTTCTTAATTTGATCAGAGTTTCAAATTATAAAAAACATCGTAAAATCGTAAGAAAGAGAGTTATTATTAACAACAAAATTAATGAAAGTCTACGTTTATGATTGAAATGACAGGCGAAACCGTTGAGATCCAATGAAGTTTCAAAGTTAGAAAATCTTGAACGAGTTAAAATGAAGTATCCTCGTTGTTAATTGAGTTCGAGCAAAAGTTTGTGACTGACATTTCAATAAATTTATTCATAAAATTTACTGTTCGTTGACATTAAATTCATATCATTAAATGAAACGACATCACCTTAAATTCATTCCTTACAAGAAGAGACTAACGTTGCACTTGAGAATATTATTTATATTCAAAAAGCGGAATCGATGATCCAAAATCTTTTCCGGAAACTTATATTTCCAATATTTATTGTAAGGATCTTTATTTTTTACACATAGAATTACAAATAGGACATTAGCTTTTCATTTTAAATTGAAATTTTTTTTTTTCCATTAAATATCTGCCGTGCGGCTAATAACTTTATAGCAAAAATATCAAGTGGAGATTTCAAAGCTATTTTCCATAGTCAAATCCTTTTCGGTACCATTTTCCTGACATTTTACTTAATTAGGTATTTATTTATTATTTATTAATATCTTGACGGACTTATTGCTACAAGAGCAATCTCTTATAGCCAACCAGAAAACCAGTCCAGCCCCGCTCGACGAGCGGCAGGGAACCGAACCCGGGTCCCCGCGGTGCGCCTCGCAGTCAAAGACAGTATGCTTCGTGATCAACCTAACACACTACGGCGACGATACTTGATATAATAATCTTTACTATTACTATTGGATGCTAAGCGAATGAATGAAGTCTTCGTGCTTAAAATGTCAATTAAAAATGTACTTTTTTTTAGTGATAAGCTAAACAATACTAGGTTTTATATAAAAGTCAGTATAAGTAAAAGTCTTTGTCAAAAAAAATTATTATATTTCTGGGGTATACTTCAAGAAACAGTTTAATAAGATAAGAATTACCTTACAATTTTACGGAATTAATATTTTCAACACTTATTTTTCTCTGATATCGAGTTACAAGTCTATGTGAATGCCTAAATCCCTATGAGAATCCAAAACTATTAATATACAACATATTTTTCAAAAGATATTCATTTTCATTTTATTTGATAATATTTAACAGAAATGTGAAAATTTTTTATCTGATACAGATTTTAAATTTGAATTGTTCAATTCTTGTTTTTTGTTCCATATAAGCTTGTAGAGTTTTCGTAATATTTGCTATTTTCATTTGTATTACTGCAAAAATAATTACTCAGCCTTTTTAGGCAAAGTTGAAACATAAATTTTGAAAAAAAAAATTATAAGCAAATAATAAAATGCACTAACACGAGAAGAACAACCAAGTTCACAAAAACAAATTTGGATTTGGATTTTAATTCGATGAATAAACGGTATTAATGTTAGAAAAAGAATCCTTTGAAAATAATATTATAAAAATCCTAAGGATATTTTATAATATTATAAATAGAAGATTCAATTGATAATATTTTAATACTTTATCCACTTTTCAACCAAGTGACGGATTCTTCACTTTGATATGCCTATACTTTGTATAAAGAAGTAACATGTAGGCTGTTACACGCAGCTTCGAATGCGTCAAATATAAGTTATATTCAAGTTTAATGAACTGAAAAAAAAATCCAGAAATTTTGTTTGCACTTAGTTTATAATTTCAATTGCCAAGAAGTAACTTTTTACCTGGAGAAACGACATAATTCCTTCAAAATGGAACTCGATGCTTTGTTCAATAAGAAACAATTATTAGTTCAGTATTGTAACATGTTTATTAATTATATTGCTAGCGTTCTTTAAAAGCTAAAAATCTGCATTTAAATGGCGTAAAAATCTAATACAATGTAATTGGAACCATATTCGTTTATGTTATGAAAAGTAATGAACATCTGATCGTCGGTATCAATACTGGAAACATCCACCAAATATTTCGAGTTAAGGGCAAAATATTGCATTCCAATCTATGTATTCAAAGACATTCTAGATGAAACATATCAGAAATAAGCTGTTTTAATGGACAATGACAGTTCAACGTTACATATAATATCTAAATCAGGTTTACCAAAAAATGACGAAACTAAAAATAAAATTTTACAGATGATATAATGAACACTATTGACTTTTTATTCGGCGAGATGACGTAAAATTTTTGATACGGAGTTGCTAAAAGGTATTTTTTATTTCCTGTTTTAAACCATTTATAGGTCGAAAATCCATAAAAAGATTTAAAAAAAAGCTTCAACATCATTACAAGTTTTGTTAATAGGTTCATCGATATCCTAAAATAAATTTTCATAGCTGGTCTCATCGCTTAATTTAAAATAAATTTTAATTTGTGAAATGTTTTCTTTTAGAATTATTATTTCAAAGCAAAATTTAATATGGAAATAAGCAAACAGGAAGTAATTATAATATTATCCGTTAGGTCACATATTATGGTGATAATTTTTTTAAAGAGCTGGATCAGAATGTTGTCTTAGTAAGTAACTTAAAATACACCGGTAAAATATATAAATTATTCTCAATCTTCTAAATTATTTCATATTTTTGAATCATACAAATAAAGAAGAAAAAGCCTTTCCTCTAACACTATGTAAGTCAAATAAAAGATTATCAAGTTGTATCAATTACTAACACTATGTCATTTATTTTCCTTATATGATATTTTTAAACACATCAACGTTTTTTCTGGAAATATTATTCGAAATAATGAAGAAGTACACTTTTTGTCGATGCAGAAATATTTGTCAGACTTGTGTTTAATGAGGATTCCATTTTTACTACAATTACCCTAACTTTGTAGATTGAAATGCAAGAAAGACTATTAGGACCAAATACAATAAAGAATAAAACTCATAAGTACTCTTTTATAATGCGAGAGCAAGAAGGGCTTGAAAATTATAGTAACACTTCCTAAAATATTAAAATGCCATATTTGGCAATCAACATTGTTTTATTACCAAAATAGCAAAAGCAAGAAAAAATAGCTTTGATTTTTAAACTAATTTTTGTATTTATGTACTAAATTTTATTAACGTACAACTTATAGACCAACGGATACGCACAAAGAAATATATAACACACTAATCCCAAATTTTTTAGTGAATCGTAATAAAAATATCCCTCATTTTTAACGAAGGCTTGGTGTTTCAAATTTCGCATCAAATCTTTTGGACAAATAATTTTACCTTTACAAAATTAACGTGGTACTTATTAATTAATTAGGGAATTATGTTTTTCTCCTCTACGTTCAGAACATTTATTATAAGCTCACCTGACATTGGCAAAATCCTCTGAGAGATATCCTGAACAGGTCCGGCATTACGTTTAAAATATCTGGATAAAACTAAATTCATCGTCGCTTAGACTAAAGTTGGCTTTATTAAATCCTCTACGTTTTTGTCTTGCATATATCTGATATTTATGGCGGAATTAATGCCGTATGGTATGTTAAGCGTGTGGTCTAATAATGACATTAAAATACATGAGCGTATTTAATAAGTTCCTTTTTGTCATTTGATGAATTTGATTTTACTTGAAATTTAAAATAAATGATGTCACACACCTTAGACTTTATTACGAAGAATTATTTTTAAAACCAGTTACATGTTAACAGTTAAATACTGTTATTGGGATTTTTAAATAAAAAATCGTACGAGAATGATAACGGAAACGGCTTTAACAACATGCAAGCAGAATATGCGTTTAAATGAAAGATAACGTTTAATATCATTAAATGTATATATATGATTATAAAGATAAAACGAGTTTGTCTGTAAAAAATTGAGAACAACTTTTCATGTTTTCATTCTTTACATACGGCTATAAATTTATAATAAAAATGGAAAAGTGCTTTTCTGAAGCGCGTCAATAGAGCAATAGGCATTAATTTAAAGTTTTGTAGCGCCATGTTCGTGGATTAAGGGGTTCGTTTCCGGCGGTAAAGCGACTGACATCCGTGCTTCATAAACTATGTTACGTGTTTAATTGACCCTCATCTGCACAAAATACTCCTTTCTATATTTCCTAATAAAAAGTAAAGACGAATCAAAAATGAGTTAATTGGTAACACAGTCAACTACCACGTAAATTATTTATTGAGCAACCACATTTGATTTATCATTAAAATAAACTAATTATTGTAGTAATAATCCGATTCGCTCAAAATGCTATAATTTCAATACAAGTAGAATTGATCGGAACTAATAACAGTTTCCTAATTTCTATGTTCCACTCTTATTTCTTCGAGCAGTGTTTAAATAAAAATCTTCCATCTAACTGACCGAGATAATGCTTGAAAATCAAAAATTTTTGGGTAAAATGTCATAGGCTAAATTTAATTTTGATTATGCGCACAAAGTTGAACATTTTCAATTACGAGAAAAATAGCAGCCACACAATTTTACAGGAATATAATTACCATAAAAGTTTGTCCACAAAATTGCAATATATTTTGGTAATATCCTGAGAACAAGTTGCCTGTCGCAAGAAATTTCAGTTTCATCTTATGTAAGAGCAGCCAATTTTTCTATTACCACCGTAATATCGACCTATACGTAGTTTGTTCATTGTAACATTACAGTAACAATTATGGTATGACGACAGATCCAATATAAAGTAAGAATGAAAAACTAATCTATTTGCATAATAAAGATTTTCATATGTGTTTATAAAATTGCGTAGTAACGTAATAATTTGCTAGAGTTGCGTAATAAAAATATTTGATCTCAATATTTTAATTAAACCAAATGCACATTTTATTTTCCAACTAACATTATGATTACATACGCTTACAAGGTCTTGTAAATATATTATTAAAAATAATATATGTATCCTAGTCTAGTTCTAATTAATTCTTTATTGGATCTGTATAAACATTTATCTTTACAACTGTTCGTATTAAAATATTGCTTATAGTATATTTTATTGTACTATAACTATTGTTATATTTTATTGTACTATAACCAAAGAAATTGTTAACTTTGTTATATCCTTTCAGCATGAGTTTGTTAGATAGTCCTCTGTACGGTATTCCAGGCGTAGATGATCAATAATAAATTTGCACATACTTGATACACATATCATGAACACAGATACCTTTCAATATTAGAAATTCGCACAACTTGACTTTTGTGAACTAGATGATTTGTTTTATTTCGGAAATTATCTAAATAAGAAAAGGTATAGTTTTAGAGGAAACAAATTAAAAAAACATGCTTTCCTGACCATAGGACTCATTGAGAAAAATCAAACGAACCAAACTCAATGGGTTTATTGTTAGCCATTGAACAGTAATCACGCCTACATCCCTCTTACATCATAAAATTAGCTCGATGATATCATGTTTTGTATTTTAAATAAATAAATTCAAATTAAATTAGTTGCTGACCAAATAATTGAATTTATTGTTTTTGAAACTAACTTGTGTACCAAATAATAAAATATGAAACTTTCACTAGAATTTGATGGTAAAATTTGTAAATATTTGGGATTTTTCTTAATTTTTAAGTAAATTTCATCAATTAATTACTAAAAATCGTGATTATTTATAAGACTTTATTTGAAAAATGGATTTATCGAACAAGTATTGACATTTTTAATAAATGTTTCAAAACATCCACTTGAATAATAATATTACTTTTGCGGCTGAACACAGTTTTCATAAGGATAATTTTTACGAAATGAGAACCATTTAGATAAGATTAAATACAATTACATAGGAAATTTTAATCTTAGTATGGTGCTCGTAACTGAGAAATTATGAAAAATTTCAACGGATGTTGCGTAATAAAAGAATACCTCCATAACAAAATATTCAAAACCGGGGAAACGTGAATGATGATAGATTAGTCCGGTTATTACATTAAAAGGTGATCATGTTATGAGGAACCACGGACCCAGGAATAAATTTAATTGTACACAAATGTTGTTTGAAAGCTTAAAATGTTTGTAATGATATTTAAATTACACTTAATTTTTATTGAGTAGCATGTTTTATATATTTACCAAAATAAATCCTCTTTATGCGGATTTAACGCCACCTAGCGAAACATTAAAATTTTTTATTCTACTTTTCCATTTTATTTGTTGTTTTTCACTGTCAGAGATTGACATGATCCGAATAGATATAATTTGAAAATTATTTTGATTTTGCATGATTAACACTTTGTTATTAGCTTGTAAAATGTTAGTATCTGCAAGATAAATTTTAGTTGTATAGATTTAGCGCCATCTAATGTCGTTTAGCGTAAGATTTCGATTTTTGTATCTATTGATTTTATTCAATTTGATGTTATCACCCTATTTTCTATTTTTGCTCTGCTGGGATATCGCTGAGAAGCATTTTGTATAATTCAAACACAAAATACATTTATTTCGTTTCCTGTTCATTCACAATTATTGTATCGATCAAAGTTTATTTAATTACCTGTGATGTATTCACACATAAAGCAGACACTTATAAGGAAATAATAAAATGAAACTATTAAATTCTGGTAATTAAAATATTTAAGCATAAATATTACCATACTCGTATTCATATATTTATTAACGTTTTTAATATACACTAAAACGATAGTATTACAAGACTGATATCTTGCTCAGCCGTGATGCCAAATGAAATAGGTGTCATTGTGTAGATATCCAATATCCTTTCCTAGTATTCTATTATGCAAATAAAAGATACTAAAAGGTCATTTTGAATTACAGTTACAACATTTTTTGATTAAATGTAAAATTTTAAACACATGGATCGAAATTTTACACTTAATAAATACATGGACGCAAAATAGACAAAAATAATAGGATTTCTTATGTATTTTTTATAATATATGCAACTTATTTGCGGCTGTTTATCTGTTTGAAATTTTTTTGGCTGTGATGAGAGTAGAATGTCAATGTCAAATTTATTTCCTCGTTATGTTGCAACGTCTGTAAGTAATTAATCTATTGCGAGTAGAAAGGAAAATAGGTACTTAGCTTAAGACAGGAAGTTTACCCAAGCACGAAAACTAAGAAAAATAACGCTTACTATTGCTGTTAGTTGTCTGTACGTTATATTTTTTTGGCTGTGATGAGAGTAAAATGTCAATGTCAAATTTATTCCCTCGAAATTTTTTTGGCTGTGATGAGAGTAAAATGTCAATGTCAAATTTGACAATTTTTTTGGCTGTGATGAGAGTAAAATGTCAATGTCAAATTTATTCCCTCGTTATGTTGCAACGTCTGTAAGTAATTAATCTATTGCGAGTAGGAAGGAAAATTTGAAATTTTTTTGGCTGTGATGAGAGTAAAATGTCAATGTCAAATTTTTTTGGCTGTGATGAGAGTAAAAATTTGAAATTTTTTTGGCTGTGATGAGAGTAAAATGTCTTTGAAATTTTTTTGGCTGTGATGAGAGTAGAATGTCAATGTCAAATTTATTCCCTCGTTATGTTGCAACGTCTGTAAGTAATTAATCTATTGCGAGTAGGAAGGAAAATAGGTACTTAGCTTAAGACAGGAAGTTTACCCAAGCACGAAAACTAAGAAAAATTGCGCTTACTATTGCTGTTAGTTGTCTGTACGTTATATATAAAAGTAAACAGTCAAAATTTTGTCGCTTTTTGTATCTTTTTATGATTCTTTCATTACTAATTTTAACCGTTCCTCATCCATTACAAGGCTAAAAAGAGATGTGCTAAATGTAATTTTTAACAGGACATACATCCTTACTTCCTTCAGCCTCATTTAGTCGTGTTTTGATACAGATATGGCAGCTTTTTGTAATCGATAATTTTTTGTGTAAATTTCATGAAGATATAATTAGATGTCTATGTAATTTTTTTATTGAATTTTATTAAATTTTCTGAATATTTAGTATTAAAACGTTCTTAAAAGAATTTAGTATGATCTACGGATTTACACTTAGCATATCTTTTCTCTGTCTCTCTCTCTCGCTCTCTCTCTCTGCCATCTTAACTTTTACTATATATTTACGAGTCGGGGTTTATCACTTCTGTCAAGTATACTTAGTGGCATGCGATTTTTTTGTAGGATTCTGAGCACCGTTGGAGTCTGTCGCAAAGTTCTGTAATCAAATAATTAAGAAAGAAGGTTGAAACTAATATTATTACCGAACAAAAATTACCACTTTACGTGTTATAATGTAACAAATAATTTAAAAAAGTGCCAAATAATTTTTGGAACTGCAAAAAGAGAAGAAAAATTTGTATATTTTACAACCAATCAGAGAAAGAGTAGAAGCTGAATTGTTTTTTTAGTAATGCAGTAATTTATGCAATGAAAAGTTTGAACAAGAGAGAAAGAGAATAAAAAAAAATATTTAGGGAAGAACGATAATTATATTCAGTAAATAAGTTCAACCAATATGAACCGATTTACAAAATTGAGAGTAAAAAAAAATTGGCAGAAATCGCATATTTTTTTGGATACCATCATTGCAAATTCCGAAGGTTGTATGTGGATCAGAGAGATTTGGTGCTCAATCGTCCATGAACAGAAATACGTCATTAATTCTAGCAATTGTAATATCTTTAAAAGTGGGGAAGAAGGAATCAATAAATTTATATATATATATATATATATATATATATACACATATATATATATATATATATATATATATATATATATATATGTAATATTCCACGATTACGAGTACGAGCCCCTTTCAATGATTATATTGAGAATATTTTATATTATGCTAAATGCCCAATGAGACTTTGAAATATATTTTCAATCTAATTTTAAACTAATATTAACATTTTGAATGTATAATATCCGTTCGATTTAAAATGTAGACCTTAATAGGCTTTTCTATGTTGTGAGAGAAAGCATGTAAAAGTGCGAGTTAAAAATAAATACATGCCCGTTATCAAAGTCGAAGTCTCAAACGGTTATGATGGCTGAAATATTTTATTGTATTTACCCTTTGAATTTATTTTAGATAAATATTTATATTTAATAATTTTCTGTTATCGTTTATTTATTTCAATCCAAAGAATTTATTTTCGGTATATTCTTTTTATTTTATACATTTATCGTGATTTGAGGCATACTTAAAAATCAATTTTATAATGTAGATCATGCAAATTAATATTTTTGCGACATTTAGGTGTACATGTGTCGATAAGCAATAAACTGGACTATCTATAAGCCATTCCGCCTACTTTCGTCACTAGTCTTAAAAATACGAAAAATGTTCAAAGTTTTTGCAATATTAATTACGTATTAAACAATCAACCGCGTAACGCGGTAAATACATTAACTTTCCAGGTGCGTCGACGAGGTACGTAAATCTTTCCTACATATTGTTTACATAACATCAGACACGTAAACCTGATCCAATAGTTATAAATTACTTCGAATGTCGCTGCTATGACTGTGTTATAGGCGAACGTCTACTTCAAGCGACACTGTGCTTTTGCCTGGCAGACATAATGAATAATAGATGACGCAACCGTTTCAAATCGAAATGACGTGTTTTTTATAAACTCTTACAGTTAAGCACTTAGGCTGTTAGGCACTTAATTTAACACATCAAAATATAATTCTAATGGCTCTATATAAGTTGTAAAATCAGACAGAATGAATAAAGCTCAAATGACCCAAAGGCATATAAAAGACCGGGAATTATATTTTATCGTACACCTTTTGATGTGGCCCTTTGTCTTTCCAAGTATTTGATGGATGTAACCAAATATTTTTCTTTGTAACATGCACTATCCTCCATACTTATATATTACAATTTTAGGTTAATCAACAACTGTTACAAATTCTTACTTGAAAATACAGGGGAGATTGTAATATAATCTATTATCGATATTATTCTAATTTTAATATTAGAGAATTAAAATTTTTGAAAAATGTATTTATTACTTTTCTAAATTATCTATTGTTTGAATCTTGAAATCTTTGGTTCTCAGAATTTTCACCAAATATAGAATATTTGGTGAAAATTCTGAGAATGTTTTTCTTTTTGTACAAAATGTGGAAATAATATGGAACTCAAATCAATTATACTCGGATACGTATCTGTCGTTCATACCCTGTATGTTATTCAACAGAAACGAAAATAAATATATCCTCAATCCCTTTTCTCAATAAGCTGACCTAATGTTAGCCTAGTCCTTTAACCCATATTGTAAATGTTTGCAGGTCACGTCTATAATAGATGTATTAGATTTAATCCATCAAACCCGAATTGCAATTGGCTTTAGTTAATCATGTTTTATTCTTTTACGTGTATGTCGATTATATTTGTGTAAAAAAAATATTTCATGCCAGTTCGAGATAGTAATTGCAACCTTTAAATTTTTTATTTCTTATATAGTGAGTGCAAGCTTATACATATTTACAATGTTTATTTAATCCAAATTTAATTCTGCGTGTTTCTTTAATGAATGATTAACATTTTCATTTTTGTAGGTTCTTACGTTCTCTGATAACTTAAATGCCATTACCGCAATATTAAGAAAATGATCGAAAAATTAATTTTCTACCTAATTATTATATTCTTTAATTAAAACGATTCAACAGAAACGACACCTCACACAACTCAATGCAGCATTTGGAAAATATAGGGAATATTTAATAATTCCCGCGTTAGCAAATATCAAAGAAAAATCATAAATACTCCTTTTTCCAAATGAAAGTACATAACACGTTTAAACAACACGGTTAATAAATGTCATGTATTTTACCACCTATTTAAGTCGATTGCTTCATTTATTCTGCAAATGCCACCAATATGTAAGATATAAAAAAAAATTACGTAGAAAAACTGTTCTTATCAACATGTAACACTTTCCTATAAAGAACCAATCGTGTTATGCATTTTAAAACGTGATGGTGATAATATTGCTTAAATACTTGCATAGCTCATATTGACTTCTAATTGCAAGTTAAACTTAAAAGAAAATTCAATTTTTATTCAGCAATTATTTTAGGTAAAAATTTGAACGTTCGAAATAACTTAAGATGTTGGCACAATATTAGCCAATGCAAGCAAAGATATAAGTTTATTAAAATATAGGACTGCTAAAGTGACAAACCGATGGAAAATAAATCAGAGAGTAATAAATTTTTAATTGTTAAAATCTGAACCGTGTGACATCTGAATTTCAAGCCAAATACCCATCCTAATGTGTTTTGGTTCTTAGAATATATACGTTATTTAAGAATATACGTTGTTTTTCCCAAAGCTGCACATGATCCGGCAGCTCAATTTTTTTTAAATTATGTAATAAAACTCTATAGTTATTAAAATGTGAGCAAAAATGTACGGAAAATAATGAAAAATAAACATGTATTTTTACGTTTAACCGTATATCGATGGATGAATGGAGATAATCGCACTCAAATGAGCAAACGTTTCCCTTGAAATAGTTTCAAAATTTAATGACTCATTTAAAAATGGATATAGCGATACTATCTCAGTTGTTTTAAAAACGAAGGATGAGAGTTTGTAGCGATATGGCGGTTAAAGTCGCGAACTATCACGCATAAATAGAACTCACGTTTTCTATAGATTATCTGCAAATTTTTTAAACAATATACGTAGATACAATACACTATTTTAGATGATGTAATTTGGTGCCAAAGAAATTTGAGAAAGAAACTTTATGCCTACTTTTATGGTAGAAGGTAAAATATAACATTTAATTGGTAGTCTCCTTCCACCATCAGGCCAAAGACTCCAATTTTTGCATATTGATTTTCTTTATGAGGCCTTTTCTTGCACTTCAACAATATCAGCATAAAAAAGACGTAATCAATCAGTTGCAAATGATAATAAAGACCCACAATTCATACGTTTGTAGGTAAAAATATAATATGGAACATAGCTCTTTATAAGACAATTTGAAATTAATGATTCGCGCCAATCGTACACCACAAAAGAACATCAAGGTAGATATTGAATATACTTGGCGTTAATTTTGTAGAAATTCATTATTCACAATTAAATGAAACTACGTGACGTAGTATTATTTCTACTTTCTTTAAGTTCTTTACCACGACCTAGATTTCGTTGTATTACATCTTCCGGTGGGCTATTAGCAATGATCTATCTTTGTTACATGTACTAAGACAAAGAAAAATATTGTCTTCCTCCGTCAGAGGGAGAAAATGTTTTTCTTATCAATTAATATTATAAAATTTGCAAAAGCTATTTAAATTTTTTCCGAATTTCTTTTCTATACGAAATCAATTTTTATTATTTTAATTTGTGATTTTAATACAAGTGAAAGGATAATTACGGTGTTAAAATAAATAGTGAATTTAAGTTATCTATTCATGTATTTTGCCAATCTACATGTTTATTGTTAATACCTCGCTAATAAAAGGTAGCATAACTTTTGAAGCAATAATCTTAACATAATCTTAGATCATGTGAATTTCCTTAATGGCTTCAGTCGATGCTGATTTGAAACGATCTTTTATGTTCTTGTTTTGAATATCTTCTTGTTTGATTATCTATTTCTTGTTTTTTATGAAACTGAATAATAGGTAATACTTACGTGTATTCATAACATATATATGCTACTTCGTGCAAAATATGTCAGAAAATACAGAGTAATAGTAACGATCAATTTGAACGATGCAATCAAATATCCGTACAGTTTAGAACATCGAAATGCTTTGAAAGATTAACATTTATTTCCGAAGGGGTTATAAGTTATAATAAATATATAAGTATTTGGTCCAGAATTTAAATGTATAATTTAAAATACCAACCTAATAAAAAATATTCTTTGGATCATACGGCTGTTCCAAAAAATAATGGCAAACCAAAGCACAAAGGTAAAGAATAATCAAAACCAATCTGAAACACTTCAGCGATTTTCAATTGTTTTTTTAGTTATAAATTGTTTCTTGCCTTTGTCAAATTTATAGACTGAACACAAAATAATTACTATTGAAAGTTGATATCTTTTATTAACTAGATGACCAACTGGCCTATTCTAAATAAAAATATTTATTTACGTACATCTAAAATTGTGCAAAAATGAACAGAAATGTGGGATAACATCATATTTTAAACCTAAATTTTTATGTCATTTAAAACATTTCATGTGGATGTTTTTTCGAGAACCTACCTCAAAACATTATTTCATCTACTTTTTTAATTGAGAAAATTCATATTGCTACCTTTGTGGATTGGCTCTGAAGGTAGACCAAAAGTATTATAGATAAACATTTTTAATTTAAATTATATTGTGTGTTTATAGAAATGATTAAAAATAATTAAAAATCGTCCGAAATATATTTAATTTAAAAAGTTAGATAAATTTTTCAAAATTAAAAATATTTGAACAATCAAACAAATTTCAAAATTAAAAATATTTGAAAAATGTTGCCGAAAAAAAAAATATTTGAACTCTTAACTCCGCTGTATAGTTTTGTTTTTTTTTATTACCCTCAGATTTCTTCTTAATTCTTCCGAACTACGACTTTCTTTGTGCATATCAACTTCTCGTGGAAAGTTCATACGGAAAAATCGACTTAATTTACATCGGGGAACCATGAAGGCCAGATATTAGTCCTCCAAAATCTATCAATTTCTCAGGAAACTTATTGTTTAGTTTGGACTAGATTCTTGATTTCAATTTGTGAGAATAGAAGGCGCCTTCATTTTCTTATATATTATTTCTGAACGTCTCTAAAATATCTCTAGGTCCACTATAATAAAGGTCCACTTCTAACTATAACATATGGCCTGCACAGTCTTACTAATTTCGAGTTCTTCCATCTTGCATTACTATAAAAGTAATGTTTTTTTTAATTATTCGTTGACAAAAAAACATGATGACTCATTCCGGAAAAATCGTTAAAGTTTATTGTTCCAAGTAAAAGAATAAGACCGTTAAATAGTCCAAAAATAAATTAATGTCGTCAAGATGTTAAATTAGTGTAATAAAACTGATCCAAATAGTTAACAATTCAATGTCTGGGGAAAAATTGTAAAATTGTTAAAGGAAATGAACCACACAAATAAGACGTATTCGTAATCGCAATCGAGTGGGTAGACGAGTGTATAAGTATCTTGGCTGATTTTGCCGGCATAAGTAACAATAGTCTAAAAGTGGTTAATATTAGGTCATATTGATACTCTTTGTGATAAATACAAATCGAATATTATTTTATTCTCTTCAAATTTTTA
This sequence comes from Druceiella hillmani, assembly GCA_039881145.1. Taxonomy (NCBI): domain Eukaryota; kingdom Metazoa; phylum Arthropoda; class Insecta; order Lepidoptera; family Hepialidae; genus Druceiella; species Druceiella hillmani. The sequence continues at coordinate 12,149,909 of JAYKKI010000058.1, forward strand.
CTCGCTAAGCTCACTAAAGTTATAGCGTTTTTATTTTTAGAGTTTTGGTCCTTTTTTTGGATCACTCCGTAAAAGTAACACTGTCTAATTTCAACAATTGTCAAATGTCAATGTCAAAATAAAACAAAAAGCTGATTAGGATTATGAAGTGGGTTTTTAAAAAATTGCCTAAACTTTTTTTAATAATGTCAAAAATGAAGTTCAATATCTGTTGTTGAGAATATCTCGTCGGTCTGTTATTTTTTGGCGTCATTTTAGGGTATACGAAATTAAATATTTTTATTCCGAATAGGATAGTTAGTCATCGAGGTAATAAAAAAAAAAATTCACATCATAATTATTCACGAAGATTGGCTAAAAAAAGATAACCATTTTATGACTTAGAAACTGTCAAAAATCGCTAATTATGTATAGAGGATTATCGGACAGGCCTTTATATTTTATGCTTCTGCGACTCTGTTCTTTGGGACAAATCCCTATAAAAAGTTTTGTTACGGTAATCTCTAACGTAACTCGATCCACCGATAGATAAAAATATTTACGGAATAAACATTGCGAATAACTAATGTGTCGAACGCTTGCTGACTTTCGGACAGAAAACCTGCACAGACATTTTATATGTTTTGTTATCGACCTTTTTCTGGTCAAAAGAATATTTATTTTATATTAAAAATTACTTTGATCCAGAATATGTTTTTAACTGAAACTCGAGTAGAATTAGTTTAAGTAAGTTTAGCGAAAATCTGCTTTTTGTAGACTGTTTTAAATTAGTAAATTCTTTGCCTATATATACCATAGTAATTTAACATATATGTTAATACGGGTAAAATCATTCCGGGCCCTGTAATTTATTTCTGTCCGACTTGTTTCTAAATCTTTTCGCGTCCGGTTGCGACAACGTTATTTTGTTATGAAATCTAAATTTTTTTAATATTCCAAATTTATAAATCTGGAACATGGTGTTAATAAACGCAGAAATAAGACTTACATAATTTTCCTTACAGATAATATAACCTTATAAAGAAGAACCTAATTAACGTTATGAAAAATGGATGCGATCCCTTAGAAATTATTTCAGATTAATAGTTTTGGATAGCCTGGATATCACTCCAGTTTATATTCCCATTTGTAACATCAATTCATTTTATATTCAATTTCGTTTAGATTCGTTCAAAAATCATGGAATTACTCAGTAATAAACATTCGTACATAACTTTTTTGGCATTCGTAATTTTAGTTAGATTTATGAAATGAGAATTTGATTCCATTGCACAATACTGGACTTTTTTAATGGAGGTATTTTGGCAAAATTTGTGTAGTATTCTTTATATTAACTACTAACTATCTTCATATTATTCTTTATATTTGTTTCCTCTTTATTATACTATATTGTTATTGAAGTCAGTGTGTCTTTATTAGACCTCCTGATGTCATTGATGACTTTTTTCTTATTCGACTTTTGCTTTAAGCATGCCTCAAGAGGGTAGTGACATTAAAGTGAATATGTAATGTTGTTTTATTCACATTGACATTCACAAGTTAAAAACTACATCCAGAGCAGGGTTTCTCAACGTGGTGTAAGTGAACCCCTAAGAGTTCACCAATGATCGTGGTGGGTTTTTGACAAGCTTACGCTATGGCGGCTGACTAGGTAGCTTGCGCATGCAGCACATTTGATGATGCGGATGTTATTAATGTAACGATCCCACTTGCTTGCGGTTGCGACACATAGATTAGGTAGGACATCTGAGGCCGAAAATGTGAAACGATCAGCTGACTTGTGTTTTGTCCATATAAGATATACAATGAAGAAAGGTAACGTAGATCAATATCGAAGTGCTTGGGGGCCAGAAAGTTACCATAGCCCATTATGCTTCTTCTCGCTCTGTACTTACTTGGATTTAAGAGCCGCATGAAAAGAATACACAGGAATTTGTTCTGTTTTGCTTCATGTTTGTTTTTGTTAGAGAAATTGTATTCATAAGCATTTTTATTCTTCTTAGATACTAACACGTTATATTTTGATTGTTTTGTGTTATAGTTGTGTTGCTTAAAATGGAGTGTATTATACCAGATTGTGACCCGTTTCAAAATTTTAAACTAAGTAAGTATTTTTTCGTAGCATTTTTTCATTGCCAAATAATAGAAGAATGTACTTGGAATTCCACCACAGTATAAATTTACACCTTTATGACCACAAATTATTAAGAAATTTATGTTTTCTTTCTGCAAGGAAATCAAAAATGTTAGAAAGAACACAATTACACGGTTTGTGAGAAGCATTCCTTAATTGAAGATTTTAAAACTATTTCACCTAGGAAATTGCTACAGTTGAATACAAAGCACAGTAACAATTTTCGGGTGTCGTCAAAAAATATTGACCAAGACGGTGACAAAATTAGATATGTTGGAATAATCGAATTGATAGCAACTGAGTACCAGTTCAGGCGCAGTGGCAGCGAACGACAGCTATTTCCGTGAAGGAATATTTTTTTTATCTTTTTATTATGCTATATTATTAGTGACATCATTTAAAGCCTAGATGAAACATAAATTGTACTTATGCCATAACACTGAATAAGTACCTTTTTATTAATGTGACCATGTGTTATGCCATAACACTGAATGAGCACCTTTTTCTTTTTTATGATTTGTATGAAATATATTCACTTTATTTAACTAATTTTGATGCAAGTTCTCATCATTAAGATGCAGAAAACACTAACTATTTCACTAATTACAAAATATGGATCTTGGATGTAAAGTAGTATAGAGAGTACCAGTAAAATGTCAGAAGCAGAATTAATAGTTGGGGAAATCATATGTGATCCGGGACTGAAAAATCACGGTTTGAAAAAAAAAAATTTATAGAAATAGGTCATATTTTTTCTGTATTAATGTTAAGACTTTCTTTTTATATGACCCAACCTATTAACTGAATTTCCTATAAATAAATTAAATAAATTTAATTTAATATATAAAGGTAATATTTTGAATTGGTCTTATATTAAAGAGGTTAATATATTGATGATGCCCTAAAGTAAAAATTATTGAAAAAAATTAGCGATCACAATATATATTCAATTCATTTTAAGTTTGCGAAAATGGAAACGGCAGCATATGTTTTCAACAAATCTGTCTATATTGTTCTTCAAAAAATTAAGACATAAGCTGTATACACAGCAAACTTTATTTTGAGACATACATTTTTCTATATTTTAATAGCAGTAACTATAGTCTATTAATATTTCCTGGATAGTATAATTAAATAATTTCACGAATTTAAATTTCTCAATGAAAAAATACATGCATTTGTCACTGGCTGGATTATATCTATAAAATATTTTTGATTAGTCTATTCGATGACCTTTTAACTCGGTTTCATTTATCAATATTATCAATTCGTCGATTAAATGATGATCTTTTAACAAACCGATGATCTTTTTTCAATTAAGTAGTAATAAAATGGTCGATGCTGAAATCCAAAAGCCATACATTTTCAGTATTCTCTCCGACAAACACTTATCAGCAACGTTTCACGAATATGTAGAAATAGTGCAGTACTATGGAAATGACAATAATTAATTTTTTTGATCTCTCAAATCTGTGATTAATTATGAGATCCAATTGATGTATATGTATAAAATACACCCATAAAATAATGCTGATGTGTAAAATACACCCCCACTTATTTAAATTGTGAAGACTTTACCGAATAAATCCTTACGGAAAATGATATTGTTTTTATAATATATATTACGTGACAATGACTTGCTTGCTTCACTATTGCAGTAGCTGTAAAAATTTGATTATTGATCAGTTAAAGACTCAACATACTGATTATAAATTATTTTCACATTTAAAAATATCCATAAATTTATCTTATGTTCAAGATCGTACCTAAGAAAACGCATTTAACTTAATTTTTAACGATATACTATTTATGAATAATTGGGAAGATAGTTTAAATCGACATTTAAAACGAATTACTGCTGATTATCCGATGTATCACATGTAATTTTTTCCAGTTTATTTATAATAATTACATTAATATAAAAACAAACCTGTGTTACAAAAATTTTAATGGAGCTGAATAAATTAACTCAATTAGAAAACGATATCAATAAATAGAAAACTTGTGTGATTTATAATTATTTTAAACACTTAATTTGATTTTAGATCTAGACTTGTGCTGATCTATTATTATTATCCAAGCTATTAATTTCAAACTTCTAAAGTGTTATTTTTTTATTTTTCAGTTCTAACTGGATCCATTATAAGAATTCATTAAAATTTTAAAAGCCATATTTGAATGTCTTAGTGGAACGACAAAGGAAAGCCGTGCACTGCTTAACCTATGCATGATCATTGTTGAACTATATGGCCATTACAGTAAATTTGTTTATCTTCATTTTATTTTTACCTGTCTTTCTAGTAAAAAAATATTATTACTTTTATTTTTACACCTCGCTCATTACATTTTTCAAATTAACCAAGCTAACATCGCATAACGAGATAGTCCCTATGAAGAAATTTTAGATCAATAAAAACTAAATAAAAATAAACTTGCTTTATTTAATGTTCTATGAGTACTAACTAAATAACATTATACTAAATGATAGATTTATATACACCAATATTTATTAATTATATTTCTTCACAAGATCCTGGAATTATTAGGTATTTTTCTAACTCCTTAAGAAATCCATTTCTTTTCCTTTCCTATTCCCGTGTGAAGAAGGCTCCCACCCACTTTCCTTGGTTTCTTTCAATCAATAGCACAAATTTAATTTATATAAAAAATAATGTAATCACATACGTTCCTTTGTTCAAATGTGGGATTAAATTTTAACTATTGAAGTTCTGTGAAGTTCTGCCAAATGATTTTTTTTTAATTTCGTATATAAAAATCATAACATAACGTTATTTCTTTTAATCTATAATTGCAATAAATACGTTAGTCAACTGTATAAATTGTGTTGCAATATCAGAGATTAAAAATAGCTTAAATTTTCAACATGGTGGTAAAGTTATTTATGAATATAAAATACTTCAGTTTTGACGTTATTATGTATAAATGTGAAATTTAAAGAGAAATGTTATAAACTCAATCTACTTCAATACAAAATATTGATAATGAACCAAAAATTTATAACTTTTTAAAGGGATAATCCATTCGATTGCAAATTTTCTTACACAACATTTTTATGACCACTAATTAGACTAATAAATTATATTTTACAATAATTATAAAACTACAAACTTAAATTGAAAGCTTTGTTAAATTTTTGGAAATACTTGTAAATTTCTTTCATTGACACCCCAAGAAATATGCAACAGAGAACACGCAATCATGCGATTGCGTGTTCTCTGCATATATTCTCCATTGCTATTGGTTCTCCTCATGTATGTGTTTTTTATTTCTTTTTAGCTATTTATATCATTACTAAAGGATAGGGATAAAAGGCTACCAAATTATAATCATACCATCAGAATAGCGTTAAAGTTAATGGGATGTATGTTACGTTTCTAATCTATACTTAATCAATGCTGCGACCCGGTTTGTGTGGTACGAGGTGCGGGGGTTCGAGCAGAGGCAAGCTGCTGCTATGTTTCACCTTACCAGTGGCCCCCGCTTTAGTTAAATACGCAAATTATGATTCTTCTCGGGAGAGGGAGCTTTTTAAATACGAATTGTTTGTTCCAGTGAAACTGGAAATCTTTAATAAACTTTTATTTACTCTTAATAATACAACATATTTCTTCATGGTTAGTGAGCACGCTATATAATTGGAAATTAAAATCAATACTTTTGAAAATAGATATTAAGATAGTGAAGTAGCTAATAACAAAGTTTAAATATAAAGATAACGAATCTGTGTCGATATGCGGCAAGCATATCTGAAGACTACTGTCAAATGTTGAACTGAGCTCTCGGGTCATCTGGGGCCTTTTATATCCTTGGCTAGGAAGTTGTTATTTAGGCGACAAATTCTGTAAATGCTGATGGCAGTATTTACATTTACTGGAAATATCGCCTTACTGTTTAAACACTAGGAATATAAGTTGTAGAGTCAACGGTTCTGATCAGCATAACAAGCGCGCATTGTTTGTTTGACACATTTACGAAAAGAAAAGAATTATTTGCACTCATATCAGGCGGCCGGTCACAAAGGAGCCATCACTAACACAAAGACATTTGGAAACAAAACATGACCAGAACATAGTCAAGTCTATATATTTTAGGAGTTTACTCGTTAAGAATCAATTTTTATATAAAGCGCCCGTTACGACATTTTATTAAAATCAGAAATTCAGAACGTTAAAAAATATAATGAGCTAAAAAGTACTGCGTTTAATAATAAAAATATAATGAGCTAAAAAGTACTGCGTACTGCGTTTAACAATAGTAGCAAAATTAATGCAATAAAAAGGAACTACATGGAAACGGAGAGTAGATATTGGTCTCTTACAAATATATAATTGAAAATAAACGCATCGACGGAGCAAGCGTGAAGATGAAGAAAAATGTTGAGGTAATGCTTATGGTATTATTAATGAAAGTGTATGCACAATAAAATATTCATGTTTAAAATAAAAATAGAATTTATTTATTGAAAGGTTCACAAAACGAGTTGCAGTAGGGTAGATGTATATTAAAAGGAATAGAGTATAAACTAGACTATAACTCTAATTATATGTGTACAAAATGGTTAGAGTATTTATGTATACATTTTCAAGAGTTATTGTGTTATTAAATATATTACAAAATGTATTGATCAATTATTAACATTAGTACTAATTTAGAATTATAATATTTAATATATATATATATATATATATATATATATATATATAATATTCTTCACACTGAAGAAAACATTAATTCTATCATAGCTGGTTTTAATTTATGAACACCATGTTTTGTATTTCCTTTTTAAATGTTAATCATTTCGGTTCAAAAATGTCCAAAGACGGATGCTGAGGAACATAGCGTTATACAATCGGCATATTGCAATTATTTATCTACGTTAATATTTCTAATTGATATATATATGTATATATATATATATATATATATATATATATATATGGCGGACTTATTGCTACGAGAGCAATCTCTGACAGCCAACCATAACGTCAGACCAGCCCCGTTCGATGAACGGCCGGGTCCCCGCCTACACCGCGTCGTCAAGGGCCGTATGCCTTGTGATCAACCCAACACATCACGGTGGCGACTATAAAAAGGGGTATAATTGTAATAAACTTGTAGTATGAATTATTTCTGTAATGGTATACGGAAACTAAGTCGAGTGTTCAAATTAAATAGAAAAAGAAGAAATAAGGAAAATAAAGATGCGAATGTATGATTTTTTGCAGATATATCAGCGCTTTTTCTCCCTGCAACTAGTGATGTCAAATTAAATCTCTGTAGTTGGATTTCATAGGACCTATACTCTCGCTCAAGATGAAATTGGAATTAAATTGTTTGCAGGAATGTAATTTCTATTTTTAAATAATGTGCTGAGAATCCATTACTTTATTTGTTTCTATAAGCAAAAGGAAGTCAACTGTGCCGACTTTGTCTTAATATGAAAGCAAAGCAAAGAATAGAGTTGGCAAGGAAACAACAGCGGATAGTCACCGGCTGAGGTGATGCAATAAGCGACATCCAAATTAACCCTGTCGTTTCCTTAATAGGGGCAGAGTTAATTGTGGAAATCCCATGAAAGGATCCTGCCCAGCAATTCTTTCGAGGTAAACAACGTGAATTTTGAGAAGCGTACAATTAATCTTTTATTTATTGTTTTTTTAAAAACTGGTTAATATAGTAATGAGACACCAAAAGTTTTTAGAATGATTTATTTGTTGTGAATTTTATTCAAATTTATACTTAATATTCAAAAAACAGTATTATAAACGAAAGTAATCCCCTTTAAAATTACAAGTTATGAAATCCTTTCAAGAACTTTTAAATTAGACTTTTATTGTAGTTTCTTTCTAGTGATATGCAAAAATGTGGTAAAATTTAAAATTTGTAAATTTATTAAATTCAAAGGTGACATTGAATTAATAAGAGTAAATTATCTACAGACCCGTGGAACAGCAATACAAGAGTAGAATTGAAGTTTTTTCTGAAGCCGCGGAAACTTTGTCAACATCATCCGAAGTAACAGAAGATGTGCCTGCTCGTCAGCCTAGGGGTGAGGTGCAGGAAACCATGTTGGACGTGGACACGAATATATCAATACGCAGTAAGTGCACCAACAGACAACATTCGGATATCTGGTTCACTTTAAGCCACTGACATTGCTTTAGATGGAAGAATTAAAAATAAATTACACGAGACATGAAACAGAGCAGAGACAACGAAGAGAAGACGAGTTCCATGAAATCCGTAAGGAAATATTTTTAAGTCAAGTCGAGGAGCAAAGATTCGTGCTGAATTTGTAGAGGGAAATTAAAAATAAATTAAATATGTTTTCACATAATTATTTTTTTACTTGTGCATTTTTATACTATTTTGTGGTTTTAAATATTACCTTTCCTTATTTCATTTCCATTCATGAACCTTCGTACTATTTTTATTTTCATTACTTTTATTTTTATAAATTTTTCTTCTTATATTGTACTTCATTTGAAATTTTTGAAATTTCACAACACAGTTAAATTTTCAATAGTAAAATTTTATTGAGTATAGAAAAGCAATAAGGCACTTTGATTTTAAATAATTTAAAATATAAAAAATGTTAATGTTTATATTTTTGATTTTACACAAAAGTATTGGTAATTATTTAGTAATTGTTACAGTCGCATTTATGTTGTCAAGCTTTTTAAATAAGGGTCAAAAGTATATACATTACAATTTGGTAAGAGATTGGTAAAACAATTGTTCAATGAGATTTGTGTACTAGCTAAATAACTGAAATTAATAACTTTATTAAAACTACAATTGCCAAAATCACTACATAGTATAAAACGAAATCTCTTTATATCTGTTTGTCTGAACGCGATAATCTCGAAAACTACTGCAGGGATTTTCATACTGTTTTCACAAATGGATTGAGTGATTCACGAGGAAGGTTTGAGTCTAATTTATGAAGATTATGGGATGGGTAATTTGGTCGAATTATGATAATAATTGTCGAGTAAGTCGGAAAAAATCATGACATCTGAAAACTTGACTGGTATGGACTGCGTCAATCGTTGGAATATCGAAGTCGATTTGTTTTACATGACAGAATTGTCTGTAATTTTTTGTCTGTAAGAATTGTGTAATTTTTTTTTTCAATAAATAAAGCACAGACTTTAAACGTTGTTGAAATTTACCTCAGTATTACTTTTTTCACACCGTTAGTGTTAGGTTACACTCTATCAGGTGTGACATTAAAATATATCTCTGTTTGTGCATCTAATTTTGCGAAAGTTATTGATGTTGTACATGAAGAGATATTTTAGATTTTCTATACATCTTCTGATTATTAATTCTCCTGGAATCATCTTTTTATAACACCTGTATTATAATACACTTGGCTAAAATTTGTAATCAACATTTAGTAATCATTACGCCGTTTAATGGGTAAAAATAGTCATAAAACGTCACGTCAATCGCGTTCTGTACGTAATTTATGTAGGTTTTGTATAAATTGGCCGACTTATGATAATAAATACTGATGAAATCGAAAAAAATCAACACATCTGAGATTTTTACTTTCCATTATCTACCCGTGTGAAACCCAGCCGTATCACTATTTGTTGAATAATATAGTTCTTTTGGATGATTTATTTACACGGAAAATTTATGACATGGCACATGATGTTTAAAATAATCTCGAGCAACGCTTGCAAAATATATCATTATGCAATTCAAGCCGTTGGATCAACAGATATTAGTGGATTTCAGAATTTACTTGCTTATTAGACAGGTGTAGAAAAATATTTCACAAGAAGATTTTATTTTATGTAAGACCTTCGAGTTAGCGATAAGAGGAAAAATTACTTTCAATGTTTTTGTTTAACAACATAACGTAGAATTTGTAAGGTTTGTTGATATATGGATTGATAGTGTCAAAATTGTTGTAGGAAATATGTCTGGGCTAATGATCACGATTAATGACATTGCTACTAAGGCCAAACAAACGCACTGTGTATTGTATAGAGAAAGAGTGGGGTGCAACAAAATGCCTGAATATTTGAAAACAATGCCATCACAAGGGTCGTTAAAACTTTACTTTATTTTTATACACAGCTAAATGAAACTACGTGATGTATAAAAAAACAAAGGTGTTTTAATGGATTTTTGGATATTTACTTTATTGAAATTATTAAACGCAACCTAGGTTTTAATTGCATGCCCACATCTTCAGGTAGGTTATTTGAAGAGAATTTAATAAAGTAGATATAATACTACATCACTGAGTTTTATTTAGATGTGATTAAAAATTAAATAATAATGAATTTCTACAAAATTAATGCAAATATATTCAATAATAAGTTACATAAAAGTACGTCCGCTTATTAAGAACCTTTTCAAATTTTTTTGCGTGACATGGGTAGTAAACATATTTCATTACTGTTATATTTTGTGGTGAGCTGGTTATCAGGAATCAGAATATTAACTCGGTTTATTGATCCTTATTTATTTTTAAACGACAACGACTTCAACTTCAAGTTCATATTTGAAGATGAAACCTGGTTTAACAGGGTAACATATTTATTTGACAGGTTCTCTTGTCCCAGAAAAACAAATGCTTCGATGCAAGGTTTAGCGCAAAACACATGGATTGCGCAAAACAAAATAAACTCATTAAAAGTTGAGCTCTGGAAAATAAGCGTGTGGGCATATATCGTTGAATATTTTCCTCGTAAGTATGAATTTGTTACGACCAAAAGTGGATGCCCAAGAAAAGAGAACTTAAGCTTCATATTTCCCAGTTTTCTGATAAACCAAAAAGGCACTACTTAGGTATCTAAAATGCTAAAGGTTGGATTCGAAACCCATTTACGGTCACCACTGAAAACATAAATATTGGTTTGTGTACTAAGCAACAGCAATCCATAAAAAACAAGCCTATCCATAACATTAATTAACATATTTTTTGTTGAATTTTCCTTTATTCAAACCATTAATTATACTTTTTTTCTTTAAATAAAAAGAAAATATTTCTTTCGGTAAAAAGATATTTTTCCAAATAGGTTCGCAGTCGTGTGGGAAAGTTAATAAGGGTAAGCCGGGCCAAAATTTGATAAAACCTGTTCTAGGGAAAATATATGGAATATCAATAATCTTCTATGGAAATAAATTTGCAGTTTGTTTCGCCACTCTCAAACCCTCAGCTCAATCACCAACGTTGACTTCTAGTAACAATTTACTAAATGGAAGAAAATTAATTCTCTCATTTTAACAACTTTAAATTTATAAAACAATATCACGATAAAAATAACCACAAAAACTAATAACTCATACACATGTTCTTCCCCTTTGAAATGGGCTTTACATCCCCCGTAGCTAATTTAAATATACTACACATTTAAATCGTCATTTCAAAAAATTTAATCCATATGCATTTAGTCCCCGTATCAGATAATCCTGTCCGTAATATAAGTTTACATATTTCAGATTCAGCCAAAACTGCTTTTTAAGCGCACTGTTAAAAAAACAGGTCCATATGTTCTGAGCGGTTATACTGGGATATTAATAAAATTATTCATTCGCTCAAACTAGAAATGCGGTTTAATTAAATTGGCGATTTTATGTTAAATCGATGTACTGTGGCGAACTATTGGTTAGCAAGTTTCAAACCACATCAAGCGATAATGGCTACATTGGAATTGTTCGTATGTTTTCATATTGGCTCGATGCCATCAGAAAACATAAGTAAAATTTGTATGAATTTCCATAATGATATAATGGTAAACGTGAATATGGAATTACATTTTTTTCTTAAAGTTCAGTTTGGTTCTAAGTTAGTATTGTATTGCCTTTAGCTTTTCTAATCGTATCGAAATATAATTGTTTACTGCTGGCTATCAGGATTATTTACAAATTTTCACATTTTGAATAACTAAATTTTTGACAAAATATTGAACAAAATTAGTACAATATCAATGTAGAGATTTCAATGAGCTCCGATAAGCTAAACTGGAAAGAAAATTCGAATAGTTTTCTAATAAAATTCTAATAGAGCTTACAAAATTCGTGAACTGCTAGTAGTAGTAACAGAATGTTAAATATTATAAAACTCGAAAAGGTAATTTTTAGGGCATAACGAAGTTACCCTTGTAAAGAATTAATCTTTAAAGAAATTAAAGAAAGTAGAAACAATACTACATCACGTAGTTTCATTTAATTGTTTATTTAAGAAAGTAAGTAATTTTGTAAAATTAATAGTTTCAATGTTTTTATTTTTTATTTTTATCAAATTAAAAGTCTACATAAATGACTGAACCTGTATGCATTTCCTGCTTACTTATGTTACTTACATTGCTCACGTTACAACGTTTTATAAACAAAGGTAACATTTTGAGAATCCAATACTATTAGTACACAATAAACTCTTGGTATTTCAAGAATGTATAAATACGTTAATTTGGTGAACTTTAACAAAAAGTTCTTGTTGTTGTTTTTGTTGCCTGATAGACTTTTTTATTTTGTATGATAAAAGGCTTAGTAAAACTTTTCTCTAATACAGATTCTACTTCTAAATCGATCGTTTTTTTTATATAAAATGGATAACATTATATTAAAAGCGTATAGAAGGAGAATAATGAAAAATTATAATGTTCTAGCTTTCATCCCGTAATATATCAAACCTTCCAAATTTATGTTTCTGAGGGACATGCTGAGGAAACCGATTTTTTTACTACGAAGATTAATAACTCTAATAACAGCCAGTTTACGTTTATAGTATTCTCAAATTATTTTGTGTTTCATCTATATATTCTTATGCTCAAAACGAATTCCTGTCTGTGCCACTGAATAAGTTCCACATATAATCATATAATTCTCCTCAGTACATAAGATAGCAATGCGTATGTAATATGTTCTAGATAATATGTAATTTATTTCACTAATTTAAACAGAAAAAGGTATACAGATAGATAAAAGTTCTAAATTTACTTATCAGTAAAATGAATCCGCTATATTGAAATGTTTGACACACTGTTACTTCCGAGCAACGAAAAAAAGTAAAAAGTGTGGTATTCGCCTAGAAATTAAGGTTGTTATCTTTATTTTAATGAATTCTAAAATATAAATGAACTCTAAAATACTTTTGTTTAAAAGAATAATATGTGTGTCTGTATATTTATTGTACTGCTTAGTATCTAATATGTGGTATCGGTTTAAAATAAATGTTACAGTTTTTCCTTTTTTTCGAAAAACTTCAAAATTGTTCCTGAAAACCGTTTTTCTGATAGTTTTAAGTATTTATTATTATTGTATTATTTAGTATTTATTATTGTATTATTATTATTGTATTGTATAACTTTTGTGCGCCAAAAAATATATCATAAATAGTTTTCAAAGAAAGACACTGATTAAAGTAAGTTCTTTAAAAAAATTACGTAAATTGCGTAATCATGCCAACTGAACTAGTTGACGCAACAACAATTAGTGCTATATAAGACCAATAATATAAGTACTTTATGAGCCCACCCATAAAATAAAACAATAAAATTATTTTGACATCACCAATCATACATTAAAAGACTTCCATTTCGCCAAAAAATATAGGAAGCGCTTCTCAAAAGTTTAAATTTCACATTAACAAATATATTGAAACTGCTCATTCGTTTATTTTCCAGAAGAGTTTTGTTGAAATGGTTATGAAATTTATAGTAAACATGTTACAAAAAGGAGATTTTTTCGAATATAATTAGGGTATCTGTTCGTAATACTATTTTTCGTCGGTGTTATGAAATTTATACACGATAAGACCTTCTCTTATTTAAAATTATATTTTTGTGTCTTCATAAAATAAATTTTGTGACTTCTATAACATGTTTAATATATCAATAGACATACGGAGAATATGTTAAATAAAATATTTTAATATCACTTTTATGCATTATTACTTTATATTTTTATACATTTATTCTTGTTTCAGATAGCTTTAAACTCTTTGCAAATGACGGGTCCATCTTAAGCCATATATTGCATTGTAAGACAACCATATATTTTAAGAAGGCGAAGATTTTCAATAGGAGAAATATGATTTTAAAAAAATTGGAATTTTTCATCTTTAAACTTATATAGGAAATATTAGTGTGATATTAATAGTAAATAGAATGCAAGTGTTCGATTCCAAACTTTAAAATTGAAGGAATATTCAGGACTTATTTTAATTATTAAACTTTAGCGAACGATAGAGGAGTAGCATCAGTCTATGGTATTCATATTTAATATAATAAGATAAATATAGTCTAAATTTTTTCACAAGATATAGTAACAATTTTCATTAAAATAATAATCCTATAATTTGTAAAAACGCCTTCAATAATAACATGTGTACAGTGCTAATATTTATTTAATCTTTTGTATTATACCGTGGAGTCACTGTTACGCATACCTTGGAGCGCTATTAATGAATGAAATTCTGGAACATGGGATATAATTTAGTTACTATACTGTATTTATGTATGTATATACAAACTGCTAGCGAACCCTCTATTTCATTTTAATATTTATGACCATTAATAAATGTTAAGGGTCAGGACCCTTAAACTTAAAGAAATATCTTGGAATGTTTTCGTATCAGTCGACATAATTTTGAAATTATATTTTCCCACAAAACGATGCTAAACTAAATAATCGAACATAAATTATTTTTAATTGCAATTAAAGTCTTAATTAGTTTTATCAATATGTATTAATTTTGTATTTAAAATATCATGGAATGTGAGTGGTATTTTTTCCATCCAACCGTGTAAAACTTGGAGGCGTCTCGGATATGTCTACAAGAAAATCTGATCGTAATATTCTTGAGAGATGAGATAAATAAATAAATAAATGGATAATGTGACTAAGGTGGAAACATTTCAAGAAGAACCTATAATTAGGAAAACCAAACAAAATGATTAATGTAAAGAAAATATTTTCCTAAATAAATAAAAAACGTAGTCACAAGTAGATGCAGTTCTTTTGTAAGGATAATTCAGATAGTCATGTGTGTTGATCATTTAATTTTTAAGATATTTAAAGCAACGTTGGGAACATCGCTTCAAATCAAATTTGGAATTCAGTTTTCTAATAGATTTTCTTCCTAAACCATTATTTTAAAATATTAATTAAAATCAATAATTTATTCCAAAGTTTTAAAGCAAATAAATACTTTATTGAAAATAGATAAAATAATACGTACGCAATAATTAATTTACTAAATTAGCTAGTCACAATTAAATGTGATGTAAAGATCTTTGCTAATAGCCCACCTGAAGGTGTTATAATAATACAACGAAACCTAGGTCGTGGTAAAGAACTTAAAGAAAGTAGAAATAATACTATATCACGTAGTTTTATATAATTGTGAATAATGAATTTCTACAAAATTAACGCCAAATATATTCAATAAATTAGCTAGCTTTAACAATTTTATTATTTATTTATTCTTCATCGTAGATGCTATATTTATTCACATAAAGTGTTTTAATCGGTATATTGCTTTCCGATATTATATATTGCTTGCCGACATTACAAAAAATACAAATTATATCCATAAAATAATATATTGAAGTTGAGAAAAATTCATTACCTCAATGTCTGTGTATGTAAATTAAACAAAAAATAGAAAAAACAATTATTTGGAACTTATTCACTAATACAACCTCAACTAAAGAGAAAGATGTTTACATGAATTAGAATTAATGTATATGTCAATTGCATATTTAAGCATGCACGTGTTCTGTAAATGTTCATACAGATTTTAAAAAATATTGTCATATTTTTAGTAAACAAATGCTAAAATAATGGTTTCGATTTAAGTTTACAAATATTCAGTAGTTTTCACCCACAAACCAATAAATTAATTATTATTGGCTTCCGTACACAAAATGCAATGCATATAATGAAATTTAAAAACAAAACATTTTGAGATATTATGAGTTTATTGTTGATTAGTGATGATCAAACATATAGATATTTAAAAGAAGGGGAGGTTTACTTAAAAGAGACAATTTTAAGCCTATTTCTGCTCAACATAATCACATATAAACAGTTTATTTGCAGGCAGCAAAATATAGAAAATTTGCCCATAAATAGCCATCTATATTGTATTCTTGCAGCATTCAATTATTGTGCTATCGGAAATAGTTATATATATATATATATATATATATAAATATATATATATATATATATATATATATATATATATATATATCATGAGACGAATAAAACGATGATTTAGTAAACTTTTGTATATAACTCACTCAAGACTCATGAGTTTATTTTGGATGTCAGCCTACTAGAAATCATATGGCGAAATGAAACTTCATATAGATGCCGGAGTCCACTTTTAGAAAACTATTTGATATGTTTTGTTATGCATTTATGTTACTCGTTTCTTTTCACCCCCGCTACTAAATAATAAGCAAAATAGTTTTGGAAGACAAGTTGCATTTAAAAATCAATTTAAAAATTGGAAACTTTATTCTCAATAATCACACTTACATGTTATTATTTATTAAACAAATCTGTAATTTGTCTACTAAAACTCAAACTACGATGGTTGTGTACAACACAGATTGACTCTATCTACACAGATTTTTAAAAAACTTTCGACATGGTTGATCATTTCATTTTGCTTAAAAAACTCTCTTTTAACTGTATAAAGGGTAATTTACTTCATTGGTTCATCTCGTATCTCGGGAACAGGTAAGAAGCGGTAAAAATTAACGGTTTCAAATTACCGCATGATCTTGTGATTTATACCTAAAGGTGTCATATTGGGTCCCTTTTTGTTTAACATGTTTATAAATGACATCAGCAATTGCTTTAAACACAGCAAATTTCTGTTATATGCTGAAGATTTTCTCCAAAATAAGAGATTCTTCTGATCATGCGAAGATACAAGACAATTTTAATAAACTAAATGCATATTGCAGACTAACAATATAATACAATTAAAACACATTAAGTGTAAATCGATCTCTTTTTCTAATAGAAAGGTAATACATTTTCACACCTACGACATAAATGGCTATTTTTAGGAGTTTATTAATTGCACACGTGATCTTGGCGTGTTGTTTGATCAATACTTACATTTTGATGTTCACGTTAAGCAGATCACCTAACGAGCTTATGCTTTACTGGGCTTTGTCTTATGAACTACCAAATACTTTAGGAAAATGAGACACACAACTCTCTACACAACTCTCGTGCTATCTCAACTTGATTATGCTGTGGCGGTCTGAATTCCATACTATCTTAAATACAGAAACGCAGAGTACAAAAACGATTTATACGTTCATTGCAATATCGCTTCAATACGCCCAAAATAGACTATTGTAATGCATTGTTAATGTAATTATTGAAATTATTGATTTCAATCAATTGTACTTATTGACCATTGTAATTGCACGCATTCACATACCATACTCTTCACGAAAGACGCATCCAATTCATAGCAATTTTACTTTATAATATCCGCCATAGTCGTTACAATCGGGCTAATATGGTAATCAGCAGTTTCATATACCAGGGAAGGTGACCCGTAGCTCCGTGCTTTTCTACCAACCTACCACTCGCAATAATGCTGGTGCTTGCGTACTACTACGCAGGCTTTGTGATGATCGCGACAGAATTTTCCATGCTCTGGAAATATCCGCTAGCTCTTCATTTCAATATAAGCAATTAATTGAACGGATACTATATAACCTTTAGTACCTTGAAAGCATTGACAGTACATTTTCTTTTTTTTAAATCTATATTGTTACAAATGGGGTGATTATTACTACCAATACTATTACTGATAACATAGTGGATTTCGACCGAAAGGCTGGTTTCAATATTTATTGTTTGTTTTCCAATATCACAGGCTTTATAATTTAATTAATAAATAATGTATGTATTAAACAAATATTTAAATAAGATTAAAGATATATGTACATAGAATATTATCTTGACGTAAGAATGTTAGGAAACAAGTTAACCGAATACTCGAAAAACTCATTTTTTGTATATCGCTTTGACTTGTATCTGTTTTTTCCCCACATGTGACAACTCAATAAATAAATACAAATATATATAATATTAAGAGCCTTTTATGTTAAACTCTTTAAAAACGTTTATATTATTTTCCATACGTAACAATATTACTCTGTGTCTTTCACATGCGCAAAAATAGTGTGAATACATTAAAAACTAGAAATTTTCGCTATATTTTTTCAGTAAACTTTATTGAAAATTAATTCTTTTTTATCGTAATTTTGGTTTTAACAATTTCCGAGATGGGATATTGGAACATGCTTTGTATACGATTTCCGTAATATATACAATAATAATTTGATTTTTCGTGAATAAAAAAAGCGTGCATAATATTTGCTATTATTTATAAATATTTTTGTATATTTATCAATTAACATAAATACAGGTTAATATGCTTTATTAAATTTAATTTTTTCCGTCAGATGGTTTCTGCGAGATACAGCTATGAGAGACAAACAGACTGATGGACACGTGAGTGATCTTATAAGAGTTACAGTTTTTACTTTAAGGCACGAAATATTAAAAATTAAATATGAAAGTGCGAAAATAATTTTTTGTAAAAAAAAGAAGATGGCCAAAAATTATCCCTTGTGATGTGTAGGTAAGCTATACTCTAAGCAGATATTTCATCAAAACGCTAGAAGTAAATATTTTATATTAAAGAAATAGAAAAAAAAACTAATTCATTAATTAGACTTGAAGTTCAATCAATAAAGTTGCAAACATTTAATGTTGAGGTATTATGAGTCTTTACTTTCTAAGTATACTTTATAGTAAATATATTGAGTATTTATTTAAACGATTAACTTTTAAAAAGGCAGATTAAAAATTGGGTGTAAAAAATAAAAATATGATAGATCTAAATCTCAAGGACGAATCAATGGACACATCTATAAATATCAGATTATAGTTAGTGTACTGAAAAAGAATTCATAAACTTATATAAATATATTTAAATGTAAATTGAAAAGTTAAGTATATTTTTCGCAGAGGGCGTGATTATATAAAATAAATGATAAAAGGTAGTTATAACAAATATATTTGGTAATTATTACTCGATAATTGATGGATGTAACATTTGGAAAATATTTAATTTTAATATCGGCTTATAAACGATAAAATATTTGTGTATAATTTGCCGTTTTAATTTGATTGTTATGTCTTTAAACATGATGTACGTAATTTAAAGAATATTCTAAAGTAATTACAATGAAATCTGAGATTTCCTTAAAGGTGTGATCACTTTTATTTATATTTGACAACGGTATTATTACATCAAACTAATCTTAACATCCAAATCAACCGTTTAACTAAGAAAATAAAAATTTGGCATAATGGTAAAGTTTGATAACATAACCGTTTCGGAAAAATATTATAACATATATTCAAATGTCTTCAAAACATTGCAATGGAAGCAATTGAACTGTTCTGAACTAAAAACAGTTTCCGATTCTAATATATGACATGAAATTAAAAATAATGTGATGTGGGGGTTATTTGCTGAAAAAGTAAAGGAAAGTGTAACCACTGAAAAAAATACCAAATTAGGATAATATGATAATCCAATAAACAATTAAAAAATTATGTCTTTTATAATACACGTAAACAAATACACACACATACATACATATATATATATATATATATATATATATATATACATATACACACACACATATATATACACACATATATATATACATATACACATATATAAATGACAAAATGACAAATTTTTTTGGATAAGTTGAGCAATGTACATTAACAATAAGGATGCATATTTTTTACATATACTATTACACTACAATGTGACCAGCAATCTATCGATTTACAGATTATATTAAAACTTCCCGAGTATTTACTTCAACAAACCTAAAGTGTGTTTCGTAATTATAGGTTTTTATGATTATAATATTGCCTGGCCTTTATATCCGTTTATGCTCTTTTCAGTAAATTCATATTTATATACGCTGTGCGTTTTTGTTAATATCAATAGAACTTGTTTTAGTTACGGAATAAACAGGTTTATTTTATTTTTTATTTTATTTCATATTATTTGAATATAACAAGATATATATGCTAAAGTAGACAGCAAAACACAAAATTAAAATTAAATATATAATACTGATCCATTAATACTCTTAAGGGGAAATTTTCTGAAATCAAAGAAAAAATCTGCATTAAACACTATGAAAATAATTTTCGAATTTTCGGAAATTATCAAAACATGTCAATTTCAACACAACAAATGTGATAATACACATTTTCTTATTGAAAATGACACTTTGCTACATTCTGAAACCTTTTTATTTTGAGTGTTAAATTATTTTCACAGATACATTGAATTCGAAACAAATTATAAAATATTTATGATGAAAATATCGGCTGCTGAAAAGGATTAAGAATGAATTTTCACAAAGACAGCAGAGGCTTAAGCCGACGGGCTGGAATACTGAACATCTATCGTCTATATTAGGGAATAACGTAGAGTGCATGGTAAATCGAATTTTGGCGTTCGTAACTGGTGCAACTCTTTGTGGCTTGGATCGGCCGACGTGCTGACTAAATGAATTAAAGTCAGCAGTTGGCGGTGGTAAAATATTTGCTAAATTTATCCATTTTTGTTTTAACGTGAATATTTTATATCCAGAAGCCCTACTCTTTTATTGACCTCTTAGGATTATATCTCTGACAAGTTATAAAACATGACTTATGTATTTTAAATGGTAATTTCCAAGTCTCAAATGATAATAACGCCATAATTAAAAAATTGTTTGCTTACTTGTTTTTTGGCGTAAAAATTTAGTATAGCGATGAGTTTTGCTAACCAAGAGGGTGCGAACCTATGATTAGGAAATTGATAAAAAAGTGTTAAAATCAAAAACTATATTTATCTTTCCTTCAATTTTCATACGAGTATTGAAGTTGGTGATTTTCTTATAAGGAGAACATATAATTGATGCATGACAATTTTAAAGAAATTTTAGAATAAATCAATAAAAAATGTGAATACAAAATTCCTACAATTTTCTTTTTAAACTATTTCATAACTTTTTTCTTTTATCTCTTTTATCTATTTTTTTTAATTTGAATTCAATAGTTATTTCCAAAATATATATTACCTTATTATCTCAATGCAAGGTAAAATTTACCTTGTCTTCTAAATTGGGGAAAATGAATTGTGAAAATATATTATCTTTTAATTAATTTCTAAAAACATACTACCAGTTTATTTGAAATTATGGGTATAGGATAATAGGAATAATATATGCAAAAATAGGAACCATATTTGAATACTTTCTTTTCTTGTTTCATTTTTATTATTTTCATTCCTACCTTTAAAATATACAGTAGAAACCCTGTTTATTTTTTTCTCTATCTATTTTCCCTATTCTATTTTTTTAACAGACTCACAATTTTTTTTGTGTAGTAAATCTTTTTGCTTTTACCATAAGCGTAACCAAGCGAGTGAGGAAAGGTATTTTTTTTTAAATAAATTGCTAGATTTCATATAGTGTGCGGTATTTTCAAATGTTTTATTTAAATATAGTATTCACAATTTGAAAAATTGTAATGATATATAGTTATCCGTCCATGGAAATAAATTTTATTCACTTACAATCTTCCTTAAAACATGAGATACCTGCAAAAAATGTTTTTCCTTTTCTAATTTTTTAACAAAATCTAATGAAGGTTTTTAATTTTCCCTAAAAAGGAAATTGAAAATTATATTAGTCTATAATTCGTAGTCTATCGTTTTAAAGGAAATTTAAAAGCATTTTTTTAATGATGAAAGCGTCCGGTATAAAAATACAGTCACAAAAATATTTTTAAAAAGGTTAATTAATATTTCTAAAGTAATTATTCTTTATAACTCGCAGATCACTTTTGACGACAGGTTTCTGTTACGTCTATTTTATATTAATTGTTGTTTGTAAATATAGAAATACTTTACTAGACTACCTGTAGATACGTCTAGTCATTATGAACATTCCTTCAAATTTAAAGGAGAATTAAAAAAATCTTATTCATATCAAATTCACTATCTTCCAAAATTAAAACCGTTTAGTTTGGATATTAATATTAAACCAGACGTATGTAATATACATAATACGAGTAACATATTTGTTCAGATGTTCAGTAAAAATCAGATTACAATTTTCAGCAGATTGGGTTGTTATAGAATAAAAATTTTTAGAAATAAATTGTATTTCATAACAATCACGTTGTTAAACAAAATTAAATTAAATTAGTGTATGATTAAACTTTCACTCGCCGTAAGCTAAAAATTGTCAGCAAATTCAAATTGTCATAATGAAAAACGTAAGACAATTTTCCCGCTTTATAATCAAACCCGCCTGTTGATACCATAAAGTTATAATATCACCAAAAACGTGTTTGAAAAACTTCATCACCATTTGACAAAGGTTTTAACACAATTGTACCAAATTTTCAAACTCTAACAATTTAAGTCAAAGAAGTTTTACATTAAAAGATTAACCATTATGCAAAATGAAACCCAAATCTATTTGACATATGAAACAGGGCCGTTCTGATAATTCAAACTTCGGAAGAAGAAAAAATCCTTTTGTTCTAACTGTATATGTGAAATGAAAGTTAATTAAGTGGATACTCTAAAAGTACATATTCTATTTCTCTTATATGGTATATATAAACACATTTCCATATAACTCTGGATTTATTATTCTACATAATGAATAAGTAATTTGTTTTCGGAACGGAAATATTTTTTTAAATGTTATGAAAAGATAATTGTATTTTTTCCGTAATAATCTACATTTTATAACTGAATTCCTAAAAATAATATTAAGCCCACAAAAAAATAAAGAACAGAAAGCTAATATATGAGTTTGATTCTTAAATACTTTATTCTATGCATATATTTATATTTAATTTAATGCGTTAAAAATAACTGCTTGCAAATTACATTAAAACTCTCAAAAATACTAAAAACTGCCACATTTTGACATTAATATTTTTTATAACCAAAATACTGATTGGAAAATAAATCTTTAATTTTTAAACTAATTTTTGAACCTATCTGTTACATTTTATTAGTCTGCAAATGACATCTTGAAACACATCGATGTAGATGAACAATGAATACAATAACAGACGTATCACATCTCCATTATTTTTAGTAATTATCACAAAAACATTGCACGCTGTCAAGGAAGACTTGGAATTTTATATTTCGTATCAAATCTTTTGGACATACAATTTACCTTAACAATATTAACGTTGCTTTTACTAGTTAAATAGGAAATTACGTATTTCTCCTCAATGTTTAGAATGTTCGTTGTAAGTTTACTTGACATTAGCAAAATCTTTTGAGAGAAATCCTATACATGTCCGGAGTCAGATGTAACATGACTGGATTGGAATAGATTCGTCACCGCTCGGAACATAACTAGCTTTAATAAAACCTCTACGTTTCTGTGTTGCGTGTATCTGGCATTTATGAAGGAACTATAGTCGTATCGTTTGTGAAACGTATGCTTTAACAATAAAATCTCAATATATGACCTTACTAATAATTCTGTTTTTGTCAATTCATAAATATAATTTCATTTGAAACTTCGAAATGAATGAATTCATATACTTTAGACTTTATTACAAAGAATTGTTTTTATGGTTCTCATTTACAAGTAAACAGTTAAATACTGATATATTCAGACTCAGGAAATCAATAGACGCTAAAATAAAACATGTATATATATTAATGTGGGGACTGTAACGGAAATGGCTTTAGTTTCATGTGAATGGATGGCAATGGGTTGTAAATGAAAGGAAACCTTTAATTGCAGAGTTTATCAATCAATATAGTAAATTAATGTTCATATAGATGAATACGAATACATAATTATGACTGAAAAAAAGAAAAGGGCATATCGGACCTACATTAATAAACAGTCATTAGAGTTGTGGTCTTGTGTTTGTAGATAATTAAAATGTTTTTTATCTCACGGTAAAGCGACTTACATCCGCGCGTTACATATCATTATTTTATTTGTTAAATTGTTTTTCATTTGCATAACATAATTCGTTCCATATTTTTTAATAAAAAGTATGGATAAATATAAAATTGAGTCAATATGTAACATGGTAAATCAAAATGGAATAATGTAATAATATTTCTATACTGTTATTTATTGAACAAACCGCATTTTATTTATTATTAAAGTATACTCCTTGTTGTGGTTAAAATTCTGATGCGCTCAAGATGCAAAAACTTCAATAAACGTAGAGTTTTGATTGGATTTAATATAAGTGTCCTAATGTGAATATTCTATTCTTAATTTGCCAGCAGTCTTTAAATTTCAATCATTTGTCTTGCTACGTGTGGTAGTGATTAAAAATTATAAAATTTTTACGCTAAAATGTTAATGGTTTAATTTAATTTTGTCACAAATTCAAAGTTGAACACATTCAATTACGAAACTAATAGAAGCTATATAATTTTAGAGGAATATAATTAATAGAGTAGTTTATTTTCAAAACTATAATATAATTTTATGATATCCTAAGAACCAATTTTCCTTTTCAAAGAATTTCGGCATAGTCTCATGTAGAAACATTTATTAATTACTGTGGTACTACCGATCTATATTTAGTTTATTTAATATAACATAGCCTTAATATATTATGACAATTTTAATTAAATTTTATTCAATTACTTACATATTTACAAAGTAAATATTTTCTCCCATAATACTATAAAATTCCATAATTATGTCATTATTTACTAGGTTTTGGTGATGAAAAAATTAAACCTAACCGTATTTTAATTAAAAACAAACATATATACGGTTTTCCAACTAAAATGAAGATAATTTATGTACATGTGGCCATGTAAATATGAATAA
>JAYKKI010000059.1:600000-825000 GCA_039881145.1 Druceiella hillmani
GAGCAAAGCAACTGTTTTGAATAATAACAGGGTCCACTATGTTTAACAGCTCGTCTGATATATATCTAGCGTTGGTTATAAATTTCCATAGGTGCCTTGAACCATCAGGACGAATGGAATTTAATGGTGAACCAGTTTGGCGCGTATGCCTTTACGACGAAAATTGCTTAAGTCACAAGACTTTATTGAGGATTTGCTGAAGAAAAATACAAACGCAATGTGCGATTAGCTCTAGTTAACCAACGAGCATAGGATAGCTTACCTGGGTTTCTGTGTGAGGGCAGGATCCATTTATGACAGTAGTAGTAATTTCTTGTAAATATATCTGGTACTGAGATCTGTTAATATTGGTGGTGGTAGTTCACCTTCTATTTTATGAAATTGGACCAACTGCAGCGTCTCGCATGTCTCTAATGCTTTTCCTATTCGATCTGCCAATGATATAGGTCCTGCGATAGGGCCATTCAAATAGGTAAACAAATGCCTCATTGGCATGTAAGAGGCAAATTATCCATTGCTATGGTCGGGATACCCTATTTTCCAATAGACGAATCACGGTCCTACTTTCTCTGTGTTTGTGTTCGTACTATCATAGCCAACAACCGTTAAACTTTCTAACAATATCTTTTCAGTCGTTAAAAAACTGTGGATGGCTCTTTCAATATTTCTTGCAGTTGCTGGAACCGCATACTCAACATAAATAGAGTCTGGTTCTTTTATAATTGAAATGTGTTTCTCTTGTACAATTGCCCTAAACCTCTCATCTTTTTAAAATAATTTTAGCCGTTATATCATTCCTTCCATCAAAGAAAAATGCAAGAATTTCCGTTACCCTGTCTTTTATTAAAATTTGATCGCGCACTTTTTATCTTATTCTTCTTAGCTTCATCCTATCCATGACGTTAGTTGACTTTGCCTCAAAGTTGGCATCAGAAGTAGAATATAGCCCAAATGATACGATAGCCTCTGCAGCCCGGTCTGATATTCCATATCTATCGCATACAATCGGAGACTGATATCCGTGAGCTTTATAGGCTTTTGAGAGACTTTATCAGCGGTGTCAAGACCATCAACGGCCAACGAACAAGAAGGTAGGGCCATGTCATAACTATCTTCAGATCTGTTCGTCCGATACGAATTAGAGGAAATTGGTTGAATTGTGGCTGGTTTCTTTTTTGATAGCTCGTAATTTTCTATTCTGCAACTTTTTACTCTGGGTAAGATCTATTCTTCCTATAGCCATCAGTCTGTTTATACGTTAGCCTTCTAAAAATATTTGTTCCTCTTTTGGCACCTTTTTTCTCTTAAACAAGTACAGCTTTGAAATTCTTTACATTTACAAGCGGCTATGTCAAAAAGCTTTCTACCCTGTAATCTGAACACTTCTAACTTTTCTTCCTTGAGTTTCTTTAAAGATTTTCTTAGATTGTAACATTTTGAGTAATAACTTTTTAATAACTATATGTCTCGTTTTTGAGTGACAATAGTAATAGAAGATTTTATCCATAATTCTTCAATTTTTGTTGTGAATTTTTCAGCCATTCCCAAAAAACCTATGTTTTTTTGTTCTATTATACCTCATTTTTAAGTTTTAACGTAGCCATTCGTAGTTGCATCACATTTTTGTACTTGGGTAGGACATTTTCTTTCAACTCTGCACTTTCACCAAATATGGGAGATTTTAACTTTTGTCTTCTAGAAGTAATGTTAAAAAAACGTAAATTAATAAGAACTTTTCACTTTGAAATAATTAGCGACACTAATTGAAAGAAAGCACTGCAATTATTAGTTTGGCGAGAGCTGCCCTCCCCTCTTCGTCCCGCACTTTGCTTCTCAGGCACAGCACCAAAGTATAATAAAATAAGTAAGTGTTTGATTGAAATAGCTGGTTTAGTACATAGTGAAATGTTTTTCAATAAAAGGAAAGTGCGTGGTCCTAAATTGAGATTATTTTTAAATTTTAGGTGTCTCGGTGGGAGTTCTTACCGATGTCTGATATTTTTTATGCAGATTATTGATGGCATTTAGCAACTTTATATAACTATTACAAAACTAAATTCGAAATAAGAATTTTTTGTTCCAGCCTGATGGACATACGTACATTTTATACTTCACTGTTAATATTACTCTAGCAGATAATGCATTTAATAAGATTATTTTGACAAAAAATTTTCTATGTAAATCTTTTGTAAGCATGTCTGCATACTGATTATTTGTAGTCCCATGATTCAACTCTATAATGAAATTACTAATTTTCGAGATTTTTTCAGTTATCACTATCTTTTGTGAATCGTATTGCTTTTATCATACGTGTAGCTCATTTGTTATCTAAATTTAAATATACAGTTATTTGATCTATTAAGATCAGACACACATATAGTCATTTGATTCACTAAGATCAGACAATCACCGCTTTACTCACATTGCCTCTTTAGTGACTGCATAGGCTGCTATGAACTCTTCTTCTGTGGTAGACAGGGCCACAGACGTATCATTGACTTAAATGATTCTAGTATACTAGAGAGTGGCATTATTCTAAGTCATTCTTTATCGCCTGAAAATTTTATATTTTTAAGCTTGTGCACCGTGGTCATTATTCTGTTAACGTATTCTCCCTCATTTTGACATTTCGCAAGAATTGTCGTACACAAATCTATGAGTAAATCAACTTAGAGTGAAAGGTCGGCATCGTCGAAACCACGTAATAGATTATTCCAGACTTCTTCCAAAGTTTAAACCTTTTGAATACAAAGCGCCGTCTCAGCTAACAAGATAATTTTTGTTATTGCCTTCAAATCATCTGTCAAATCTATTGTTTTACTATATTCAACACATTCCACAATTCTTAGTGCTGAAGGTTCGTTTTTACGACGAATCTCCCCATAGAATGGTTACCACGACTCATTAATTTTTCAATTAATGTTAGTAAATTATTTGAAGCTTGCTTTCGATAACGTAGTAAGTCTAGCATAGCGGCCTCCTCGGACTTCTCTACAATCGGGTGTAGCGTATGCATGTGGTCTATATTACTTATAATAACGTTTTTGAAAACCGGTTAGTTCGGGAGGATGGAAGTTCAATGTGCCTCTTACCATTCGGTTATCACTTCCCGTTTTTACTTCAATGATCACAAAGACATAATTGAATGTACGCCGTTAATCGGCACGACACCTGGCCGTTGCCCTTTACCAGTTCACTTTCTAGCAAGTCGTTTTTTGAATAAGAATTTCACCATAAAGTGGCTCTTCTCTTAAAAGTCAGCAAATATTTAGCACCTCAATTTTCGATGCCAAAGACTGGATAATTAACTTTAATCTTAATATCAAATTACTATTTATCTTTCTTTTTTTTTTATTAAACTTTTACACATTTCTTCAATGTACATTACACTTTGTTACAATACATTATCTCCGTGACTTACTTTAATTTCTTCTTCTGCTAAAAAATTAATTTTTCAACGAGATGTTCCATCGTGACTTTTGCTTATTTCTTGGGTTAAGCAAATCCCCTTGTTGTGGTTTCATTATTAAATAAGTTTAAGAAATTATAGAGAATATTAGAGAAAAATACTGTTAATGTTAAATAATATTAAATTAAAAAAATAGTAGCCAATTGCGCGTTGCAATACGCATAAAGTACAGCTCTGTGGTCCAAGTTAACGGGAATAATTTCAATTAAAATTCAATTGAATTATTTTTTGAAAGTTCCAATAAAAATCTAAAATTTTCAAACTTAGTATTCTTTGAGATGGTGATTCCTTACTCAGCTGCTGTAGTCAAATTTATTCAAGAATCTCTAACATTATTGCTCTACACTATAGAGGCTGTAAATTCTGATTTTATTCCACAATTAAATTTATCGTTTATTTTTAGGGAAGAAATATAAAAGATATTATATGAATTTTTAAGAGAATATTTTCAAATGGATTAAAGTTTAAAGTTTAATAACATTATTCAGATTAACTTGGGTTATTTCGAAATTAGCTTAAATACCCATATAATAAATACCTAAAATAATCCATAAAACTTTATTTTAATCCATATTACTTTAATATTATCCATTTACATATAAATATTATTTTTCATTATTTTTTACCTTATATGCTTTTCATAGGCGTAAAATCGTCATGCATTTCTTATAAATACTTAGTTGTGATTACTCATAATTCGTTTACTCTAGCTTATTTAGTACTTGTTATACTCTACGTTTAGCTATTGAATATGAGAAATGTTAGAACCGAATGACTCACTTCCTATGTAATGGCAGACTTCATAACAGGATGAACGAATAATAATGATGATGAATAATGTCAGCTTTGATGGATCATCAAATTGATGGTTTTCAATGAAATAAAAAGCGTTAAAAATCCATTTACCCCTCTTCGAAATATCGTTTTAAATTCACAGTTTATGTATTTTGTGACTAATTTTGATAGATTTTGAAAAAATTTCATCATGTTAAAATTTTTAGTTATTTAGCAGTTTTTTTTGTCAAAAGTACCTATTCAAGAATTGATATTTTATTTTAATTATTTCTTATTGAACAAAAACACACTAAATGGTTGCAGTAGAAAACAATGAATAAGTTCTCTAAACAAGTTCAATATAATGTAATTAACTAAGTGACATTTATTACTGGCCCTTATTATTGGTAAAAAGGTGGATTTTCAGGTCATTTGCTAAAGATCTCATTTAACCTAATTAACTTAAATTATTACAAGATAGTTAATGCGGGTAGATTAATAGATTTTTGCATAGATAGCAACATCATTGTTTGTACATCAGTGTAATTCGTATCAAGTGAGCGTTACGAATTTCATCGCGAAAGTGTTTAAATTCAGCGGACAATTCTTGTTATATTTGTGGGTAGTTTATGCTGACAAAACAGCAGCATAACATTACCGAATTCATAAGTAACGTTTATAACATGTATTTCGGCCTAGTAATCGCTAACCAAAACAACAGTGGGTCCCACATAAAGTTTGTGCAACATGCGTTCGTGAACTTCGAACGTGGTCAAAGGGGTAGAACAATACCTTTGATTCACAATCGCCTATATTACGGAGAGAATCTCAGAGTAACACCGAAGACCGTTATTTTTGGTCTTGCAAGACTATAGGCTACAATTATAAAACAAAAAAAACTTGGTATATCTAACCGCGTAATCGGTAAGGCACGCGATACATCGCGACACAAATCTTGAACCACCATCACCTCCATAATTGGAATCAATTCAAGCTGAAGACATGAGCAGTGATGTCGAAGAGGTATCTCAACCTGAAGCTCAATTTGAGGTAAGTGTAAGTGAAACACAGTTATTTTCACTGTCAAACTGAACAACTTAACGAGAGATCTATGCCTGCTAAATCATGCAGTTGAACTCCTAGAAAAGACTGAACCATCAAAGCGAAGTTTGAAAGCAGTTCTTTTGGATAATATCAATATGTACGCTCCACTGCCAGTCGCCCATTCTATATGTTTGAAAGAATGATACGACAATTTGATAAATGTGTTGGATAAAATAAAATAGGTACGATTGGATGGTCTGTGGAGATCTGAAAGTTATAAGTATGCTGTTCAGCCAACAAGGTACGTAATCTTGCCTTCTCTGTGAGTGAGATAGTTGAGACAGAGAACAACTTTGGACGAAGAAAGAGTGGCCGCCGAGTACTGAACTAGTTCCTGGAAAAATTTAGCCCCCCGGGAAAAAGTTCTGCTACTCCCTTTACATAGAAAACTGGGAATGATGAAGCAACTTGGAAAGTAAGTGAATAAATAAGAGGTTCTCAGATCATCTTGTTTGTTTTCTCATATTTTTACAAAAAAGAGCAACATGGATTAGGTTTAATACTGTGTATTATAAAAAACGGTCTGGTAATAGTATTTTACATTTATTAAATAACGTACAGTAGAATATCGATCTATGATTAACGTTATAGTTACGATTAAAGACAGAGTATTTAAAAGATGCATCTTCATCAAATGCCCCGTGCTAAACTTTTGCTCTAATATTTTATTACTAGCGTGACCCGTGCGAAGTCTTCGCATTCTTATTTATTGCATTATGAAGCTCAGATGATAGATCAAACAAATATTTTACTAAAATTGACATATAGAGGCGCAAGTATCAAAAGCATTGAGCTAAAGCGCCACTTTATTTATACGTGAGTGGATTTGAAATTAAACAAAAATTTTACCGACCGTCAATCATATTGACGTTGAGCCGTTAGATGGCAGCATTGCTGTTTTGTGTATATAATTTTAATAATTAATTAATTTGCAAAAACAATAGCAATAATAAATTTTTTAGTTGCGGATGCCGGTAGAGCAAGCAATTATCTATAAAATGATATATAATTTATGTGGATTAGTTGTGAGGTTTTTTCTAAAAAGGGAGTGTAACATCTTAACCATAGCGTATTAATATATATGATATGATGATGATGGATGCCGGTAGAGCAAGCAATTATCTATAAAATGATATATAATTTATGTGGATTAGTTGTGAGGTTTTTTCTAAAAAGGGAGTGTAACATCTTAATTGTTTAGTTTAAATCATCATCATCATATAAAATATATATGATGATGATGATTTAAACTAAACAATTAATTAAAATATTTTAAATCAATTTATTTGAGGATCTCAAAACTGAATCATTAAAATTGTTTAGTTTGGAAACTAACTTTATAAAACTCTTGATATCGTGAAAATAATTTTAAAGATATTTTTTATATTTGTATTTTTCCTATTTTTTAACCGATTAATAATTTGATCGTCTAATCTAATACGGAATATTTTTCAAGGTCTAGTTCAACACTTCTCTACATCAATAAAATTTATAATAGCAAAGATGTCTTCGACAGAGGCCAATGTAAGTAGTCAAAAAATTAGAAAGTCACAGTACATACATACCGGAATAGACTTCATTACTGTTAGCTATTCCGATTATAAGATTATGGGAAGGTATTACATAGCGAAAAGTCACTTATATTTTAATAGGTTGTATCTAGAATTTAATTGTTAAAATGCATCGTAACATTATTACCTTTGGTTATAATTCCCATTAGTAACACCACCTCGAGGACAATAGTTTTTATTTTATTTAGGATTTCAAAGATTACTCGGTAGTCACTCTGTCCGTCTGTTGAAGCAGTTTTTCTCAGAAACCGTTTGACGTAGAAACTTCAAATTTATCATAGTCATGAAGTGTACTAACCCGCATACGTGCACTTATAAACATTTTCACGGAAATATTCCAATATTGACAAGAAATGTTGGAAATGGTAAATAAGGTAATTGAATTATGTTATTTTCTTGTATCGTGTGGGATGTTAATTAATTAGGATTGCGAGACCATTTTTATAAGAAGATTAAGAGAATTGTTGAATTGTACGTAAAGTACTTCTGGAGATATTATTGAAGATGTCCACAAAAGTCCAAATCTTTACCTCTCTTCAAGAAAGTAAAAATTATAAAAAGTAGTACTACTACAAGAAAAGAAACAGCATTACTAAAGTTTACTGGCAAACTATATGGATGAGTTTAAGTTCACGTTATTTGAACACTTATGAAGATATATTAGTAAATATGTGGTAATATGTGGGTAAATAGGTGGATAACGTGGAACAATAATATTAACATTTGTAAATATTTTAATAGAAATACCCCTTGTTCAGCGCATCGCTTTATGCCAATGTGGTGAACAAATTGTTATAAAAGAAGTATAAATTTGGAATAAAAAACAATACAGAGAACAAACATACAAAATAAATGCTAATTAATACGAATATACGATGGTAGCATAGAAAGAATTTAGAACTTACCATTTTGATTAACCTTAATAAGAAAACATTAATTGTGTGTCAAGATGAATTTAACACGAGAAAAATTTCGTTCGACGATTTTTTATGATTTCGTTGTGGTCTTAATCAACAATAAAATTATGAAAGACTTAGAGTGACATTTTATCATTAAACCCCATCTGTTTACAAATAATATAACGAATTTAAGCGTAGTTGTACCAATTTTATTGATGATCTGCGTGAGGGACGTATATGACGCCGTAACGGAAGATAACATCAATGCTGCGCAACTCACGAAAATCTTGACAAGAGTGTAACCTATCAGCAAGTTCGGGCAAGTTTAAACATTATAATTATTTTTTTAGGTCCCTTTTGTGAAATGTTATGCTCCAAAGTGACGTCGAATGTATCGGGGACACATCTCACCAATTTTTCGACCTTCTATTTTATCAACCGCCTGTTTCTAAAATAAATAAAGAAATAATTCCAATATTATAATATAATTACAATTATTTTATATAATTTGCGTCAACAATTTCAAGAGATGTAGATAACAACAATATCTTATTTTATGCGTGTCCCGGTAAGCATTTCGCCGGCTTTTCCACGTTAGGTCTTTCAGATAAAGCTGCAGAACGTAAAATGATATAGGGATAATGAAAACCAATTACATTGTATTTTCTAATATTCATGACACCGTTATTATTTAAAAAAACTTCGGAAGAAGAGTAAAAGTAGGTGGTTTTATCAATTTATTATTTCCCTATTTGCCCTTTATAAGTGACAATTTTTACCTGTGATGTTCGAATTTAATCATATAGTTGATGTATTCAATCATTTTCATTTGGCTGAAATAATTTAAAATGTTGCTCAATATAAATTTATGTTTAATATTACAGTTTAGTATAAAGTTTATTAATATATCTTATTGGATGAAAAAGATGGATAAACCTTCCAATATTGAAGAGCCAAATATTGAATAATAAAGAAGAGGAGAGCTCTGTAGATAAATATGAGAGATATGTATCCGAATGACCATTAATTGTATTAACAAAGGCTCCCTTGGCTTTATTTTTTGCACTTTACTTGGAATATTAAACAATAAATAACATCCGTCGCCTCTGGGGCGCGAAGGGGCGTTGGAATGTTTTTTCCCCCGTTACACACGATGTGCGTCCAAATGTTTCCTTTCATCCATTGTTTCCATGTAAAATAATTACGTTATTTCATGTACATGCTCCGTTTATATTAAATGAGTTGTGGCAAAAGCCGCTGCCAGCAACTAAAAGACACGTGAAAAATGGATTTAGCTGGAAGACCTTTTCAGCCTAGTGCTTTATTGTGCTGCGATTATTATTTGATTAAGTAACCTGCTTTAATAAATTAAGTTATTCCAAAATATTAAAGTAACCCATTTCAGTCACAGAGAATATATTTCACATGGATCCTTATCCTTATATTTTGACATTATCGTTACCGTTTTTTCATGAGAAGACGGGGGCAACAACAGCAGATGTTTGAAATTATTCTCGGTTGGAAAACCTTTTGTCTGTTTATATTTCTTTTTGGTGATAAGATTTATTCTCCATTATTTTTACTCGGAATATTTACTGATGCTTTTAAATTTAGCATAGAATGGTTGTGAGTGAAAGGCAATAATAATGCACGGTGCTAAGAAGGAAGAGGAAATGACAAATATTTTACGTAACTCCAGCGTAATCCAATACACTAGCATTAGCTTTACATACGAGTATCTGATTTTTAATAGAACATAACAACGTCTTACGTAATTTGATAACAAACATTTTTTTCTCAATTTTTCCATGTGGTTTCCGTGCAATTTGATATTTTTAGAAACGAATATTTGAAATATTCTTTTTGAAAGTGGATTTAGATTTAAGAGAGTCTCCTTTAAAAAGAACAATTCCTAATTTAGCAGTAATAGTATTAAAATATGTTAAATCATATGTCAGCTTCTCCATTATTCAACCAATGTGCCAGTTTTTATACATAATTTGTGAAAGGGCCCGTTTTTATGGATAATTTTGCACAATTAAGATGTTGTTAATTTTTTTTACTTACCTGAAATTAATATAATTTCTATTAATATATAATGTTATCGAAATCGCTGAGTTACTTAAATATTTCCAAGATCCCTTAATTTTCGATTTAAAACATGTGGCATATGTTTTCTCTCAAGTATCTTAATTCTGTTGCTTTGTGTGTCAATTGAATTCTGTGACTATATTTTTCAATGTGTATTATCTAATTACTTGACAATAATAAGATTTATTATCATTAAATTTTAGATCCGTGAAGATGTTATTTCAGGTTATTATAAATAATATTAAGTTTTAATTATAAATATCTCAAGAAAAAGCCAAATTACATTTTTTCTCGATAGGTGTCTCGATATTTAGTTATGATTTTGTTCTGATTGTTCAATAGTTAGAGAGGCTTTCGTAAAATAAATATTGTTTAAAAAATTACTTCAATTTAGCTCTGTTGTCCAATAATCACAAAAACATCTACGAAATCAACGTCGCCTAAAAATTTTAATTCAGTTTGGTTTTTATTTTTATTATCTTGTATGCACCATATAAGTTAGAATAATATTACTTTTGTATAATATGACTTTCTTTAGATGTTTCTTAACGAACAGACTTGGCTCGTCGCCTTTCATAATGTTGTTTGAATCATTAGCATGGATCGGAGTACGTAGCGGACAATACTAACAGATAAGACACTATATTGAATATTCGGCTGCTGCAACATATTATTAACAGATTGGGTGTAACCTGGAGCTGGTGCATAAAAAACATTGAAAATTATTAACATAATATTCGAAACCATATTCTCAGCGTATTAATTTGTCCTTATTATGACAAAATGTGTTAAAAAACTCTCGTAACTGGTGCTAAGAATGTCAGAAACTTCAAATTTTGATATAAATAAACTGTGGAATTTATTGAACTTATGACACCATTAATTAAGTTTTTGGTGGAAACTGACTGACCAATTTTTTAACCCTAAATGGAACATCTATCCTTATTCTAAGACTTAAAAAAAACTATTAAGTACAGGTAGAACTGGGGCTGCGAGAAATTTATTCATACATAGCTACCTAAAAATTTAAAGGCACTTAATATTTCTATAAAACTATTTACCACTATTAATATTTTTCGCCGTGTAGTTAGATAGCTTCTTCTATTCTAAAATATGAGTCCAAAATCCAAAAACGCGATAAACAATTTAAAATAAATACCCATCGCCATGGTTTTATAGTAAACTTAAGGTAAATTTCAAGTAACGCTTACGTTTTAACAATTTTGACTAGCAGTTTTAGCACTTTAGCATTTTAGTTGCGGAAATGATCGGGTATGTCATTATAGACATTTTCAGTAATGTCTTTCAAACCATATCACTGAAAATTCTGAAAAAATAATAATTTTGAAATCCTAATAAGGTGGCCTTTCAAGAGATGTTCCACACAATAAATGAAATTTTTAAAAAAATATTAGTATATCATTTGCCCTCGTGGAATTTCCATATAAATATTTTTGAGTATTACCTATTGAAAAATAAACGGATAACAGACAGATGGATGGACTCATGAGGGATATTTCAAGATTTCCATTTTACCTTTTTAAAGTATCAAACGTATAGAGATACATAACATAGATACATACAATAGACGATACATAACATAAACGACGGTCCTTGCGAAATTCAATTATTTGCAAGAGAGCTGTTTGCAAAAGTTTCTAGTAAATTGCAGCTATATAAAAACGCACAAACGTCATTAAGCGTAACAGAATTCAGCCTATAATTTATTTATTAATGCAGAAGAAATTCGAAGAATTGTATTATATCGGTTTGTTAATATAATGGTGCTTTTAATTAGAGTATAATATGAAAAAATTAATATAGAACAATATTCGTGTAAAGTTCGGGGGTGCAACTGACGACTTTTTCATGCAAAGTCCACCTCATTATTTATCCGATGGACGACTATTGCCGGACACATTTTGACGTTTTTACGACTAAATACATCATCCGATTTCCATCGAAACGAATGGAGCGCAATATCACTCAGTTCGAACACGCAATATTTGTTTCTTTTATAGGTAGCTGCAACCTGATATACGCACGTCTAAATTTATAATATATGAACTACCAACTTTCAAACTTAAAAAGAATAGCAAGAAAATAATAAGTCGAAACTATATGTCAAGCGGTTTAACAGTTCTTCTGTTGGGATACCTTGATCCTAAAAGAATGTTAAAAAGTTTTATACCAACAAAAATATGTCTGAATTCGTTTTCCATATTTGAAGTTGAATCGGTATTATCTGGTACAAGATTAGTAAAGTTGAAAGCGACTTAACATTGTAATAAATATAATCCACATTATATTTTCACATTTCCTCACTCGAAAAGTTGCCACCCCCTTCAGACAGGCCCTTCACCTGCACAGTTCCGCAAAACGAACAATAAAATTATGATTTAACTCATACTAACGAACTGAGGCGCCTGCGAAGAGTACAGTTTGAAGTTTATGCAGCGCTTTCCGTCCCAGAACTGATTTCCCGAAGGCCACAACGCTTGACGTCGACGGGACGCCGCGATCTCTTTTATGCGCGTTTCATCTTCAGCGCTCCTAGTTTGAAAACGCGCGTCCCAGGTGGCATCGTTTCGTTTCATGCTATTGTCATATCCTCTTTATCGTTTTCAATAGAAAGAATGGGCAAATATGATGAACGAGCTGAATGATAAATTATGCCAACAATACTGTTCATATAATTTATTTATTTCTATATTATTTACATATTTCTATTTACACATTTTAGCAAAGACGAATAAAGTTTGAAATTCATCGTAACTAAAGATAATAATACATATTTTATTTAATGAAACAAATACGCAGAATGAGAAACAATTCTACAACAATCGACACAAATTTTTTCAATACAATTTTTTCTATTTTCAAAGTGCGCGAACCTGCTATGTCTAATGCGAATAGACAAGAAACGAGAAAAACAACAATTACGCTTCGTTCATAGATATTGTAAAATCATATTCGTGTGCACTCAGATATTTAGCTGTCAATTTTCCTCGTCCGAACAAAAATCGATGAAACACTGATTCATACCTTCTTCGCTTTAATGAAGTAAACAGTAGTCCAACCAACAACGTGCATCGGAAATCGTTCTCATGCATCGTCGTTTTGCAACACGAAGCAAAAAATGTTTTTTTCAAAATTGTTTTTCCCTATTTCCGGCTAATTAACTCCATTAAATCAGATACAACACTAACACACACCTACCTCTCCCAACAATATCTATCCACACAACGACTACAGTGCCATTCCAGTACATCGGACAATTTTTGAAACTGAGTATTTCCAATGTCGTCCGTAAAACCTGGCTGCTTAGCAAACACAGCTGTACGTTTAGAAGTCTTCGTAATTTGTTCTTTTAGATTTATTTTATTATTCAATTTATTTTCATTATTTATTAGCTATCTTTATTCCGGAAGAACTGTCCATCCATTTATTTTCCTCTTTCTACTCTTATTGTAAGTACCATTTTTTCACAAAACTTAATTAATGGCATTATGTTGATAAGTATCACGCAGTTTACTGGTAACAAATTTGAACTTTCTTGCAGGAAAAAATCATTTTTTTAAAAACCTGTGATATTTATGCAAGCAATAAAGACTGTTAAGTACAATTTGTTGGTTCCGCCCATATACAACGAACTGAAATACATTTTTAATTTGAAGTAAAAAAATCACTTTTTTAGCTATACTCTCCATTGTAACGTATACCTAAAAACTCTATACAATTTATGGTGGATTCAGTTTGACGTCGTGCGTTTTAGTAATTTTTTTTAAATTTTTCATAAATTTGTCGGAGGAAAAGGAGGATATAATAGTTTTGAAACCCTTTTTTCATGGTACGTTTGGACCGTATTAAGTTTATCGATATATTTAAAAAATATGACAATAGGAAAATAATTTGGTTTAAATTTCAAGGCACATTTAAAAACTAGGTTGAAATAAGGGTCTTACATTTTGCATAAACATTTTCCATTTCAACATTCAGTGGTCAAAATTTAGCTAATTATATAGCTTAAAATAAAATAAAAACTTTATTACGGAACCCTCAACTTAATTCGATTTTCGTCGTTTTTATGTTTGCTTATTTTTTCTATGATGCTTGGTTTTTTGTATAATATATAAGACGCCTAAAATCCGACGGTTATACGTGCTTCATTAATCTGTCTTCGGTTTCAAATGAAATTTCACAAACCCTTCGAACGTGAAGTTCAGTAAATGTATATTCTAAATTTAGAGAATTGATCTTTGTAATAATGCGAACATCTTAGAAATGAAAATTCTCAAATAAAATGACCACTATCAAATATTAAGTGAAAGTTCATATAGACATACAAAATCATTGGCGCTGTCCGGAAGAAGCGACGTGTATCGCATGTTTCTTTTTAATGTTCCGCGTTCTTTGTTTGGTGGCGAAACGGAATACTAATGGAATCACTTCAGTTCCATCTGTCATAAGCTGTTTTCTCGGAAACTATTCGTCGTAGAAATTTGAGATTTAGTGCAGAGCTAGTATGACGATCTAATTATAGACGTGAAATATAAACAATTCGATTTGGATTCTGGGGTTAATTCGGCAAATGAAAAACCCTTCAAGGTTATTATATATTGTTTATAAAGAAAACTTATTGAAGCATGAAATCAACAATATAGGTGATGTATTTTTGTATAGATTTGCTAAAATGTTATTCGGTAAAACGTTTAATATTGTGTTTCCTGCTCACATCACTAAAAGAACCGCTTAGAAAAATCAATTAAGATAGAACCAAAATTATCAGGATTGAAGCATTCTAGCGCGGTTAATTGTTATAAATGTTGTAATTGTTTATAACTGCTGAATCATTGGTTTTAGAGAAATTGCAATTCTTTGTGGCAGGCTCTGGTTGAGGTCATCAATGTTTTCTTGGGGAATTCGGACGAAATAATGGTTTTTATTCTCGGATGTTCCGTGACATAAACACCGTTTAATTTTTTTTTTTGGTTAATCTAAACGCCGACTCCTGACTTCAATCATGTAAGCGTCTACTTTGCCCGCTCGATTTGCCGAGCAAATCGTCTATGAAGACGATAATGCACATTCAGCTTCTGTAACGGTTAGTGGTCGTTGTGGTCAGTGGTCAAATTTAGAATGTTTTATCTTATCTGCTAGTACTCTTTAGTAGACATAAAAATATTTCTAATTATTCGAATGCATATAAAACCTCTTTTTTAACATTTGCATAGCTGTAAAGAAAAGTTTTAAGTGCATTTTTTTGCAAAGAAATGTATTTCTTTTCTTCTAACAAAGAGCTAATTGTACAACAGTTGTTTTTCTTTGTTTGGTGTTTCCTCTTTAAAGCCAATCCATCGATTCATATAGAGATTTCTTTGAATATAAGATAATTAAAACTTTATTAAAATGTTTGACAATTTTGGTACCAAAGTCTTTATTTATTTTTTAATCTAAGTTTTTAGTTAGCCAAAAGAACGCATGTACTAGCAGCACAATTTGAAACGATTTACTACATATTGTCTCCTCACGACGATGCTTAGACAAGTAATCATTTTGGAGTAAATCAAAAGATTCCATATTTCAGGACGTACCGGTTCGTATCTCTACCAATTTTTCAATAATTTCGTCTTCGACAGCAATATTTTTC
This sequence comes from Druceiella hillmani, assembly GCA_039881145.1. Classification (NCBI taxonomy): domain Eukaryota; kingdom Metazoa; phylum Arthropoda; class Insecta; order Lepidoptera; family Hepialidae; genus Druceiella; species Druceiella hillmani. The sequence goes on from JAYKKI010000059.1 coordinate 615,559, forward strand.
TTTCAAATGCTCGACTAGCCCTCGAACACTTACTTCGTAAATCACTTAATATTTATTGCGATAATATTTTTTTATTGAAATTGGTTTCACTTTATACCCCCTCCCCCTATCTTACATACGAATCAGAAGTCGTGTACACCTTTAGATCCCACAATCACAAAGAAACATTTTGTGGTGATCTCCCGTTGTAGGCATCTTGACCTCTTTTAATTTCATTACTATTTTCGACTTTAGGATTTTTGCCCGGTTTATTATATATATATATATATATATATATGCGTGACAGCCATTTTAGTACAAAATCGAATATGTTTGAAAATGGTTATATTACACAAATATTCGAAGATAATATACGCAAAATATTTCCGTATATTAAATACATATACGTACGCATATACACACGCAGTTTGAGCTCGGTTTGGGAAGTTAATAAAAATGTCGATCAAATGTGAAACTGACATGATATTAAAGAATGGCATCTTCTCTTTTAGCATAAAATATTTTTATATCGATATTATATCTTACAGCGAATGTGTGTAAGAATACTAGTTTTATGAAGTAATATCCCTGCTAGCGTCTCGTGCGATACTGAGCGCATCTTCAATATGTTTCGTGTAGGACTCGATGCTATGTCGAGGGGTATGAAGAAGGTATACAATCGATACGTTAAATCGTTTTATTTATATATTTCCAATATTGCAGAAATTTAAAGTGACTTAATTCAGAGGTATCCATTGTTTCTTTATAGCAATATCTGAAAATCGAAAACAGCGTGCCTCTTTCTAGTTACATTTGAAGCAGGTGGCTTTTTTTGAAATTGTAGTTCCCCCGTATATTATTTAGTCAAGTTCGGGTCTCAAGATTCCCAGTTAGCGTATTTACAGTTCATGTATTAGCATATTTACAAAACCATTTCTTAGTCATAATTTTTGTGTGTTGATTCAAGAATGATTATTAATTCAAATAAAATTAATTTAGTCTTGTTAAATTAAATGAAAGTATCAGTTATGGCAATAAAGTTAATATAAATATATATATATATCTTTAAAACTGTTTTACAAATAAAGATGGGTTGTTCATATTTGTCATGAGGTTAATGTCTAGACAGTAATAGAACTTACCCATGTATTGAAGGATTCTTACTGCCGATCTTACCTTTATTCAAGATTTAAAGCATTATCTTCTTTTGGCTTAGTCTATGGTCTAATGACGCTACCTTCACAGAATACATACGGAGGATCGTGGATGTCTAAATCAACTGCGGAGTGTGTATAATCTGACCAAATGTCAGCTTATGTCACAATGCACCTTCCTAAACAATTAACATTATTCCTGCTATTTTTTTCCTATATATATAAAAATCATTGCACTGTGGTTCCATTCATAAGTCATAAATTGAAAAATGAATGTATTAAATTCTCTCTTCTACCTACCTTACTAACTAGTACGATAAACAAATTACCCTAAAACATAAAAATACCATAGCTAATAATTATTTTTCACTTGCATTTTGACCTCTGAAGTGCGGTGTTGCGCATTGTTTACTATGACCCTCTACCGCGCACTTATCAGTGACTCATCTTCGCAATAATATTTCGCGGTACTTGTTTGTTTATTTGTGTTTGTGACATGCAAAATCCAAGGTCAAGATATGTATTACAATATTTAATATATTTTAATTTTATAGGTTTCGTAGTTTAGTGCTACGAAGGTTAATTATAATGTGAGACAAAAATGCATAATTTTGATTTCTCTCGGTCCTACAATTTTTAGCACTGATGCGCACTTTCTGTAATATGTTTTTACATATTGATGTGAGTATAGTCTAATATAAAATACATGAACCATCATAGCTTGACATAACCTGTGAGTGCTATGGCTCTTTATGTTAACCCGTCATAGGACGTCTATGAGATTTTTACAATATTAATTAAAATGTATATTTCCCTTTTCAGGTAATTCATTGAAGTGCTCCTTTAATAAGACGTATTTCTTTGAGTTATAGGATTCAGTAAGAGGACATACTAGAGAAAGACACGATCGTATTTTATCAGTACTATTAGAAAACTTTGATAATGTGGAGAACACACACATTACTCCTTTAGATAAATGTATGGTTAACTTGTGTAAAAATGTCAATGACAAATACTACAAAATTATGAATTGTAATAGATCTAAAAAGGTTTAAAAGGTATGGTGATTGGTTTAGTGCTATTTAGTGTATTGAATTAGCAACAATTGAAGGGCAGTGCAAATCTGAATGAGATTTAGCTCAAACTAGTACGTCTTCATGTGGTCGCAGTCGACCAAGAAGGGATTTTAGTGACCTTAGCAAAAGATCGAAACGTAGACGGTTAACAGCAGTTAGTGCATTACTCAACAGTTTGGATGCGTCAACATTAATAAATATTAGTGCTGATGAAGTTTTATCATTTTTTGTGGAGGCTAAATTTGCGAAACGATTATTATTATTGATTAATATTTGTTGATAATGAGCTTTGTTAATATGTTTATTAATTGACTTCTAGTAAAATTTTACCATCGCAGCAGAGTCCTTTAAAAGTTAAAAAGTGATGTCCTAGTAAAATGGAATGAAAAGCCGAGATCGAGTTGCAAAGTTTATTAGATCACATAGCTTCGCGGATCTTAGAGTCAGAGAAATTTGTTTTAAATAATATTTCAGTAGACTCAGTTAATTTAACTTTAATTGAGAAATAGGGTTTTGACGGTAATACAGGTCATAGAGAGTACAAACAATCTTTCGCGAAACCTAGTTTAGATGATGATAGTAGTTGTAACTTCTTACGTTACTTTGCAGTTAGTAACAAAGTCAAACAGCAAAACCATAGACGAACACGTTTTCAACATCTAGCATTCTTTACAACTGACTATGGTCAGTGATAAAATTTATAGTTTGTTTAGATCGATAAGCAAATAAAAAATTATAATAGTAATGACCACTCATTACTTATTAGCCGACCCAATACTTGATTGGGGTTTGCTCTGCATGCCGAAGAAGCTGAAAATACGCATATAAACGCTGCATAGTAAGAAATATTTCCAGTTATTGTCACGGGTTACATTTCATAGACCGGTTTCTTTTAACTTACACCTCTTGACTAAAAAAGTATCGTATGCTACGTTGCTATATATTTCAAATTATTCTCCGAAACCGTCAGACCAATAATTGTTATTAAATACCGTTACAATTCCGCGGAAAGTGCTTATTATTTCCACATGGACATGGGAGTGAAGTGCGTATGGTGGCATTATGAAGACTTACTCGTATTGCAAAGGGATGCATTTTAAAGGCCTCCTTGTAATATGAACGTATTGCTATGAAATAAATACAATTAAATTCTTAGTATTTCGCATATTTATTTAGCGTCGGTTGAAGTTGTGCGAGTTACGGTCGCCGTAATGCTTTTGGAAGTCGAGACTTGTTTTTTATGATGATTTTGATTACGGATTTATTTCATGGTTCAAGACTTCTTATTTAGATAAAAAGACAAATAGAGTTATGGAATCATTTATTTTTTTCTAAGACTCTTGATAATGAACCATCCAGAGTGTGGGTGTAGTATCATTATTGATATTATAATAACATATTGAGAGCTGCGTGAAGGAAATAACCAAAATAATGATACACCTATGGGAAATAAATAATTCTCTGTGATTTAGATAAACGTATTTATGAAACTTTACAACTCAGACGTATAAAATAAGCCTAAAAATGGATTTGAATATGTATGTACTTTAGTGTTAACTGTCAAGTTTGGTAAAAGACTATACGGAAAAACATTAATACTGACACACAAAAACGGCGCACAGTTAGATTAGAAATATCCAATACAAAATTCGAATGCGGAAATTTGATTCTACTTTAGAGAGCGAAGAAAAACAGCGCAAAATATTTTCATTTTCCTTCTCCTCGGCGGGAATAAACAATGCATCCTTCCACTGCGTCTTTGTTTCCGACGATAAACTAAATATCGAAATGTCGACGGGCTCGTAATTTTATTTCCGTACATCTTATTTGAACGTTTAAATATTGGCGAATAGTACGTTTAACTTCTTGTTGTATTAAAATTACAATTTATTGATAAAGCAAAAATAAGAATATTTTCCGAACTTTCACGAAGGTTTTTGCGTGAACTTAAGGGCAAAGCTGTTGCACAATATAAAAATAACTATTATTCAAATGAAGACTTGTATTAAATTTTGAGAAGCTCGAGAACTTTCTTGAATAGCAATACGCCGAATTAGTCTTCATGACAAATACCGGTTGACTTAGAAAAATAAAGCTACGTGAGCAAGCGCAAGTCGAAAAGGAGAACTAATGCATTAAAAAATGAAATCGACTGTACCATTTCGCAAAAGAAATTGATCAAAATGTGGTGATATTTGAAGGAGATTAAGCCATTTTTCTTTTTTTAAAGACAAAAACTCTTTAAGCAAAAGTTATAGTATTTTAAAAGTTTTTTCTTATGGTGTATTATTTGTATACTTCTATAGTTGGATTAATATTTTGCGATTTTTTTACATTTTGAACTACTGCCATTTTGAAACTGTTGTGACTCATTTTTAAACTATTAGACTATCATTTTTTCTATATAGATTATCATTTTGTCCGTCTACAAATGTTACCTAGACTTTAATTTAAGCTATTTTTGAGCTGACTAAATAAAAAAATGTAGCTTCCAGACTATTTTCAAACCTTTAAGATTACTTTGCTAGGGTAGCATAAACAATAAATAACATATACATAGTCAAATCAACCCGAAATTGTAAACACGGGACCTCTGCATTGGCTGTATTTCTGAATAATTTACCTAATAAGCCGTGACCCCCAAATATTTAAATATCAACATCGCCTGCGAAATGCAGCCACACAGGAGAGAGATTCTTTTCACTTTCTCTGTAACGTGTTCCTGTCAATGATACCGACTTGGACGATAGTCTTTGAAGACATCTACTATTCGAAGAAATTACGTTTTAGGTCGGCTACCAATAGTGGTGAGAATTGTATTCTAATGGTTTTTAATTACCATGCCACAAATAATATATTTCTGACTTCAATAATGTAGCTTAGCTACCATTTATCACAATTTAACAGCTAATGATTTGACAACATATAATCAAAGAGTAACAAAATAAAGGAAATGTTCGACCTATTAACGATTACAGCATAATTGACAATTGACCGAATACCTCATTTATAATCTGTCACTAAGTATATATCGGGTAAATTAAGATGTTATAAGTAGTTAAATAAAATATAGATCCAAAATGCTTAGTTTGACTTGTATCTTGACTAGAACAGAAGGCAAAAAACTTTCTCTCAAATTTTTTATTTGTCAGTCTGTTAGCTGGAACATCAGCAAAAATTACTACATCGACTTCAATAGGACTTCGATCCTAATAGTACTTGGATTACCGATAATAATTTAGGGTACATTTTGTGCTCGTCAAATAATCCCTAAGAGACGCAAAATTCAATCAAAGACGTTCACGTAGTAACAATCGAACGCGCGTATTTAATACAGTCCATAAGTTTTTTTTTTAATTTTTGGGCCGTTACAGATATTCGGCCCTATGTTGTATGATTTACTTTATGAATATCGTAAACATTACAAAAAACTTTCGACTATCTAAAAAATAAAAAAATGTCTGATAACAATTCGCGATCGATGTTGAAAATGCCTCGATGAATAAACCTTGCTTCACATGCAACAAAGTAAAATAACCTATAACCTGTGATCAATAGATAAGTACAGAGCTGTCATTGTCGCCGAAATAGCTCCGTCCTTTCCTTTTTGCTCGTCAAAATATATGATGACATTCTTTTCGTCATCGTTAGCTTCTAGCACGTTAAGGAAAAATAAAGACCTGGATAAAGTAAGTGCGACATAACATGACGATTTCTAAGACGAACGTTAAGGTAACCATTATTGTTACACGTTATATACCGCGTTATCCAAGAAAAGTAAATAATAAGGGAAAGTAGAAAAATTTAATCATCCGTATATTGATACGGGTGATTCAATTTAAAATCAAGCTAAAATGTAATTTAAATTTATCTCAGTGAGGGGAAATTTTTAAGATGATAAAAATTATGCCCTACGTAAAAAAACGCCGGTATATAATGAAATATAATATTCGTATTCACCATGCGAGCGAAGATGCAGGTAATTCTGTAATTTAAATAGGAAGAATACCTATAAATGTAAACTTTAAAACCATGTACCTAATAACCACTGGACGAGTAAATAAACAAATTCACTATGAAACAAATAGTATACAAATTTAAGGGAGGCAAGGCGATTGTATTCGGTTTTGATTGGCTAACGCCGTACATACTTTTTATTGTCATAGATCAACTAACACATCAATCATATGTTCTTTAAATTGTAATTGTCATGGCTATAAAAATATCGATAAACATTGTTCGACAGTATTTAATCAGGTCTACAATGGTTTTCCCCTTTCAAATTAGATGACTGCTTTTGATGGATTTTGGAGCGCTGATTACGGGGAAAATGCTAAAAAAATTGCATTACGTCAAGATTTTCGGTTATTTAGCATAGTTTTTTTTGCCAAAAATACCTAGGCCTACCTAGTCAAAAAATTATATTTTATATTAATTAAGGACAAAAAAAAGAATGGTTGCAGTAGACAACAATGAATAATTTCTCATAAATAGTTATTTAAATATAACATAATTAACTAAGTGACATATCCTTATTATTGATAAAAAGTGGGTAGATTAATAGATTTTTGTACAAATAGCAACATCATTGTTTTTACAAAATCAGTACTTCTATGTAATTTATAACGCTCACTTAAAAGATGTCATTGCGAGAATGTTTAAATTCACCGGACATTTTTTGATATATTCGTGGGTAGTTTATGCTAACAAAAGAGCAGCATAACATTACTGAATTCATAAATAACGTTTATAACATGTATATCGGCCTAGCAATCGCTAACCAAGACAAACAGTAGGTCCCACATAAAGTTTGTGCGACATGCGTTCGTGAACTTCGACAGTGGTTAAAAGAGCAGAACCTTTGATTTACAATCGCCTATGTTATGGAGAGAATCTCAGAATCACACCGAAGACTGTTATTTTTGCTGTTGCAAGACTACGGTCTACAATTATAAAATAAAAAGGATTTGGTGTATCCAACCGCGCAATCGGTAACGCACGCGGTGCATCGCTATTCGAACGTTGCACCGCAATCACCCCCATGATTGGAATCAGTGCAATCTGAAGAGGTATTTCAAGAGGTATGTCTAAGAGATATCTCAACCTAAAGCTCAATTTAAGCCAAATGCAAGTGGAACACAGTTTTTTTTCACAGTCAGAAATGAACGATTTAACGAAAGATCTAAGCCTGCCAAAAGATGCAGCTGAACTCCTCGGGACAAGACTACCGGAAAAGACTTTATATTATAAAAGCGAAGTTCGAAAGCAGTATTTTTGCATACTGGCAATAAGTACGCTCTACTGCCAGTCGCCCATTTTGTACATTAAAAAGAATGCTACGATAATTTGAAAGAATGTATTGGATAAAATAAAGTACGTACGGTTGGACAGTCTGTGGAGATCTGAAAATTATAAGCTGCTCGGTCAACAAGGTAGGTACCCTTGCTTTCTCTGTAAGTGAGATAGTCGAGACAGAGGACACAACTGAACGAAGAAAGAGTGGCCACCGAGAACTGAACTAGTTCCTGGAACCAACAAATTGTGAGAGAAAATTTAGGCCCCTGGGAAAAAGTTTTGCTACTCCTTTTGCACATAAAACTGGAAATGATGAAACAATTTGTGGAAGAAGGGGGAAGGTTTTAAATATCTACACTAAATCTTTCCATCTCTATCTGAGGCTAAAGTGAAAGAAGGTATTTGCGTTGGCTTGAAAATTGATAAGAAAATTGATGAAAGGCATAAATTTCGTTGAAAAATAAAGTGAAATTAAATTAGAAGCCTGAAAATCTTTTAAGGGAGTAGTGAACAATTTCCTAGGAAAACACAAAAGTCCAAATTATGAGGAAATTGCGAAGAAAAAGGTTCAAAATTTCGGGAAAATGAGATGTTCGATGAGTAAGTGACCTTTACTTTTCACATTTCCTTAAGTCGCATTGGCCTAGTTTCCTGATAACTTGGAAGCTGTAAGTGAAGAGATCTCACCAGGATTTGAAAGAGATAGAACGTCGCTATCAGGGAAGGTGGAATAAAATGATGATGGCAGACTATTGTTGGTTGCTAAAGCGAGATGATCCAAGTCGACCTTTTAATCGAAAATCTCAAAATCGGAGCTTCGCTAAAAAAAAACAAGATACCACAAAAGTATTTAATATTTCTAATTTATTTATTAACGTTATTTAAATGTATTTATAATATTTTAAAATAATGTAATTGTTTTTTTTATTATAATATAATTTTTTTACTTAATAAAGTTGTTTTTTTTTGCGATTTCATACATAGGGCTTTTCTAAAAAACTGAGGGCGATGGGGAAAATCTAAACACATATTCGTAATCAGCGTAGCAAAATACCCTAATATCGGTTATCAAATCCAAAAAGGGAAAGTAACAGTTAATATTTGCAGACCTGTGTTACCGAGCTACATACTATCGTATTATCGAAAATGAATCTCTGTAATATGTACTTTGTTTCTCTAAACTTGATCCAACTAATCGCAATAATAATTTAATGGTACTTGAAGATATTTATAGATAGTAAAAATTACCATTTTTCCTAATTTATTGATTCTTTAGCAACTTTAATTACCAATACTTGCATGAACAATCAAAATTATAAGAATGAGCACAATGTCGTCTTTTACCTCTATTTCTTATTAATTGTTAAATAAAAAAAATTGTCTTCATCATAATTCTACATGGACTAATTCTCTAGGGTCGATAAAGATAAAATTTGTCCAATGTACAGGCAAAACTAAGTCACACAAATAAAGGTATAATTTAAGTAAAGAAAATAACCTAATGGATAATGAAAAAAAAGAGAATTGAAATAATTCTCTAGTACGTTAGTGCTTAATACTTTCATTAGTGCATTTTAGGGACTCGGTACCTGAGTAGTTATCAAAAGTTGGCATTTATCTAAAGTACATATTTGAAAGCGTGTGTGACTGACATAATATATATATATATATATATATATATATATATATATATATATATATATATGTAAATTTTCTATTACGTATTCGTAAAATTATACAACTTTGTTATTAAATATATATAAGTTCTTAATATTATCGACATTATGGAGTAGGTAACTAAGGGATATGCCACACGCGGGAATAACATTTGTTAAAACATAAAAGTTTAAGGTCATAGCTTTTTATCGGTATCATTCAAGCGTTTTCATCAGTCATAGACATAGTTTTATATAATACTAATATACAAGGCATACTCCGTCGCGTCAAAAGTACATTATACGGGTATGTTTTTATAAAAAAAATTGTAAACAGTGAAGTAAAACATTAATAAACCGACAACATAATAAACGGAAAGCAAAAAATTTGGGTCATTTCGATATGAATCTAAACAAATAATAATACCAATAAAAATTAATGTTTAATGTAGTTATCCAGGCGACACACTTTTCTCTGTTTAAATTTCAATAATTTACTCAAACGGTCCCTTTTCCAATTGCAATGAATAAACTTTTATACTAAGCACACAAACGATACATAGATATATTTTAAACGAGTAATGATGATATTGTTATAATGTAGAGTTACGTTTCGTTTATAGCAGAAATAATTTTTATCGATAACATATCGGCGCCTAGTTTACACCCCTCACTAATGTCATGAAAAGTACATGTCAATTTCTGTAACAAATAATTTAGAAATAATAATTATTCGTTTTAAAATAAATGTTATAATATAAACATAATACATTCACAAATATTAATATTATATATTCACAAATAAAATGTTTTGTCATCTATTTCTAAATTTGATGTCTCACTGTGACTCTGCGCCAATCAATTGCATAATTTGGCATTTTGTGACACCGTGCGTTCGCGACGGATGCAAATGGCATATTCAATTTTTCGAAAATAGCACACGCGTCGAATTTTAACTGCGTACACCTACCTAGCGAGGTTGCCCAAGTATGGCGCGTACAGGAGTTATTAGGCCCATGGCAAATAACTCTGACTTTGAGTAAATTTCTAGAATACATTTTAACAAAACTCTGGCCTGTTTTTATTTTACATTTTCTTTTTCTGAGAGAACTATTAAACACTTGTAAAAAGGTAAACGTAATACCCATTGCTAACGAAATAACAGACAAGCAAGGGAAGGGCAGCTATTAAAGTTGTTTAATGTAGCACAGCATTTGTTTAATGGAAATTTAATTTTTGTTCTTTTTACATCGATTTCTACTTTATTAATAAAACAGTACTGTATAATAAGTTACAGTATTCAATAATAACTTACATTACAAATTTTCAGTAGCTTCGAGCGGTTTTCTCAGTAGATTAGGTAGTCTTGCAAAAGGAATAATTCTCACTATGAGGAGGGTTACTTTAACTTTTTTATATTTAACATTCAATCTTAAACCCTGTATCGTTACATGTAACGTGATATTTAACAACTGATATTAATAAGTACGACTCTTTGCACATAAGAAGAAAAAGCATTAGAATCCATTTAGAAAGGTGGAAATGAGAAGAAATCAAAACACGTAAATCAAAAAACTGCTCTTGTTGGTCATTACTATTATTTGAAAATTTACTTCGTGATTTCAAAATTACAGATCTATGGACGAAATATATTTGATTTTAACATTTTTTTCATATCATATCCTAATGTTATTTCTCCGTCTTACTGTAATGATGTAAGTTTAAAAAATATAGTATATTTTTTATTAAACTATTGAAAAAAACATATATATATATATATATATATATATATATACATATATATATATATATATATATATATATATATATATATATATTAATATTTTAGTAAATATGAACATGTTTAAGAATAAATATAAAAATATACATTTACTAATATAAATACCACCTAATATAAATTAGTAGACGTTGAGTCATAATATCATGATCCATCTTTGAAATTTCTAACAGTATTTTATGCGCCATTGTCTGCGTCGATCTGTTCGGTATTACGCATTCGTTTAGGGCTCTAGTACAGTAGGATGTTTATCATCTTTTATATCTCCAAGAAAACTACTGATTCATTATTTTTTAATATTACTATATAATAGCCATATAATAAAATGGAAACTATTTTAAACAAATCTAATTTGACATACATAATCCAATTAAACCAAATCCAATTTATTTGCTATAAAATCCGTGAATACATTTGTTACATCAAATCCTTCAATGAAATCTTTGAAAACTAAGGTAAAACCTCTTTTTAACACGTTTTTATTAACTTCACTTGCATGTATACAACAATGCATGGAACTCTTTCCATTAAATTTTCACCCAATTTCAGGCCCGATGATCATATAATGATTTCAAAAATATAAAGTCATAGTGAAAAAAAATAAAAAAACTTTGTTTTTAGTCTTCGATTTAAGACTAAAAAAATTATATTTAAAAAACTAAAGAAAACACACTTGTAGCAATATGAAGAAAAAAAAGCGTGGGGTGCTTAATACAGTTGTAATTTTTTTATCTCTAGATCTTCTAGAGTCTTTATGAAAATGTGGGTTGAGAGCACTCCACGCTTTTTTTACATTAAAGTTAATTTTTTTGTCATCAACTCGCTATTGACCAACATTTTTATATCTAAAGATTATTTTTTACATTTTAGTTCATATTGCTATAAACGCGTGTTTTTTCAGTTTTTTAAAATATCATTCATTTTTTTTAATAAGAAATATCACTAATAACATTCGTTTACGATGCACCAGGCAGTGTCAAGGCGTTTTTTTTATAATTTTTATTATACGCGTGACTCGTTATATTGTTCTGAATATGAAAAAGTTAGGAATACGAGAATATTAAAAAAAATTCAAAGTATGTAATTTTTTCTTTCTTTCTATTAAGAATATTAGGCCGTAATATCTGTGAAAATATGTTGTAACGAATAATGTACATATATACATATACGTATATTTTACTATTGATGTAGTTTATGTTGCTTTCAGAAATGGAAAAGCCAGGAAGATTTAATTGAAATTGATTAACCAGTTTTAATAATTTATCACCACATATAAACAAATTTGTGTATAATACATACGTAGACTATATATATATCCAAAAAGTGGGAGAGGAGCTGGACATCTTCAATGCAAGGAGTATTGGGGATTGAACAAAAGAGACTATAATATTTCTGTTAATAGAATAATCCCAATTTCAAATCTGGTTTTCAGAATTACTCTAGATAGATATTCATTATTTCTTTATTTTCCTTATTCGATTAACTAACTGCCGATGTTCGTATGTAATTTCCTTTTTTTTAACATTTGAGTCACAAAATTTTGCGAACTTAATCACAACGTTGAGTTATTAATTTTATTACAGGTAAACAATGTATATATATGTGTATATATAAATATATATATATATATATATATATATATATATATATATATATATATATATACATATATATAAACGTAGGTATGAAAAAAATAGAATGGAGAAGGGAAAGGATAAAATACGTTAAATATACGCTCTGCTTAGTTCCAGAATCCCTTTTAAAATTGTCGAATGTATCTGGCATTTCTTTTTTAATATCGGAGTTCTAATGTTTTGATTTTCATCGGTATTTGGAACAAATTAATTGCGATGTTAGAAAGGCAAGGTATGGAATGGGAAATAGTTTATTTAAATGTAATAACCAATATTCGGTCACAAAACAAAAACAAATATCCAATTAAAAAGATGAATTAAGTTACAATTCTTTAAAAAATAATCAACAAAACTTTAGCTAAGTGAACATTAAAAATAATAAACATCTAAGTGAACATTAAATTTAAAAAATAATAATAAAAAATTTTAAATTAACATGGACCTCCATTTTCGCCGATAATGGTAATGGTATTCTCTGTAGATGTCATCGTCGGAGGACGCTCTGATATCATTTCAAAAACGTTGAATTAGGTTAGAGATTCCTTGTAACATTTAAATTTTGTAAATACAGTACATTTTCCGTGACATAAATTTCTGGATTTTTAAAATACTGTCTTGACAGCAGACCATTTTCAACTTGCGTTTTTTCGTAATAATTGGGCCAGAAGCTTAGCCAAACTTATTTTTCACTATATCATTTTCTAATCATGGACTTTAAGGCAGCACGAGCCGTCATATTTGACTTCAGGCACAATAAACTATGATATATGTCATTGAAGCTTGGAACTCTTCCTAACTTTTAATAAATGAAATAAAAGATATTTATTCATTGCGGTACAAATTAATTTTAAATATTGTTTATTAATTCTTCCTTTCGTCCTTAAAAATATTGATGATGGAGTTTTCTTGAGTTTGAAATAAATCAAAATATTAAATAAATTAAATTTAATATAACTAATATTCATACCAGACATACTGCTAGATCCAACAGAGTTTACTTCTTTTCATAATATCTAATTCAAATATAAGCTCGAAATAAGAAAGACTCTCATTGTGGTACAAATTAGAACCAGCGGCGGGTACACCAAAGATTTAAGTGTTGATACAAAGTTTACTTAAAATGTTTTATTACTAAGTAAATATTTTATTCCAAGCTCTGTTGATTAACATTTCACTCGCTATTATAATTACATTATAACGATCATAGTAGTTAATTTGCGCTGGTTTAACTTAAAATGTATTGCATCTGTTTTTTTCCTATTTTACTTCGTTTATTGTTTACTTATTATTTAATATTTCATATCTTCAACCACCGAGGCGTATGTACCTTCATACACTAGCTATCTCTGTTCGTGTCCCGCAAAGAATTTACTTTAAATATATCTTCCCTACGAAACGTTCTTTATCGCAGGTTAGTAAAGACATACTTAACAATTCGCAATTCCAGATGGATTCAACCATAAAACTTTCACCCATTTTCTTCGTTTATAATCACACCGTCAGAGTTTTCTCAAAATCCCTGCAAAAGCTTGCAATTAACCATCTCATACCAAAACAAATTTGTTCACGTTCCCAATATTTCCTATATCTATGCAAAAGGCTTCCATTCAAAAGGGTTAATTAAGGATTTTAAGGATCGTTCCTTACGGGCCATAATGAATAACCGTGGCCCGTATTTACCACTCTTACGGGCCATAATGAATAGCCGTGGCCCGTATTTACCACTCTTAGGGGCCATAATGAATAACCGTGGCCCGTATTTACTAATCTCATTTTTTCTAGAACATATTTTGCGAACGCTCGGTCCACTTTCAATCAAGTCACGGTTACTAAAGGAATCATATTTTCGTTTCTAAAATCAATTTTAGGGTTTAGTGACACTGACTAAAAAAATGTTACATCAACGAGTTGGGTGTTTTTTTTAAGTTTAGGTGGCTTTAAAACCACTGAGCTAGCGAGGCATTACAGGTTTTTATCCAAAATTAATTTTGTATCGACTTCGTTAATACTTTACCGGTATATTAAAAATATATAATTTACCTACAGAAAACTGTTAGGTAAATCCTAGCGTTACCTTTAATCATTTTAATATACTAAGTATTAATGAAATTGATAAAAAAATTATCGATAAAAACCTGTCAAATACGAGTAGAACTCACACCATGAAGACTCCGTTGACTATTAGACATATATTTAGGGGCATAGGTATTTTTGTTAAATTACTTACAAATATTAATATGATTTTTCATTACATATATTGCCCAGTATATTTTTCACAAGTGTAAATATTTGTGAATATCTCAAAAACTGTGAAAATTAGAATTATCACCATAATTTTCTGCTAAAATTAGAATAAATTATTAGTAAAGCTACCTCTCAATAATATTCACTTTAGCTGTTAAGGACATAGGAAAGGAAGGTTTCCTATCTTAATCATATTTTCCATAGACATTTTCAACAATAACTCTAGAACAACTTTCATAAGAATCTAAAGAAAATGGTTTTGAAGACATTGTAACTCGTTCTTTGAACTGAAATCCCACACGAAACAGAAATAAAAAAAAATCACTTTTCCTTTCTAAAATTTCTCCGTAAATATTTTTTAGTATTAAATATTGAAATATATGCGAATTAGTGTGCTTTATGACTATGCCATGCAATTTCAAGTTTCTACGTCAAATGGTTGCTGAGAATAACAACTATGAGATTACAACCCTGCAATCATCTTATATTTGGAGTACGGAATCTTATAAATGACAAAACTGTGGTAATAATGTATGTCTCGCCCCTTTATTTAGGAAAGCAATAATTGGAAAAATGAGTAAACAAATTTGGATGTGAAAAATCACCTCAAGATTGAAGAAATATATTATCTTATAAATTTCACACGTTAACTTTAATTTGTACGTAATGAATTCAAACTTGAAACTAGAAAAAAATAAAAATTTGAAGAAACAGAAAAAAAATAAAAATGTATTAATTTTCTCCTACTACAAAAAATATATGAATATATTTTTTGACAAATTGTTTACAGAGTGATTTGTTTACTTTTGCAATGTTAGTCATTCCAATGTTACGATGGCGCGGTTTTACTAGTACAGAACACTCATTCAAACTAAACCAACTTAAGCTTGACGTTTTATTTAAAATACATTGTTTGATTTTTACTATATTACTTATTAACCTTGTGATAGAAATGCAGCATCATGAGCTCAAGACCTATTTGTTTATATAAATTTGTTTTCCTATTATCATGTGTTTAAAAGTTCAGCCCATAAAATGAGCATTTGTTCCGGTGGAATATTAATTGCTACATTTTGAATAAACAATTATTTGTAGAAATACCAAGTTATGGTTTTATTTAAAAGAATGAGAATAATTAAGCTGAATATGTAACTATCACTTCGTCCCATATACATAGATGTTAGTGATAACACAATAAATCGATTTATGATGTTGTATTTAAACCCAAAAAGGCACAATAAATCCATTTATACACCCAAAAAGGATGACGTATTATAACTTATCTCTAGTAAGATATTTTAAATATTCCAATATAGACTATAAACCTTTCATCCTGCGAAGGCGATCGCCAACAAGTTGTCTGTGCATTTTGTGCACGTGTAAGTGTGACGTTCTCTTCGTATAAATAAAATATGGCAAGTGTATATCTAATAATTTACTGATTATAAAATCACATTTACACATGCACGATATTTGTAAACTTCTTGGTAGCGATCACCTTCGTGAGATAAAACATATACGATATAATTTATCAAAATAGAGTTAAATTTGTCTTCGTATATAAAACGTAAACGTCAAGAGCAATTATTCGTGGTCAAATTAAGGAGACACCATTTCTTTCAAATCTGTTCATAGTAGAATATATTGAGAAAGAAATAGATAAATTAGAAAATACTTATTTTTCTGACATACTTTTAAGTTGTATATAATTTTAAGAAATATTTTTTTCTTTAATAAATATTATTAAAGAAAAAAATATTTCTTTAACATTCTCGTAACATCTAACATTATCAATAGCCGTCTTCTGTTCAGATTCATCAAAATAATGAACGTATTGCGTTAACATCAAAAAAATAAAGGAAGAAGGGCGTTTTCAAAGGAAACGTTAATGGATAAGCACGAATCACATTGGAGTCGATCAGTATTTACGTACGTACGTACGTATGTACGCTTTCAAAGGGTTATAATATCTTAATGGAACATCCGATTGACTATGGACTTTTTTATTTGATAGCATTCAGTAGAACGAACAAAACGACGAGCTTCCGAGCTCGGAAATCCGTTTCTTATTTGAATTATGCTACTGAAAATCTGAGTCATATAAAAACTATAGAAAAATTAATAAGTGTGGAAGCGGGCGAATGGCAGACAATTACACACTAGAAATTTTCTGGAAAAATGAGTGCTGTGTTAAGGTTGTTCCTTCTGCACTTAAATATTTTAATGTTTCACTTCCGGCAGTAGTAGCTGAGATGATACAGCGCATATCCGTTGGGTATATATTTATCGTTGTAATTATGCGACCGTGGCAACGACCGCTTTTCTTTTTTATTGAATTGCCGACTAGCGGTTAGCGTGTCGCGTCCAGTCGCCCATTCAAGAGCTTTTCGGTGAAAAAGCTCGCTTTTCATAAAACCAAGTGTGCAAACGGAAGACGGCGACGAAGGGAGATAGAAACAACAGTAGACTACGAGTGCGACCGAACGGAGCGAACAAACCTGATGAGCAGGACAGCGACAACGTACAATCGTACAATAACTTCGCCCCGCTTACACAACTAATGGAAGAGGGAGATGGCAACATCACCTATTACATTGCCACAGAGAACCCAAACTCGACCACAGCACGAAGTTGGATGCATCAAGCTCAGAAGCCGAGCCGGTAATGTGAAAAGCTTGCACTAACTGTAGCGGAATAGACTAAACAGCCAGGCAGGCGAAATTCCCTGCTTTGTAAGCAGAGATAAAGAGATAAAAGGAGAGAAGAGCAAACTTCCTAAAAAAACAACGTAATAAGACAACATAATGCAGCTCCCGAGGAGAGAAAACTGAGGCCAACAGCGACCAAGCAGCCTGAGGTCAGCTACGTCAATGTAGTCAACCAAAATAGGTAAAATCCCGCGCAAAGTAACAACATGTCGGACATGGAAACTCTGCTGAGGGAAGCTTATGAGTTGGCCAATGAAATAAAAGGGAAAGGATTCCCTGCACTCATGGTCGTCAGACTAGTAAGGAAACTCATCAATGGCTAACCCACCAGTCATCAACAAGAAGAGGAAGCAGTACATCCAATTAATGCACTGCAATATCCATGACTAAAAAACAAACATGCGGAACTGAAATCACTAGTTAGTAAACGCAATCCTGACATAGTAAAGACCAACGAATGTGAAATTAACTTTGACAAACAAAAATACAACCTAACAGGCTACGACATAGACGATACGAGAACACCTGGGTACTGTGATGTACATTAAAAGAAGGTTGACATGGGGCCCCGTAACATTTATACCAGGCATTAAAGAACGAAACAGCCAAGCTATCAAACTGGAGACGATAAACGGCAACATCATCGTCAGGGGAATGTACAACCCAATAGTCAGGTTAAGAGACATAAGAGCCGACTGGTAGGTGCTTCTCGAAAATAACACTCCATCCATAAACATAGGAGATTTGAACCTGTGAATGCAAAGCCTTGGCCACTCTCAAACCCAGGCAGTAGGCACACTAGTAAAAAGAGCAGTTGACAACAACATGGTAAACTAATACACACTGGGACTCCTTCATGCCAGTGTCACCAAGCCAATAGAATTGTAAAGATCGCTCTCGTAACACAAGACGCAATGGAACTCACATACCATGAGCAACAAATCCACTCCATCTCCTCGGATTACATACCTACTACTATATGGCTACTGAGAGTAGAGATAGAAACCATCGTACACACATAACTGATAAGATCGATCAAACAGATCACTAAATCAGATGAAATAAAAAAAGGATACAGACAAATAATTGAGAATAAACTCCCGCTAGAGTCCCCGAACTGTGACCATGTACGTCGGAAAGCTAGAAAAAGATAGTAAACGATGCGCTCAATGAGATGGCTCTACTCAACGAACATAACAGAAGAGAAGAATTACCCATCGAGATACAATACAAAATACAACATAGAAACAGGTATAAACTGAAAACTAAAAATAAGCAACAGCTGACAAAACTGACAGAGACAGAGCTGACACGCTAAAGTGATGAAAATATTTTCACCATAAGTGCAACCTCTTACAATTAACCAAACTAATGTTAATTAAAAGTATATAGTGATGCAGTTGACAGCTATGTGTATACATAAATATATACCTAACACAAAAATTACAGATGGAAGGAAAAAAACTAGACATGTGAAAAGAGAAAGAATGCAAGTAAATCTGTAATGATTTACATAGCGCGTGACTTTTGAGACGGCACTGACGATATTTTGAATGTTTATACTGAAGGAGCAGTATCCCATATTTCAATTTATTCCTCCTATTATAACTTAGCAGTGTACACCGTAAAAGGGTGCTCGCAAAATGAGAAGAATCAGGGATGTGTTCATGTTTTGAGGACAATCTGAAGTTATGAACAGCTAAAGCTATAACTGTGGAGCTAATGTATGAAAATTGCGCCGATCACATATCTTCATCCAAACCATACTTTAAATAACGATAATATTTTATGAGGCCAAATATATAGGAGATATAGAAATGGTAAGGGATTCAGATAAAACACATCTCCATAATGATAGAATGACAATAGAAGTGTCCAATAAATATGAATGTTACGTTTTTAAAACTTTTGGTTGAGACTACTAAAAAATCCAAAATAAAATTACAATGTTCATTAGTTATTAAATAAGTAAATGTACATTAAAACTGATATATTTAGACAGAATCATTTTCACTCGTGGTTCTTTTTTACCTAATAAAAAATTGTTTTGAAAAATATTTCTCATACAAATCGCATTTTACAAACTGATTGTCAACATTTTTTTGACATAATTGCTATTTTTAGTAACACTAAACACTGAATATGCATATATACATACGAAATTACATACAAATTTAAAATAACCAAGAAAGATTGCGTAAAAAGTGGTTATAAATTTGATGTTCAACGACCCTTTCTTCATAGTAAAAGCACTTGTCCCAAAGATTTCTTTATTAAAATCACTGTGAGCAGTATTTTTTTTAATAAGTTCGTTATTTTTTATGAATATCCTTTAGTTTACAGAAAAAAAGTGAAATTATGGCAATGATTTTGATTAATGAAGAGAACCAGGTTTTTAAATTTTAAAAAATAGCATGTTTAAAGGCAGCTATAGTAATTTTTGAAACATACCTCTGGTAACTAATTACAATAGCTTGGTTTTTCTTAAAATATTGAATGGAAGTATTTTCCGAATCTAATGACTGGTTAAATTGGTATTAATATTAATGTCAATCATGGTAGTACCTATAGTTGTGTTTTAGTATAAATAAAGCCGAAAATCTAAAGAAATCAACAAAACGAACAAAAGACTCGTGTGATTTTTGACACAAATATCATAAAATATAAAAAAAAAATCAAACAAACTTTACCTTGAACGGTACACCAGCCGCTAAGTCCACACATCCAGAATAAATATCAGAAGTTTTAACGCAACCGAGCGAGTAGAATTTAAAGGGTTTATAAATTCCGAGATATTATTAAAGTCGAATAGTATAAGTCTTGTTATTTGAGGATTATTCATAGCCAACTGCATATATATATATATATATATATATATATATATATATATATATATATATATACATACATACATACATATATATATATATATATATATATATATATATATATATATATGTATGTATGTATGTCTATGTATACATAGTGAGTTTATTAATTTTTCTTGTGAGTGAACAATACACTTAATGACTTAATAGAAATAAAATGAAAAATTACATGGAGTTTTCATCATATGTTTCGACATTTCGTCATATGAGGCGTTTTGCACAATTATGTCGTGTTATATGGGTTCTTCGAATTTCTTTTTCGAACTTCGGCTAAGAATTCGAAACTTGGCATTATTAAGTTTTTAGCCGAACTAATAAGTTTATTGCCCTTACTCTGAAATCTGAAAAACCTTACTTTGAAATCGAACGAAATAAGTTCCAATGTTGGAAAGAATGTGATGTCAATATTGAACTTGAGAATTTCTATTTCAAAATTATCATACTACGTTTTATGTAAGCCAGATTCGTTTTTCTTCTAGAAGTGCGTTTTTGTCATAAGGTTCGGTAGTGTTATTATTAAACTCGACTTTTGTTCAATTTTTTTTTATTTAATTATTATCTACTTAATGTTATTAAATAAATCGCTTAGCAATAGCTACTAATGTCAAACAACGTGACCAAGTGTTGAAAACAGTAATAATGTTAGATTGCATAATTGATGCAATTTAACTTGATAAGTTTAAAATTAGTATTAAAATTAGATTTTAAGCAGTAAAATGATAAAATTGAATAAGAATTTTTTATAAACTTAGTTTTATTCAGTCATACACGTCAACAACTTTTACATCAGGGACACAATATATTATTTTTTTGTTTCTGGTGACACCTTCAACTTTATATTGCTAATACTCCCACTTAAATTTAGCAGGTGTTCATGAACAATCAAATGTTTTATTGATATATAAAAGATTTCATAATACTATCTTTTATGTAATTAACCTTGTTAAACGGTAAAGCTTTGGTAAGAAATCTTTGGTAAGAATCAGCCAATTGACAAGAGCTTTCAACATATTCAAAATGGATCACTTTCTCTTCAACCTTTTCCCTAATAAAATTATAACGTGTATCAATATGCTTACTTCTGTTATGAAATACTTGATTATGCATAAATTTAATTGCACTCTGATTGTCTATATTCAATGTTACAGAATTTTGAGGTTCACTTACAGCTAGTAAAAGCTTAAGTACAATATATTTTTCGCTGCATCACTAGCAGCCATATACTCAGATTCTGTCGTTGACTATGCTACTGTATTTTGATTTCGACTTGCCCAAGGGACAGGCCCACCATTCATTAAGAATAGGTATCCAGTACTGGATTTTCGAGAATCTAAATCATCTGCGAAATCAGAATCCGAATACTCAATCAGCTCTGTATTGCAATAATATACAATCGACATATCTTTTGTATACTTCAAATAACAAATTATTCGTTTCACATGAGTCATGAATAGCTCCCAAATTACTCGCATATCTACTTACCAAATTTACTGCATAAGTTATATCTGGTCTAGACGCTGAGGACAAAAATAACAGTGCTCCCAGTGCTTCCCTGTATGGATAATTACTAACAGTTTCATTTTCATTTTTAGATATATATACATTCACATCTACTGGTGTACTACAAATCTTACCTTCAGACAAGATAAATTAATTTATTATGCTTTCAATGTACCTTCTTTGATTTATAGATATACAACCATGTGTTTTATTTATCTCCATACCAACAAAACAATTGAAATTTAAAGTCTTTATTTAAACGTTCTTTCCTAATTCTTTAAATAAAATAGATAGAATCTCCTTATTCTTGGATAACAATAATCCGTCATCGACATAAATTATTAACAATATTTTGATATCGTTAAAGTATCCCACAAAAACGCAATCTCCGAATGATATGCTTTAAAGCTATACATAGTAAGAAATTATGTAAACTTTCTATTCCAACAGCGAAAAGACTGTTTTAGACCGTATGGAGATTTGTTCAATTTTAGATGAATCGACTCTAATACCATCTAATGGCTCCATATAGATCTCCTCCAATATCTCCCCATACAGGAAGGCAGTTTTTATATCAAACTGTTATATCTCTAAATAATTTCTTGCTGCTATACTCAATAACAACGTGCAGAGACATAACTGATAGTTGGTGAGAATGTTTCCTTATAGTCAATATCTTTTATTTAGGGAAACCCCCGAGCATACATGGAGCGATCTTTTCACCTTCCTTATTCCTTTTTACACTGAACACCAATTTGCATGTAATAGGCTTCTTTCCTGTTCTGTTTATTATCGTCCACGTATTGTTATCCTTATGGGAAATAAACTCATCTTCAATAGCTTTCTTCTAATTATGTTGGTAAATACCAGTTACTGCTTCTTCATAGGTACCTCAGTTAGATTCATTTCCAAGTTTCTGTTTCTCCGTGGTCTTAGAATCACATTGCTACGTTCTACCATAATTATATTCCTTTGTGGACGATAAGTAGCATAATTATCCTCAGAACTCCTCATACTGTCGTCCGAAGAAAATTCACGTTCATCTGGTTTATTTAGTTGTGGTGACAACACAAGCTAGTCTTCATTTATTCCCTGTCCATTAATTTTTATCTCAATAAAACTTTGTCTTTGTTTAGTTATACTACTAAATTCATCAAACCTTACGTCTCTTGACACAAGTATCTTCTTTGTATTTTGGTCATACATTCCATAGTTTTCCTGATCATATCCCACTAATATCATTTTAGAACTTTTCTTATCTTATTTCTTTTTTCTTCTGGAACATGTACATATCCAAATATTCGAATATATTTCAAGTTTAGTTTTTGATTAAACAGGAGCTCATTGGATGTCACATCGACGGTTTGACTAGATGAACTTCTATTTAAAAGATATACGGCAAAGTTGACAGCTCCAACCCATAAATTTAAGAGCATGGCTTTCGCATGAAGCATTAACCTTGTACTTTCCATTATTGTACGCAGTTCTCTCTCAGTCTTGCCATTCTGTTGCGAGATATAGTAGGCAGTACACTCATGCCTTATACCTTTACTTTCTAGGAAATTCTTAAATTCATTGCTCATATATTCACCACCATTATCAGTGTGTAGAATGCGCACATCATGCTGAAATTGGTTATTCACTATGACATTATATTTCATGAAACACTCCAGTACCTCATTTATGTGCTTGTGCTCCGTCCTTAAATAAAACTTAAAACATAACGCTTTCCTGATACTGATGATTCTTCCACGGGACCACAAACATCAACTGCCTGAATTGCATCCCTCGTTGATTTCTTAAATAGTAATCTAGTCTGCTTGCCATACTGAGAGGCTTCACATATAAGATTATCATTACCAGTCAATTTAATAGGGATTACTCCAATTTTACTCATCTTTCGTAGTTCTTTAACATATAAGTACTCCAAACGCTCATGCCACAGTTTTATATCCGTCTGCACAACATTACAGCTTTCTTGTATAACTGTTTCTATTTCCAACTCATAAAAATTATTTTCTTTCAGATGTGCAGACATGACCACTGTATTATCTTTCATTATTTGAGCAATATCATTATTTTTATTACATGTAACATCTTCTGGTTGCTGCTCCTTCGAAAAACAAATTTCTATGTAATTTAGGTACATGAAGTAAATCTTCCAATATACTATCTCCCCACTGACCTTTCACCTTCTAATTAATATTGATCCCTCAACAAGAACTTCTATGTTTTGCTTGTTTTCCAATTTAACAGTTCTTTTCTTACATGTACTGACGCTCCGCTGTCCAATATCCAAGTATTATCTTTATTCAAACATTTAACTTTATTCAAGTATTTTCTGCGTTGAACGCCAACATATTTTGCTGCTCTCGTTTCTTACGAACAGATTTCTTGGGACCCCAATGATTTGTTGCAGTTCTATCATACAAATCGATGTCTTGAGTTACATTCATCGCTTGTGTAAGTACTATTTGGCTTGGCACTGTGTTTAATTAGTTTTAAATTTTTCTTAGTGATTACTAATGCGGTTTCATTGTTTGTATCATTCATTAGGCTCGCCTCTTCGTCAATTAAATGTGAAGTTAAATTTTGGATAGTCTGATTATATGGATGATGTGATAACCACGCTTTTCGCAGATAACGGTATGTGGAGGTTCAATGAGCTTAATATTTTGGTAATCACTGCCAATTTTTCACCACGTTCACTGAGCTGTTTCGCCAAACCTTCTACTTTTGAAACATACTGCGTCATTGTGTCACTTGAACAATATGTATATTGGTAGAATTTTTCATGTACAATCATCTTATTGAATTCGGATTTCTGTTCATATATAGCTACTAATTCACTCATCACATCTTTCGCTGTGTCGCAATTTTCTGCCAGAGAAGTCTGGTCGCGATCCATTCACGACGTCAAAATGAACATAGCCATTCCGTCGTCCTTGTTCCATTGTACTTCTGCTTCATTTTCTGTTGGTTTTAGAGTATATATATATATATATATATATATATATATATATATATATATATATATATATATATACCTTTCGCTCTCAAAGCATATTGGACTTGAAATTTCCACTGTTTGAAATTTCTGTCACCAAACTTTTCAATCCTCATCGAATTTGTGACTTCCAGATTAAAGTGAGGGTAAGTTCTTTATAGCACGTGCAACAAAAGGTTTCAAATTTAATATATTTACTCTTTACCCAATTTTGGTAAACATTCAATATTTCCCGCGTTCTGGCACGTAATATTTTAGATTTTAAGCAGTGAAATAATATAATTGAATAAGAATTTCTTAAAAACTCAGTTTTATTCAGTCACACACGTCAACATCTTTTACACCAGACACAATAATTTTTTTTTTATTGCAATCTGTCATTTGAGACATTCAGCAATTGGTGCGTATGTTAGCATGTCTTGTACTGAGTTCATCCCTTTGAACTAATTTCATTTTGCCCCTATATAAGGTCTTGGGGAAGTTTTTTCTTAAGCCTTCTGGGTGTCGTTATTGGGTTCATCAGGTTTATACACAATATATATATATATATATATATATATATATATATATATATATATATATATATGTATATATATATCTTTTTTTTTGTTTGTTTATGGTGACACCTTAAAATTTATATTGCTAATAATTATAAATTTAAAATTAGTTTTACATTGGTATTTTGCATCATAAAATGTAACGTCAAAGCTATAATGCGAACTACTACCGAGAGATGTCACCAGGCGAACTGTCGTCGTTGGCCATGTCATATTGATAAAAGATGGTAAAAAATTAAGGCGTAAAGAGCGTATCAAATAGAGGCGTAGATATAGCATATCTACCGACATGCTTTATCTACGATCGCCGACTTCGACCTATAGTGTTATACTTGCAAAAAAGAGATTTAAATTCTATTGCGGTCTAATCGATACCATTCTATTTCGAATACTTCTTAATAGATGAATGTCTTATTAAGGAGTATCTGAAATTTCGAATGGCTTTGTAGCCTGTACGTTTACATCGTATTAAAGATATATTTACTCTAAAAATTCTATTATTGTAAATAATGAAACCAAAAATAACACATTTTATAATAAGAAACAAGAAACAATTTTTTTTTATTATCTATTGATGATTGTTAACGACCATTTACTAAAAATAATTTAATAAAAACTAGGTAAAGAAATTACACCTCTAAAAAAATTATAAATAATTTTCGCAATTCCTGTCTAATTTCGAACTGACGACAATTAAAAAAAAAAATTAATTGCAATAATTTTATCAAGAAGGATAGAGCAATTATTTTTTTGGTGAATTTCATTGGATAATTCACGTTGCGATATTCAATTGTTCTTCCAGGTCGCATACTTTTAATTTTATGATATTATAGATGTAAACCGATTAATCATTTGCCAAATATATATCGTCCAATGCGAGTGAGTGAGTGGGAAACTAACGGACTGCGATTAAAATGTTGGAGCACTATCGAAAAATCTATCGAATCAAAATATTGCAAAGATTTTAAAATCGTCAAGATTGCAAAATACATGATTACATGATAATCACGCATTAGATGACTTAGTAGTTCAAGTACGCAATGTCTGTAAAAAACTTCAGTTTGTAATAAAATATTTGTCACGCGTTTACTCTGTGGGGCTTATATACTAATGAATTATATATATATATATATATATATATACATACACATATACACATATATATCATACTCGTATATATAAAACTAACTTTTGGTTAATATTTTTTAACTAATTGATTTCTTGAATCAGAAATATATGACAAATATTAATTATTGAAAGGTGTCTTCGTTATTTCCCATCATCAACAATTCATAAACAATTCTATGCATATAAAACACAATGTGGGGCTTAACTATATATTCTAATGAATTATATATGCTTTTTACATGCTCCTATAATTTTCTTTTAAAGTTTCGAAATTTACTCTTTACCCTATAAAAATAAATCTTAAAATTACCACCTCACCCCTCACACCCCGTAAAACCAATCGGCGCCGGGTATTTGGTTAGTTTCTAACAAAAACTAGTATTTTGAAAATAAATACTGTTTTAACTAGATAATATATCTAATTAGCATATCAGATATATTATCTGGCTTTAAAGTTTAAGAAAGACGTCGAGATAAAAACGCGGCACATAATTAGATATCAATATAAATAAAAGTAATATCTGTATTTTCCGATTGTTTAAATGTCACAACCGGAAAATACAGATATTATTTTTTGGGAAATATTCTATAAATGTTAAAAAAGCACAAAAATTTTAAAAATATTTATGGAAAACAAAAATACTAAATTTACGTTTTATTAAAGAAAAATCTCGGAATAGTTTAAAATGTTGAAGTTTTCAATTTGGCAACTCGCCATTATTTAGTAAAGAGTTAAAATACTCACCATAGAATTAAGAAATTTGCGTACATGTTTATATTGAAAAAAAACGTTACATACGTACATAGTAAAGAAATCAAATTAAAATACTCACCATAGAATTAAGAAATTTGCGTACATGTTTATATTTAAAAAAACGTTACGTACGTACATGTTTATCATTAAAAAAGGGAGACGGAATGATTTTTGCTTGTAAAAATGATGCGACAATTTTAAACTTGATCACAGTCTCGAAACTCGCATAAAAATGTTTTTAAACACGAAAAGTGGGAGTGCCTAACTTGGAAAGTTAGCTAATCTGTTGGGAAATTACTAAATTTGGCGGAAAGTTGGTCCTGAGTCCGCCACATTTTATGTATTTGTTGCATTATTTAGCAGTTTGAAGGGAAAGAACTTGAATTACGAGTCGGAGTAAAATTTGTTATTCACGGATTGCTGTATTTGTTACAGGCAATCAAATAAAAATGTAATTATATTATACTCTATGGTGTTTACAGACAGAATGTCCGGAGGACGTCAATATTTCGTAAGTAATTACTCTATATTTATTTTTCAAAACTTTAGTTCGAACTTCTTTGGTTGTTGAGTTCTTGAGTTTTTGCTTGTATTTGACGCACAATACCGAAGAATGAAACAGTAAATTATGGAATCTCTAACGCCAGAAAATTGATGGAAATTACAATAGCGATAATTTTTTTGTTAGGATACAGTATTGTGTGAGGCCTGGAACGAAACAGACGCCATATACTCGTATATACTTACTTCCTAGTATCGATTACGTACGTCAAACATATGTCTATTACGAATCACTCTACAACGTCTAATAGAATATTCTGCAAGCGTTTTTCTTCCCTGAAATTCAAAATTTTAAAATATTAAATTACAATAATTTTTTTTCTCCAAATATAAATCACAAAAATAATGGTATAAAATGAAATAAGGATTTTAAAGAAAGTTTTGTTTTTTTCTCGTCGACAATTGTCATTCCTTCTCCTAACATATACCGAAGTATTCGACGTTTGTCGCTAGCCATTTCCGCCTAATGAATTTTTATCATTAATTCACAATAGTAATGTTTGTGTGAAGATCATCTTCACACATTTCTAGTAATAAATTTATATTATCCGATATTTGTTATTAATTTTGCCTGTGGCTCGCTCGATGCGATGATGTATTATTCATATTGATGATAGTAAAACTCACTCATGGTCAAATGAGCTAAACAAACTTTGCACCAAATTTATGGTATTAGAGATAATGATGATTGTTTCTATTTTTGAAGACACCCCAGAAATCGAATACTTTTATCTTACAGCACAATAATTAAACATGTAATCGTTGCTAATTTATTTTCCTTCAGGGATTGTAGCGGTTGTTAAAAATTTCATTATTTAGGGGTATTTAGAGGTTAAAAATTTAAAATATATAATCGTAAACTAACAAAACGTTTCAGCTATTTCAGGTATTAATAAAACCACAGAGCGTAAAATGTAACTACAGATGGTAAATATGCACGTGACGCGCACCACGGGTATGATTCGCGTATCATATGTTGTTCTCTATTCGATGACGTCTACTTTAATCAATCGATTGCGATAATTGGTAAAGCTACATCGTTCATTTTTGAAATCAAAGGTTTAAATAATGTTATTTTCACGAAGGTATAAATATCTTCGTTTTTTCTATTAGTATGAATTTTATTGGATTGGTTTCTACTAGTATGAATATTTATATTCTTTCAAGTAATCTTGTAACCGATTTAATGAAAGCGGTAGTGGGGAAGTATACAAATGTTCTTACATTTTATCTATCTAAACACTAATGCTAAATTCGTAAAATAGCAACTACTTAAAAAAATATGTATGATTTCCGAGCACTAAGATGAATATTTTTTTAAATATTTTGTTAATATGACTATGGTAATTAAATTCTGTTATTATATAAACCTTATTACTTCATATTGTATTATTTATTTCTATTTTAGGACTTATATCCATATGTACATATTATCACTTTACTGTGTAAAATACAGATAATAAGTATTTTTATCTGTAAATATTACAAGTTAAAATTTATTTTTCTTCATCAAAATTAAATAGAAAAATATCAACTAATCTGTATTACTGGGTAACTTTAGTTCGATATAGTCGTGGCAGTCGATAAATGTGTAAACAACATTAACATTTTACAATAAAAACGTAAAGCGATACCTTCAACAAACTGTGATTAAATTAATTAAGATAACACTATTTAGTTCATCAACTACTAAGTGTTTCAGTTTCTTCATAATAAAAGAGTTCTTTAGGAAGTCTCCACATTTAATGTGTCTTTCTTCATAAAATTACCTTCTCAGCTACTCCTCTGTTTTCAGTATAGGGTTCATCTCTAAAATTTTGTAGAATTCTTTCGTCGACCAATTCTACAATCATATCCTCTACTAGCATCGGGCATTCTGTTATATAATCACTTGTGCATAGGAAACACTTGAAAATGATCATCTGTCAGAACAACGCTCCCGATAAAGTCGTTGATTTTCAACACATTTATCTTTCCTAACGAGAATTACGAGAATATCCTGTGGTCTGTGCTGTAAAGGAAACGCCGCACTATTTCAACGAACCCGAAAGGTGCAATTAAATTGCACCTTTAAGCAGTATTAAAACTTGACCAATTTTATATTGCTTTAGAAAGATATTACATTTTAAAACCACTGAAACTAAATACCTAGGTGCGCCATAGCATAATGAAGTGTAATGAATTTGTTTATTGGACAGTCAAAACTTGATATAGTAATCTGTTGTCCTATCAGCTGTTTGTATATATGTAAGCGTGTCGCGAATGTTTTTTTTAAACTAAGCATGCTAAAAATTTACATAATTATGTATACATTACAGCTTGGATAGTCCCGGTTTTAAAATCTTTAAAAAAAATTGTCTTCCAAGGAGACCAAAAAGGTAGCCCACACATTTCATTACCTTTAACCGGGTAAACAACGACTTGGTCATTCAAAGTTCATTGTTAGTATATTCTAAAACATTTTTTTTATTCTAACTTTGGCTTGCATAGATTTCTGCGTAGAAGCAAATATTTATTTAAAAAAGTATATCGCAGTGCTGCTTACTTACAAATTTGAAGGACAAAGGAAGTTTTAATTACTTACGTAAATAGGGTATAGCTTAAAGGATAGCGGAAAAAATAAAATAATGTACTTGAAACTAGCAGTTTCAGAGAAAACACTAACAAACACAAATTAAGTGACCGTGATCAATTATCCAATTATTCTGGAAAGCCACGGTACGGAACTTTCAGTGCGCGAGTCCGACTCGCACTTGGTCGATTTTCATATTCTACATTATAACGAACAATATATGGTCTTTTTGAAGCGACCTAATGATCTAAGAAACACATTATAGTTGCAAATATCGTATTTCATTATCAGCTATTTTAAGAGAGTTATTTCAAATGTGATTTTATTTATGTATGGTTACATTTCAATAGTCAATTTATTATAATTTGTTGGACCAAAATTAATTTTTAACCAGCGAAGAGAAGACACTACGTCATCCAGCCCTGAACATAAACTCACTAAAATTGCTGAAGATTATAGCAATTCTTATCTGATTTTATATATTTCTTTTTATTAATGAAGCATGTCTTTTCACAATTCATAGCTATAATTTATATCTATTTATACATACATTTAGAAAAACTTATGTAATTATAGATTATATATATATATATATATATATATATTTCATAATTATCACAGTTTTTAAGGTTTCCCACCTTAAGTGTGCAAATTGCTCGTATCCTGCTCAATAGTCTGTCCACATATCTGTCACCACTCTAACTTCTAAATTATAAGTGCAAACTTGAACTGTAAGCTAGAGTTGAATTCAAATCGCAACCCTTATTATATTACTCACTTACCCGCCATATATTACTTATAAGCAAATATTAAATATAATATTTCTAATGACTGACTTCTTGACTTGACTTTTAGGCGTTTAAACCATGCCACATTTTTGGTGACCCAAAACCCACTGATCTCTATTATACTAGTATAACAGAGGTCAGTGCTAACAACAGATGATAAAAAACTCAAATACAATAGTTTATTCTAATGAGGTTGACGAGATTCTATTTTCTACGCTGAAAATTCTGTCACAATATCTAGTTTTTTATAATGATAGAAAGTCTAATTTTAGTATATAATACTCAACTTTTCATTCTTTTCCCATTCAATTTATTTTTCTTTTTCTTCGTATTTCTTCAATTTCAACAATTTTAAGAGCGATGGTATAAAGTGAGATGGGTGAGGCTTTAGTGAGACGGGAAATTACATTTTTATAAAATGAAACAATGAACATATTTTGGTTATGCATTCGATTGCATTTATCTATATTGTTCTCGTGGTCTTTACATCTCTTTAGTTATATGATTCTTTTTCATTTTACATCATTCATTTACGTAAAACCTAAATACTAATTGTCAACAACTTAATCCGTAAACATACACTGAAAATAAACATTATACAAAATAAAATTTCATGATGACATTATTTATATTAATCGTCAACATCCTGATTAAAAGAAGTACACGTTGTAAGTATATAACATTTCATTACTTATTACAAATACCTGCAAATTACTGCAACATTATTAAATTACGATATAAAAAAAGTTAAACTAATATTTAAAAAAAAGTTATCAGTCTATATCTCAAACGTAAATTCTGGCAATCTATTTTCAGGAACAGAATTTGTAATGGTGGCAATGTATAATTAAAAAATAAATAAATTGACAGTGCATATGACATCTAAACATTTTCATCTAGTTGCAAATATTACTTAATGTTACAAAACATGCTACAGAGAAAAGGTTTGAACAGGTTTAATAAATATATAAAACTAATATTTTCTAGAATATTTATAATAAAATGAATATTTATCGTTTATTGCAGATAAACAAATAAAAAGTATTCATTAGGTAAGTAACAACTTTATCAAAACTTCTATACAGTGGTTTTTATATTATGGCAAGTTCAAAGTACTTACTTCACAAAAGTTTATTAGAATGAAGTTAAAATGAATAGAGTTACAATATTTGGGAACAGTTTGTTTATAAAATACTGCAGTTTTAATGAACCTTCCTCAATCTTATCTTTTTAATATGCATTCTGCTCCTCTTTCCTCCATCTCTTGTTTCAATATTTAGATTTCAAAATTTTGTTTTTAAATGAGCTTGGTAGTCGCATTTAATCACCAATATTAATGCTTTGCTACTCTATTAACGCTTTTGAAAGCTTTTCAATAACTCTTTATTTCTTTTTTTTCTATTAAAATAATTCTTTGTTTTAATTAGATTTGGTATAAGTTCAGTTATATATAGTTCATCGAAAATGTAAACTTCCCTTTTTTTGGTTTACATGAAAAACGATACGAGGTATTTAAAAATTATTTAAATTTAGGCACTATTATTTCATTATAAAAAACTGGTTCCAAAAATGCTCTTACTATGATGAAACGATTGTCAGTTGGATGTCAAATATATTTTATAACTTCACTTTATACAACACCTTTTGTGCTTTTTCATATTTTTATTTTTTGGGTTTGTTTATTTTTTAATATCAAATCCCTTTATATTTGCAAATTATGTGTTTAATATTGCTAAGAATGGCAATTAAGTCGAAAAATTTATAACTTAAACTTCCTTGTCAAAGTGCACTTTTATATGGGAACTTTTTCAAATCGTTTTTTTTAAATAATCACGACCGAGTCCTACTTTCGGTTAATACTTCATTTTTTACCTATGCTCTTTCATTTAAAACAAAAAAAAATGGTGAAAATTCACATTTTCACTAAATTGAACTTGTACCTTAGATTTTCTTACTTTCAGGTGTACAAAACCATAGATTCAAATGTACAAAGATATTTTTCACAGATATATTATCAACTTTGTTGTGACGTTACGGTGACTGCTCACATTTAAAATTATTGAATTTGTATGAACTGTTGATTTCCATTTTTCTTATAAAACAGGGAGTTATAACACAAAGAGGAGTAAAAATTGAAGATAGTGTAGTTTAATTCTCTATTCAATGACATTAAGAGCTTCTAAATATTGTGAATCTAATTAAAACACATTTTCTGTAGATTATAATTAACATTAAGCCATAATCCATCATTGCTTATTCATTTAAATTAGACTTTTCATATATTGTTGCTACATACATTTTATTATTTGTGAAATAAGAACTTTTGGTAGTTACAACAATTTTTATTTAAAATAAATTAAGCTGCTAGTATTATTTCTCTCAGCTGCCTCCACGAAGTAAAACGGTACATAAATCAGTTAATTCTCACAATAGGAAAAAATAGTTAAAACGTTGCCAATAACTTCAATCCTTATGTAAGAAAGGCATGATTATGAGAACAGATAACCTACACAATATATAAAATAATGCTAAGCAAGCTTACAAAATGACTCACTGACGGTAGCACCAAAGGGCTGCCAATGAAATTAATGTAATAATATTGTAATTACAAATAAAATATTAATTAATAAAAAAATTGGATTAATAGGAATGAAAAATTATTAGAGAAGATTTGAACGTGTTACTATATAATATTAATTGATGTAAGAAGTGTATAAAATTTAATGAAAACTATAGAATGATATGCCGCGACATTGTGTAAGTGTGCTTTTTTTAGTTAATTATCACATTTTATACTAAATAAAAAAAGTATTGTCAATGTTCAAGAAATCACTGCAAATTCATTTATTTATCAATTTTATCATGACTGATGAGAGCCTTCCTCAGTATAAGTGCAGTTACATTGTTCGCATAGATATGGAATAAGTGCAAAAGTGAACTACTTCAATTTCGACATCCTCTTTACATCTATCATAGAATACAACATAGTATGTCAATGTATAGTAACAATATAAATTAAAGAAAATACGAATTGGAAAATCAATGCACACATGATGGATTAAAATCCGGCTGTCCAAAGTATGCAGTTAACAATACAGTGACCGATTGAGGAATTGTAAGAATTTAATCGAGTATGCTGTTAGAAAGAACAACACGAAGAGTTGTAAGACAAGAAAGTATAATACAATTCACATTTACATATAAGACTGATATTCTAAATATTGTTCCTTAGCGTTATTGTACAAAATTAGCGTTTTTAATTAGACTGGTAAGTAAGAATAAAATAGCTTAAACAATGTGGGATTAAATGGGTAAGTTGTCAAGCGTTTATGACTTATGTACAAAAGATCAAGTTAATCTTAAATTATATAATTTAATAATAATTAAATTTAAATAGGCAAGATTATTTAGTGCTCTATGATATTTATCATACCCCTTACACGTTTAGAACTTTCACCAAGCAGTCATTATGAGAAAACAATGTTTTTTTTTACAATTTGTAACTTAGTATCAGAATTTAACAATTCTACAGTAATTCTATAACTTCTGACAACATAAGTATGAAATGTTCACACATATTTTATTAATACATTTAATGCTTGGTATATTTACAAACATGTATATGTTGCTGAGGTAAGTTTTAATCCTTTAAGTACTCCTGATATTGATCATAAATTACTTTCAATTTTAAAATAACACACAACAAAGTGTTCTTCTTTGTGTGTGCCATATTTACGAGTATTTTAAATGAAATTCGTATAAAAAAAATAGAAACTAAAATTGTCTTGTCTGCTTAACACGTCGATATTATGGGGACCTCGTTACCCTCTACAATCCAATAAAACACTTACGATGTAACTTAGTCTCCTTAAGATTTTTTTTAAATTTTACAACGATACAACGCTACGTCACTAAATTTCATTTTGATACAAATTTAATTACTAATCCTTTCATATAAAGGCATGTTATAAGCATCACATTCTCTTTCTCCATAAAACTTATGGTCTTTGTAATACATTTTTTGTTTTTAAAAAATCTTCATTTGTTTTCATCACGCGACGGATACACTTGGCATTTTTCAAGACACTGAAAATCGTGTACGTCACCCAGTAATACACTGGAAACACTCTTTAAAATTCCAATTAAGCTTCACCATGATATTAAGACTATTTCGAATCTCGAATAAAATTTTTTTGTAGATTAAATTTGATTAGCATATAAGTATATTTGTCGAGCTATATTTTTTGTTTACTCTATTCAATTTAAGTTTCTTTGTAAATTTCAAATTGTATATCCTGTAATGTAATGTAAGATTGGGCTAGTAATAATATTTAATTTAACAAATATTAATTCTTTTATTACAAATTCATTTAACAAGTATCATTAATATTTAATTTTTTTTATATTTACTTTCATTTAAATTAATTTTTTTCCTATCATTGTCGAATTGATTGGCAGTATTGACGACCCTTAGATATATAGTCATATCATATAAGTTTAAAAGCTCAATTTTTTTTAAAAATAACCATTGAAGTGTATAGAAAGACCCAGATTTTTTATGACGAATGAATTACACTTATGCATTTCGTGATTAAAAACTGTGCATACATTTACATTAATCCTTCAATCAATTGTCATAATGCAAATGAAGTAACTCTAAAGAAATGGGTAAACCTAAATATTAAACTAAATTATATAGTGAGTGTGCTCAGACATGACTCATCCTAGTCATAGTATTGTTAACACTGCTATCCCCTCTCTGAAATGAGTTTGCTACCATCCTAATACTTACATTAATTAAGTGTTACTCTCTTATCATTTTTATAAAACTAAATGAGATATGTTGATTAATCACCATTACCCCTGAGCGCCACGCGTCCATTTCATAAGGAATATTTCTTAAATTAAAAAAAAAAGTAACGTAAGAATTAATGTTCCCAGGCAACGCTAGTTAATAGATCGAAGACAGAAATTACCAACAAGCGAGTGCCGGACACCTCCGGGTAGCCTTTTCATCTGCAATTTTATATATTAAAATAATATGGTGTAACTGAAAAGGAGTTAATTTGGCACGACTTTATTTTAAACTATTCAATAACTGCTAGTTTACATAAAGAATTTAGGTTGAATGATGGATAAATTTGCATAATAAACATTTTAGTAATACACGACCGTCAATTCACATTGGACGACAAACTGCCTTTAATTATTTGCAAAGTAAGACTCTAGGATCGGCCAAATATACACGGTGACAAGGCAAAAGCGTCGGACAAAGAAAGACGTTATTCTTTGATTGAAAAATAGTTGATTTTCGTTAAAATAAAATTTAAAAGATGCCTTTTTTCATAAAATTGAAAATAATATTCATAATAATATTCGAATTTCGTACACACGATACTCGCGCACATTGTTCAATGCCGCTCGGGGGAATAACCCGCGAACAGCTACAAATACAATGTCATTATGGGTAAACACCGCACTCCAGAGAAGTATTAAGTGTGTTAAAAAGAGTTATGTATAATATTAGTATGCACTCAATTAGGAAAAGGGCGTGTTTTACATTTTATTGCAGACAATTTATTCCTTTATAGCCAACAAATAGCGTCTTTTTTGTCCGACATCATTCTCGGACACCGTGTATAGCGCCCTCGAAAAGGAAACTATCAATAGGCTTTGTGTTATCGACTTTCTCTATGCCATTAAAATATAATTAACTCGCAATTGCCGGCAAGTATTGTCACGATTTGCTTGCAATCACTTGGCGCTCAATTGACTTTGTACTATACAATTAGGTAACGTTAGTTGAATTCAATTAAAATAGTGCTGTCGAGGAAAATTCACTCTAAGCATTAATTATGGGCAAGTGAGGTAATGGTCTTTGTAAAATGTTAGCAAGTCTTATAAATATTAATTTATGTTAATAATTATAAGAACACTGAAGTGTTAAAATGTTATAAAATAAAAATTTAAACGTTAAGACAGAGACATTTCAGTAAATTCGAATTGAATAAAATTGGGTTTGTTAGAAAATAATTAAATTCACCTGATGATAAATAAAAGTTTAGTTGTAATTTTGCAAGGAAAATAATTTTAATAACTGACAAAATTTATTAGAAGTTATTAGGATTGAATTACAAACTTACGCAA
The DNA here is from genome assembly GCA_039881145.1 of Druceiella hillmani. NCBI lineage: Eukaryota > Metazoa > Arthropoda > Insecta > Lepidoptera > Hepialidae > Druceiella > Druceiella hillmani. Next base: position 653,004 of record JAYKKI010000059.1, read on the forward strand.
TTCAGTTTCTGGTCTTCTACAATCCACGATACACGTATGTTGAGGTGTTAATAATATAATTTATCAAACAATGTACATAACCGTACATCACGCTCCTTCACAAATTTATAGTAAGACCAATAATCCCAAGCGAAAGTACAAAACTCGCTACTTAAACTAGCAACCACGTCGGTGCAGGGGCACAACACAGTGGCACCAAAAATGTGTCTTATCTCAGTCACGTCATATATTCAATAAACTTTTTCTGACTACCTTCAGTAATAACTTATTACGACGTCAACAAAATACCAGAACATCAATAAAATAATAGCAAAAAATATCTATAAAAAAGTAGGTGATAAAATTACTATATAACAATATAAATGTCTTCACTTACGTGACAACGATCACACCTAAATAACTCAAGACATTACGAGTACATTACTTGTACATCTAAAAAAACGCACTTTACACTACATTCACACAACTTTTCAACACGCAATATGAAAAATAAACATCTAAAATACAGCTGCATAACTATTTATACATTTTGATTAGATGTATAATATTTTATAATAATTATAGCGCCTATGCGCGTTTATATGAATTTTATAAACGCGTGTTACATCATTTTGCTTGTTTTTCAATGAGCGGTAAATCGCAAAAAATACACTGCACAATTTTTATTACCTTTAAGTCACGTCTTTCTTTACGAAGGCTTAATATGTAGGTATAAGCGAAAACTAGGTGAACTAGGAAATGGTGATGAGGGCGGCGCGTTGCTGCCTAGACGAGCACGTCTCAGCGTCAGTTGGCGTAGTGGTCGAACGAGCCGAGGTACTCTAGGGCGGCGCGGTAGCAGAACTGATATTGGTCCTAAACAATGTGAATAGAGATATTAGAACGTTTCAATTGCTTAGCATTTGAAAGGAGTTTTATTGTCTCCCCATTAGGACTATAACTAAGAAAAAAAATTCTTTTTGCTGGCCATTTTTTTCTAGAGTAAAGGATAGATTTAAAAATTTTATCTGTTTGGGTGAACCTGATCCAAACCATATTTTACGAGATTGGTCAAGCATCTTTTAGTTGTAATCGCATATTATATTGAGTTTTTGGTATCCGTAAGTTACTACAATTTCAAAAATTAATTACATTCTAGATCATCACCATAGATGTTGAATTATTTATAATAAAAAATATAAACTTATTATCTCTTTATTATAATGTTTTTAGAATAATATAGCTCATGACTGACCTCAGTTTGCACCATAGCAGGTCTCTGCGTTCGAAGCACGCGCACGGCCTGGAAGACGTCTACCACGCCCTCGTACTGCATGCGTTCCAGCACCGTCGATAGCGTGATGAACACGCCCGTGCGACCCACGCCCGCGCTGTTGGACATGATTCTATATTAACTCAGAGAACTTACAGAAACTACTAATTGCCGGCAACACCAGGAGAACAAATGACGCATATTAATTCACCTAACGGGAAAAGTCTTTGAATTACAGGTATTGGTAAATTTTTAATAAACTGTAACCACAATAAAAGGTCTAGTCGTACCTACTTCCACAGCGTGGTTGCTAATTGATATGGGTCTGTTGCCTATAGCAATGTATCAATGGGTAATTAATGGGTAAAATTTTAAACAAGATTAATATTTGTTAAACAATTTAGCCTGTTGTAATATCGCCCCTTTGTATAATCCATGCGATCCATGTATAAAATATTACATATTATGTTCGGTGACATCAACAGTTGCACTGACTATTTGTCCGGATTCCTCATCAAGGTATATATAAACAAACATCCACGTAGTTCCACCAACGCAACATTAATGCAACAAGTTATGGGTCCAGTAAGCAGTAGCGTCGAAATAGTTCAACATTTAAAAACTAAGGAAGTAGTCAAAGATGTGTCTTTTTCTTTTGAGACTTCTGTTCATCGCGAACGCCTTTGTATCACTGTCAATTATTTGACGTCTTGTAAAATTTTTGCTTTAACCGAATCTGTAATTATTTTATACCCGAGCTTTCTATCACTATTATTATCGACTTGTGTGATTATGGTAGACCGGAGAATAACATTATTCCGAGCCACTCATCGTCCACCACAAATCCAATATTTGGAAGTTTATGTGCTGTAATCATTATTCTGCTAGTTCTCTTCTGTTGCTGTGTAGCCATTGAGCAAGAGTTATAGCACACAGATCTCTACTATTCTAGTGTAAATCTGAACTATTAGGTTGTGCGAGAAGTGATGTTTTAACTAAATTAATACACTTCAGGTTCCATCATTAACGTCTCTGAAGTATACGTCTCTATGAAAGACCTAAGTGCGTACAATATAAATTTAATTAGATGTTTTATTTACACTTATAAATACATTTATAAATGCGTAACAAATTATCTATATAGGCGCACCTTCAATGTTCAAATATAGGCTTTTTCTTACTAAAATAACACAGCTTCATTTGTAGTCTATTTACAGAAGATAATGGTTGTAAATAATATTTATATTGCTTCGGTAAAAATATTTCTTTAACCTTTCATTTATCCGAAAAACCGCTATACAGTTACACACCGTTCGGTAAAAGCTAAACATATTTTATTATAGAACAAACCCAAATAAATCTCGATGATGAAAATATAATTTGATTCAAAAGTTTTTGGTTGACGGAAAGTATTTTCAAATTTAGTACCGAGTAGCAATATAAAGTCCATCTTTTTCGGAACGTTTTTTCGAGATATCGAAACATTTAAAGCCGCTGTTTCTAGTTCTTGTACAAAATTTAATAATACATAGTGTCACATTCTCGCCACTTAGCTAAGTTATTTTAAGAAAAATAAGACATAATAATTTAAACATATTTTAGTTTTTGTTTAAATTAATTTATAATGGTCACGTTAAATTGTGCGATCCGACTTAAAATTGTATTCAACATTAAATTTCTTATATCTTACGACACATTACCTGCAATGTACTGTTATCGGTCCATCCTGGCCAAATTGCTCTTTCGTCTTGTGCACTTGGCCTAAGAAGTCAATGAAGCCTTCACCACTTTTAGGTACACCCTGTTCAGGCCAATCTGTAAACTGGAATTGTCTCACTGTTCTGGAAGCACCGTCTCTTGCGTCGGTCACCTGTGTAATTAGAAGTATTAATTTACATGCATTCTCGTTAAATATCAAATATAAAATTAATAGTTTACTGCAATATTTACCTTAAATTCTCTTAATATGTATTGTGGCATATTGTATTCAGCTATAGGATCAACCACGAAACACTGGTATCGTACTGAACGATCAGAAGGCCAATATTGGTGACATTTTTCCTAAAAACATAAATATAAATTAATTGCATTCAGAGAGTAGAGAGATCCTTCATTTCCGACTCAATCTCAATGTTACGTACAAATATATATAAAGGAAGTATTCGAGTAGTAACTTATTGCTACTCACCCTCCCCATTTCCTTTAGTTTAGTGAGCATTACAACTATTGTTGAATTATGTTCCCATAGCATTCGCCAGAAATCGTCAGTGGTATCAATTAATGGTCCCTGAGTGGCGATGTAAGCATTACGGTATCTGTAGCCGTCTATAAAGCTTGCGTTAATATAATCGGAACCTTCAATATTCCTCACAGGCGCCAAGCAGACTCGGGTTGATTCAAACGGAAGTATATGAACAAGACGGTTTTTATGCTTATTTGCGGGCAAATTCGCAGAAATAAATCGTGTAGAGTCAGCCTTTATATTAGAAAGTTTTTTGAACTCCAATTCCATGCCTGTTATATTTTCGGAAACGTCAGTTTGCATGAGTTTCTGAATATGAGAGTGAAGATTTCTAGCCGGCACTTCGGTGTTGCCGCAAATAACAGCTTCTAGTAGAGCGTCGTGAATGAATATATACTGATCCTCCGTCTGAACCATGTAATTTCTCTGAGCCCTGAGGCAGGTAACGTGGCCATAAATATCGATCAATTTTTCGTGTTTCATTCTTTCTAGCATAGAATCTATCACTATAAAACAGCCAGTCCGACCAACGCCAGCAGAACAATGAACGACCATAGGTCCGGCGTCTGAGGGATTCAAGCTACGCACGCGTCGCAAAAACTGTAAGAAAGGAGCTGGATGATCGGGTACACCGTGGTCGGGCCATGCTGTAAATTGAAGTTGTTTTATTTCACGCCTTTCCGCATGTCCCGTCCTAGCCAGTTGGAATGTTCTTATACAGTAAGTTGCTAGTTCTTGGACTTCGGAAATAGTTACAGACATTTGTCCATAAGTATCTGTGCCGCGGGCAGGCCAATATTGATCACACTTAATCCGTGTTCTTTCTTCCAGCTTTGTCATCATCACTATTGTTGCCGATCGCAGTTCCCAACACATTCTCCAGAAATCTGCAAAGGTTTCCTGTAGCGGTCCTTGAGTTGCGACATAAGCGTTGTGCTTTCGATATCCGTCACAATAGTTGGCGTTAATGTAATCACTTCCTAAAATACTATCAATGGGTTGGAGTATGACTCTGCTATGATCGTAGGCGATAACGTTTGCGTAACGATTCTTTGGCTTATTTACTTCCATATTTGAATGGTCCCACGTGAATTGCTGTCCCGGTTCTATGCTTTCATATTCTTGGGAGAATTTCAAATTATCATTGCCCTTTAGTCTATCGATATGATTTGAAAGTTCAGATATCGGAATGGGTGGGTGTGATATCATACCGGGAGTTTGGAAATTTAATCGTCTCATTTCCACAGGATCTGTAGGGGCTGCGTTCATACCTATATCCGCTGCCATAAGTGGCCTGGTGACCGCAGCCTGGTCGGGCGCTTTGCATGGTTGTCTTCGTTTTTTAATGATGAAGAGCATCACTAGACATATCGATAACATTAATGCGGAGATAATAGGTCCAATTACCCATACCATACCAGCCTCCTCAGGATTTAAATTCACGGATACGTCTGGACCATTGGGGGGAATATTAGGATTGGGTCTAGTAGGCTCGTTGCCGGGTGGTACTTCACGCATATCCAATGACAGATATTCTGAGAAGGGACTAGATGTATAAAGATGTTTTTGCGGTGTGTCTACGATAGCTCTTACAAAAATGCGGTAACGCTTTGTTTTTTCTAGCTTTCTGTTTAGGAAACCTTCATACATGTCACCACTTCCGAGGTGGAAGGTGTAAAGTATGTTTCGCTGTGGAAATTTGGCAGCTATATACGGAGTATTATCGCGTTCAGTTTTCCCGTTATTGTTGATTAAATCTTCAGTAAGTAGTTGATCAGGGTGCTTATTAGCGTTAGATTTATCTTCAGGAACCACCACAAGATAATAGTGAGATATCGGGCCGTATTCTTCAGATGCTTGAGGTAGAATTACTAAAATTTCTTCTCCGTTCACAACACCATAGAAATCAGGCTTAACCATAGGTTGAGGAGCTGCCATTTGCGTAGTCACCATGATCTTAGTTGGCGGTCTATATGAATAGTCATTAGGTACAGCACTAACATTGACAGAGTATGTCGTGAATGGTGATAAATCATTAATAGTGTGTGTTCGCACCATATGTTTTAATGTAATTTCTCGTCGTGGTACCATCTGCGTTTGTGTGATTCCTTGTGAATCGACAAATTCTTTAATCGCGTCAAAAGAAATTTTATAACTAATCGGATTTAACCTAATTGGAGGTGACCACGATAGCGTCATTGAGTGAGTTGAAACATCATGTGCACGCAATTCTAAAGGTACGTCTTCCGGTTTAACTTTGACAGTGACCTTTTCAGATAGCCTTCCGAAACCGGAATTCGTCGTGGCTGCTACAGCAATCGCATATTCAGCAAATTTTTCAAGGTTGACTAGATCAGCTGAATGAGTGATTGTCACGCTCTTTTGATGCCATTCGTCTAAATCTTCCACTGGTGTCATTGTATAAAATATCACATAACCTATAACTTTACCCCTGGACGGAACGGGTTCCCACCAAACTTCCACACTAGAATCAGATGTAGCTACCGCTCTAACGGACATAGGCGCCCGCCCAATATCGCGTTCCGTGTGCGCTGACATTTTTTCACTAAAAGGACCATGACCTTGATTTGTATACGCCCGGACATGAAAAACATAATCGGTGTCCTCTTCTAAATTGACAAATACCGCCCTCGTCACATTCGTTTCGCGATTCACAGTGGAGGATTGGTCATCTTTTTTGAAGAACTGTATATCGTACTTAGTAATTTGACCGCTGCGTTCTTCCTTAAGAGGCGGTTCCCAGGTAACGCACAACATATCAGGTGTTTGAAAATGATAAGATACATTTGTAGGAGGTCCTTTGGGTGGGCCCTCTGGTGTAAGCCAATATTTTATTGTCTCTTGACCGATGCCTACGTGGTTTTTACCTGCAACCCTAAATTCGTATTCAACGCCCCTTTCGAGATTATTGATTCTGTGTGAAGTAATTTTAGTTCCAGGGAGATTTTCTTCTTTGAGTGGTTGGTCTTTGTTACCATATCGTAATCTGTAGCCAATTAGTTCACCATACGTTTGCGTCGGCCTTGCCCACTCTAATTCTATCGAAACAATCGGATCACGCTCTAGAATCCTACAACAATGAAATAATTATATTAAATATTTGTTTTAGTATAAAAGGCAATTATCCTATCATTGTTGTAAATAAATAGAACTTACTTTAGATTAACCGTTGGTCTGTTTGGTACACCGCCGGGAGTTTTTACATTTACAGGCGGACTTCTATCGCCATCACCTTTCCTTGTAAGTGCCGCAACTTGTACACTGTATTTACTATCAGGCTGTAAGCCCGAAATGTTGAGTTCCAGAGTAGTGTCATCGAGAACGTCAAACCTCATGGGGTCATTTAGTAGGCTTTTACTCTGTAAGAGAATTATTTTGTTTATCATACGTTTAAATAAACATATTAAGACGTACGTTTTATGGAGCAGCATAAAACACGGTATTGAATGTGTTAGATGGATAATTAAATTATAAAGTCGTCCGTTATTTTCTGCTCATGATCTTGGAATGGTATCTAAAAATGGGTTTACTTTTTTGTTTCTAATCCCAATCCACTATCGTATGCCAAATATTTCATTGTCAGATTTCATTTTATATTCTTTCAAGTCCACATTCCGAACATTTACTTTTTATAATGTATTAAGGGTATATATCTAAATTATAAATATGCACTCTATAAACAATGAATTTACAATTAAGAACAAACGTTGAGCTTGTTAAAATTTAACAGCGTATTTCATATATAGGCAAGTTGACAAGATATCAAGATGTGAATCATTTTAGAGCCTTCTCTCAATACAATTTTTACGATTTTCTCGCCCATGCAATACAGAAAAAGACTAAATTTTCTTTAATAATATTTCAAAAGTTTAGAGTTAAAGATGCAATCTTTTCGTAAGTATCTTTGACATTTTTATTCGAGATTATATTCAGTATTATTATACTTAATTCTGATTGTTTCATTGTATCTTTTGTATAGAAAATTAATCTTTTAAATTCACTTAAGAATATAATTTTCACTCTTCTGAATAAATTACCTGTATGCAAACTAAGCACATTAAACTTAATTATATTTTAGCGAAGTAAACAGCTTTGTAACATTTTGTTGAAATACCATTTTACTGTACGTTGTTAACTTGCTCGCTTATAATTTACATTATATTAATCGTTTATTTTCTAATAGCAGATTGCTCGTTTCGAACGTACCTCTTCTTTTACCTCCTGAACGTGTATGTGGTAGCCACGTATAATGCCGTTGCGGTCCTTTTCCTGAGGCGGTTTCCACGTGACGTGGATGGCGGTCGAATTGATGGCATTGACTCGCACGTCCTGCGGCTCGCCCGGCACTGCAACATGCAAACGCCCAGTGAGCGCATACTCCAACAATTCCACGGCTCGCCACCTCACCTAAACAATCTACTAGCATCTACATTATGATGTGAATACCAATGAAAACTCACCGTCTCGACACATGTTCACAATGTTTATTTTTAACTAGGTATATCGATTCAATTAGTAATGAAAAGCAAAATGAGTTAAGCGTTTTACTGGATAAGCAAACTTTACGATAAAATAATGCAAGAAATATTATTCGAATGAGTAAATTAATTATATCGCCAGAGTTAAAACGTTCCCGTCAAGTGGTAAGGCAGTGCTCGGCAGTATATCGGCAATACACACATAGTGTCGATGCTAAAAGAGCACTCGGGTGAAGAGTGGCGAGCGGCGACAGCTCTACCCGGCATGCAAGGTGCGCAGCGCGACTCTCACTCACTCCTAACACTGCGCCCACGTGATCGAGACTGCCCTAGTGCAACGTTATGTCGTTTTCATTTCTCTACTATGATTTAACTCGATCTTACATTTGAATACCAACACACATAGACGATAAACAAAAGGAAGTACGTAGCAGTATTTAATTGCGCGCTTGGGCGCCGTTGCCGAATGTTTATTTGAAAATATTTGCGTTTTAACTAACTTGAGTCATATTTACCTGGTTCATCCAACGGTTAAGTTCACAAAAGGTCGGTAAAAATTGAGATAAGCATATACAATATAAAACATTCATAATAAAAAAGAAATCCTAAAGCATAATACATGGATACAATCATTAAAACTACATAGAAATGTCAGTTTGACTAATTAGGCATCTGATGATTTGCTTTCTGCAAGAGGTTCGGTTTCGGTTTTTTGTGAGACATGTTAACATACTCATAACAATCTGCAATGATAACATACTTTGTGTTGAACAAATTTCAATTAAAAATCTTTAATTAACACCACGTCTCTCAAGCAACCTTTTGAAGGGGCTTTCAAACTGCGACTGTAATTTTTGTTCCAATTGATCATGCTGCATGTGTAAAGTAAACAAATTTCTATAACAAATGGGATAACCCTCTTGCAGATACACGGATGCCACTTTCAGCTTAAGTGAATATATATATATATATATATATATATATATATATATATATATATATATATATATATATCTTATAATGTCGACTCTCGTGTTCGTATGTACATAAGCAAAACGAACACACTCAAACAGACGCATTTTAATATATTAGTCAGTCAGCTAAAAGTATCAATCACATACTAATTTATAAAGCTATGCGGCAGGCACAAACAATAAAACAGAACAATAACAATGCACAAGAACAATTTATACTCACTCCTGGCGACTGTACGGGCGTTACCCGGCGGCCCAAACAAAGTCAGTGATACAAGAAAAAAAGAGAAAATCGCATTCAAGTACAATCTGGCGAGAACGGTTACAAATATAACGTACTCGAGATGTGTTAACGGAACGGCTTTTTGGCAACATGTAATCGAGCAATTGAGTAAGATACCACAAGTGTGTTTACTACTAGAGGAAAGGAAATATATATATATATAAAGTTGAGAAGGTGCGGGCGCGCGAGCGGCGCTCCGCGGGCAGCGAGCGCCGTTCGCGGCCGCACCGGCGCGAACGTCCCTGTGAATCCAGTGGCGGCATTCCTGGCGCAAGCTAGTGGGAGATCGCTCACACGCACACGTATTGAACTCGCGTGAAGGCGCTCGCTCAAACATTCACACCCCACACGCAGGATGCATACCGATTATGTGCCATGTGAAGGTAGTGAGTATGATCTATGCAATATACACACACATATATACATATATATATATATATATATATATATATATATATATACACACGTATGTAAATTAAACAAAATAAAATATTATGTAAAGTAATGTACCTAATTAGATGCATCACAAGTGAAGGTATATGTATATGTACAATATCTAGTGTTCATGCACAATGAGTCGATATAGATAAAGAGAGGACGGAAGAAGGCGATAGGATTCGAAAGAGAAAGTCTACAGGCGTTCGGTGTGGAAAGTAATACAGTCAGACGGAAGATAGAAGTAGCGTGACAGTAAACTAAGTAAGTCTGAAGAGTAGTGTGCTTTATATACAGGCGGCGGCGCGCGAGCGGCCGTGCGGCGCTCGGGCGCCGCGCGCGTAACAACGTGTGCAGTACGTACGGCGTGGTGTAGTGTGAACTAGTGGTCCAGTGTGGCCTACCGAGCCCGCAGGCGAGTATTGGTATTCAAATGCGGCTCGGTGGTGTGGCCGCGTATCCCTCATGCCCTCCCACGCACTCGATCCTCTCAGTGTAACGACAACGCGCACAGCGACACAAACAATGCGTGCGCCGACCGACAGTGGCCTACTCGTGGGTAAACTAAACAGGTCGGGGAAGGTGGATCCAAACAAAGAAGCATGCATAATAGTGTCCATCGCTAAATACTCAATAAGAACGGTGCGTCAACTCAAGAGAAAACGGTGCCGTCGACAGATTCATTATCAGGTGCATAAAACTGCATTTCAGTGAGTGCCAATATTATTATTTACCGTGTCGAGTAACATATCTCAAAGTAAATAAAACATTACATGTGATCGTGAGTGGGTTAACTCTAATATTTTGCAAGTAACAACACTAAAATTAAAGCTAATATGTTTTGTTGAAACTTAATAATTGTTTTGCATTAGTTACAAGAATAATGTATGAATAATGCAAGCACAATAAAACACGTCCATTATATAATTATGAACCTCCATATTAATACGATTCCTGCTAAATGCTTTCAGAAACAGAAGAAAAAACAATTGGATTAGTATGATGTATTCATAGTGTTAATATTTAGCTATCGCCTGATATGTACAAGCGTTTCGTTCAATTACATTATCCTATTTAAAAAAAAAAGTCGATAAACTCTATCGATAAGCGGCACTTTGAAAATTTACCGATCTCAATTCTACGGAACTATGGGATTCTTTAAGACCTCAGTGGATAATTTGAAGGCTGTTAAATAGGTTGACTGCGAGATGTTTCATCTGTAGTGATAGCGCCGTCTCCAATTACGTGTTAGGCCAAATGCCATTACTAGTAATCCACATAGCGTAATATATACATTTTATAAATTCTAAAAGACCCTAGTCGCTAACGTTATTTAATTTTTTTATATTTTGAAACTAACCTAAGATTTGGATTATTATAATTTAATAAAAAAATTAATCAGTTAAAAGGATCCCATTAATTCCTATTTTATAACATAATTACAATTTAGAAGTGTACAACAATCAATAACGTCCACCACCACCAAATCGAAAGATGTATAATGATGTATAATTTACTTACAGTCACCACTGTCACTTAGTTATAAACATTAAACAACAATACAGTTAATATATTTAAATAAAATTGAATTAAATTGGAGACATAAAGAGATCGAATAAGATACAATGTAAGAAGAATGGTAAAATATTACTGGACATAAACTTTTTCTTCCGGGAATTGACGAAGAAATCCTCACTATTGAAAGTCGATACAAGGCGGAAACGGTGAATTAGAAACGACGAAAATGTCTTCACATTGGAGAGGGACTCAGATGTGTAAACAATATTGTGTAAATGTTTATTCAAGGACAAAGGGCTTTAGCTTCAGACACGAGTGTGCTACGAGCTATATTCCGTAAGTTTATATAAACAATCAAAGAGAACTTTATTTTTTTCCATCCATGAGATGCTTAGTGAAAATAACTTGTGTTATGAACACTGAAATCTTAAAACAGTTGACAAATATTGACAAAGAGTACTTTTTTCTGTGCAATGAAAATATTTTTTTGTCACTTAGGTTTCAATAACGGGAAGAGGATTTCGTAGCATGTGAGTTATTGGTAAAGGAGCGTAAAATAGAAAAGCTCAGTTTGAAAGTATTTCATAAAATATAAAGTAGATAGAATTTACAAGATTAAAAGACGGTTTAATGGTCAGTTTGTTAGAAAGATTATTTTCCTACATTATTTTTTTTTCAATTTAAAAACTTTTCAATTTTGAATAGGAAACAAGATCAAGAAATAACGGATGTGATTTTCGTTTAAGGAAAATAATAATACAGTTACAAATTCACAATGTCTCTAAATGTTCGGCTTACTAAAAATTCGTAATTATAGATTTTCTTTATTTATGTATTCGTTCGATTATTATACAAATGATTAACCGCTAGATAATATTACATATACGAGAACTATAGCGAAAAATAAATCAAGCGTTTTACAATTCCAATGTGGCTGGTATACAAATACCGTGTTAAATTTACAAATTTCTTTTTTTTCATTAAACGTTAAAAATCACATCTGTTACCGTATATGATCTTTGGGATTCCCTCTACTATCCCACTCTAGGACTTCTCATCCCTAAAGAGAGCAATGATACATACCGTCTTCGTAGGTGCGCACAGTGACAGGGTAGCTCGGTGGACCGTCGCCCACGCTGGTGCCGGCCAGCACCCAGACGCGGTACTCGGTCCACCGCTTGAGCTCGTCCAGCACGAAAGAGGTGTCGTTGAGCTTTATGACGGTCGCTTCGCTGTCAGAGCGGCCCGCCTCCACGGCCTGCAGCTTGTAGTAGGCGATGCGGCCGTTAGACCTCTCGGCGGGTGGCGGCTGCCAGGAGACGCGCACTGCCGTCGCCGAAACTGCCATCGCTGTCACGTTGAGCGGCGGCGCCCCGGGAACTACGCGCGACGCGCCGCACATAACCGTTAAATCGATCGAACGCTCTAATCCATCACATCCGGTGCCTGCTACTCGTTATCTTATACGAGGCTGGTACGGAATTTTATTGGATCTATCAATTTGTACCGTCATGTTAAAGCCCGCCCAGTTGAAGCAAGCGTAAATGGTCAGGCCACATTCAACTTGTCCGCTGATAAAAGGTCACGTCAACTGAACCACGTTCGTGTGGGACCAAGCACGGGAGGAAATCAAATCGTCCGGTACCGTTGGGACAAATATAATTTACAGCTAATATGTCGTTATGAGTGAATGAATGAATTATAATACAAATATATCTGGCCAATAAGTTACGTAACCTGTCCAAGCACCGAATATGATAGAATAACACCGGTCGTTTAGTTACAAAACAATAAATAATTAATTGATCCAATACCTGCCTGCAAATCTAAACATGAATGCGTTAAGAAAACATGATTAGGTAATAAGTAGTAATGAAAACTCACGTCACAGAGCCTGAAAGAAAGAACCCTTTACACACTAGTGAGAGTGCAATCACTGAATGCACAAAATTAAAATCGGAAAATTAAAAGAAAAACACAGTGCAGTGCTTTAAAATAAACAAATGAACTCAAGTAACCAATATGAAGTTAAACGTTACAATAATTATTTCGAAAATCCAACGTAAATATAGAATCAAACAATGTTTATGTTTAGAATAGTAGTACAGTAATAATAATGTAATTAAAATAATGGCATGCAAAACTTGTGGAGCGTTATTTATATCTAACGCGCAGTCCCAGGCACACACGCTCGCACACACGGCGCCTTCGCCTCGTTCTATACCGACCTGCTTCCTCGCTACCCTGGACGCCTCACTCGTGGCATTCGTGTTAGAGAAACAAACATACTTGCCGACATTCGATAACGATCTGCTGCTCGTTATCGAATATCGCCAGTGGCGCTTACGTAGGCTGCTGAGAATTTAACTACTGCGCATTTGTGGCAATATCAAATAAACTAATAATGGCCGGGCCGCCAAAGTTGCTCCGTGATGAGTGACGATAATCATATACGTATATACATATCAATAGGTCAAATCATATATGTATGTATAACCTACGACACTGACATTTAGCTACTACTATTTACTCGAAGATGGGACAACCGTCCCCGAACAAGCGTACGGCGTACGTTTGTTTGAGAACGACTTCACCGTCTTGATACTGTCACAGATACAAAACATCGAGTGTAATAGATAAAAAATGGTGCTGTGCTGGTGTCTAGCCGCGTGCCGAGGTGCGTTAAGTGGAAAAGTGTGTGTATCATAAGTATTGATGGTTATTTACCTGCCAACACCTGTCACGCTCGGTACTTATTACTATAGTATTGGGCCAAGTTTGGTAATTATTTTCTACTTATTGTCTCCTAATCTATTGAAATGTTGACAAATTAGATTATTACATCCGAAATTATAGTTTAATGAGTAATCTAAGCCAATATAAGCTAAAAAATAAAGTAAATGACTTATAAATTTGTAAGGATAATATTTAATACAGAATACAAGCACACCAATGTAAATTTGTTTATATGAGACATGATGAGTTTTTCCCATGCTATGTGGATGTAATAATTAAATTTTACTTAGGTAAATTATATTTCCGAACAAATGAATAACCCAAAGCTGGCATATTAATTGAAGCATTGGTGTTATAGATACGAATATTGCAATATCATTTATATTTGAATAGTCGACTTATGCTGAACTATCTTGCAACTTATATTGAAGTCGAGCACGATGTATCGCCCGCACCGAATTAACGTCGTAATTTTGCCGGGCGATAGCTTTCCACGATATATCTTACCATACTGCTTGGTGCGAACTGGAATAGGCGGAGTAGTAGCTCCCTCTCCTCTTTGACTCCTTGCAGCGAGCCAGACGTAGTAAAGCGTATTGGGATATAACCCGCTCAGCGTGTACGTTTCTGTTATCGATATTCGCCTGTAATTAATATGCCAATGTTTATCCTCGAGCGCAACAAGTTCACACGCGAAAACGACTACTAACTTATGTCGACATTGCATGATATACTGACATACCAGCAACGTTTACGTTAAGTTTTATTTATTAACATAGAATTACAAAAATACGGCCTTGAAAACCTATGGACTTATCGACTAATCGTTTATATTTACATTAAGGAAAGCACATTACGCAAGTTTATTTTTGTATCTTATGAATCAATCACAATTAGTGGTGCAATTATAGTCAGGTTATTGAAGAGTTAATTTATAGAAAATTAGAGAGTTCTGATATATTTAAGTAAGGCATAACAGGATGGTTATACATATGCCTTATTGTTCGTTTGAAAAAAAAACAATATGGTGTCTGTGCGTATGTCAAAATTTAATAGGTACGAAGGGCACAATTTTTTCTCCATATTTCAACATTAGAAGTCGTAGAATTTCCCGGAATAATACTAATCCTACATTAAAATAAGGAAATCCAGATTGCTCAGAAAGAAATTGCTTGGGAAAAAAACACCAATTTGGGTAGTTTGTATTAAAATAATATTATAATAATGCCATGGGCTTTTCTGAAATGTTAGCTTTGGTTTCACGATACAATATTGTTTTATTAATGTATTCCAATTTCGTTATAAAAAAAATTAATCACAATTTAACACTAAAATATTATAAATTATATGAAAATACTACAGGGGTAGAGGCGTAAATGTAAAAAAATGTCTAGAAGTGAAGTATATTACTAGTTTCTCTTCTATGCGATGGAATTGTTTGCACATAATATATATATAGCATATTGTTATTTACATAATATATAAAAAAAACAATAAAAGATCTGGCACAAAAGATTTTGAAATTATTACAAATGTATCGCCAATATTTAAATCGAGTAAGAGATTTAAACATACCGCTAAACATGAAAGAAATAATAATCAATAGAATGATGACAAGGTTTGGATTGCGAAGACAATCAATTCACAAGGGCCAATTACAAATTCAACTATAGGGATCAATGAATAATTTCAACGACAGAAATGTGAGGCAGCTTATTAAGCGTTCTGTTTCCGTAATACTTTTTGAAGTGCTACCTTTAGAGGCTATGCGAACTTCATAATGATATAATATTCATAATCGATATTCGACAGTAGGGGTTTGTTATTTATAAAGTGTTTGAATGTTTAGTTGTTAATTGTTTTATAAAATATATATATATATATATATATATATATATATATATATATATATATATATATATATGTATATATATTTTATAAAACTAAACATTCAAACACTTCTGCGCCAATTATTAACAGAACTCCCCGAATAGCTAAAATTCTAAATGCCCTTTTCCATAGTTATGATTTTTAAGCTGAATAACTTACGTTCTTGACATGAATATATTTATTGTATATATAGCTGACATTTTTTAATTTTATTTTTATTAAATTTCGTCACATATTCCTCAGTTTCAGAAATATCATTTTTGCAGTTTTCCTTGGCGTATACATAAACCTGTGTGTATGTGTGCGCGTGTGCGTGTGAATCATAATTTGTAATAGCAAAACGGTTTCGATAGTTTCCTGAATATAAAATAAAAGGATTATAATAATGTTTTTTTTTTATCTCGTGCCCTTCTTCAAGTACATTACTTCAATGTTAATGCTAAGGTTAAGCGTCCTGTAATGCACGTATACTGGGCAACATCATGAAAGCAACATAGTTCTCTGTATCGCTTCGACGATGTTATATGTGAATACAAGTATTCGGTTACCTGTGATGCTTTTCTTTGGCATACGTATCGTTCCAGTAGAGCTCATACGAAACGATATTCTCTCCCGAGTGCGCGGGCCTGTTCCACTGCAGTGTCACGCTCGTTTCACCAATGTCGGTGGCGCGTAAGTTAGACGGTTGCGATGGTACACCTGTTGAGGTATTTATTATTTCGCTTAGTATTATTTCATCACAAGACAGTATTTTTTTTGAGTAAACGAAATGTCACCTTAAATTAATTTTTGGCATCAAGTGACAAAAGCATCCGATAATATAGTAATTTCGCAGAACGTAAAAAAAAATCTCTTGTTGTATATAATTCCAATCTCATCAATTTGCAAACGACAACCATGTGTCCTTGTCTCCATCCTGTTTTCCAATGAAAGGATAATCGGCAATGATGAAAAACTACATTTGTGTTGTTCCAGGACTCTGTCATCACAACCCTGATTTAGTGGAATACAATACAAAGACTCTTTCTGCTAATGAGTCTTTCTGCTACCGTTGACATCATGAGTCTTCCATATCAAAATTTTCAATGATAGTATGATGATAATTTTAATTCGTTATTTTAAGTATTTTAAATACCTTTTGAATTTGTGCTATTTAACCACGGTTAGTTATAAGCTGTAAAGAGTATATTGCGGTGGAAAATTAACGAAATTTATAGGCACAAACAAATTATTGTAGCGACGTATATAACAATGTAACAAACCTTGTTGTGTTTTAACTTGTACAGGCGCTGACAGGGGACCAGGTCCTACGGATGTGAACGCTTGAACTCTTATTGTATAGACGGTGTGAGGAGTGAGATCGCTGATGGTCGTCAGTTGATTGTTATCCACCTATATACCAAAAAAAATAAATGTTATCTGCGTTGTCAGTCAGTATCAAAATAACAGAATAGCCAAAAAGGTTTTCTGTGACGGGTTACTCCCTAGTTTGGGAAACACAGCATCAATTGTTACAGAAAATCAGTCAACTTACCACTTGTGAGTGCCACGATTGCATTTGAAGTGACGGATCTGTTGTGTAGTAAACTTTGTATGCCTGCGAAAGATAACGCCAGTTTTATATAACATTACAAATGATCTACAAAATCGAAAATATAAATGCAATATAGCCACTGATTGAATAAGTATTTAACGTGCATTTACATGTCTATCTGCGAATTTATTTTTATACCGCTTTTTTATTTTTATTGCAAACCATTTACCAATTGTTTTATGAGAACAAATTTTTTCCGTATAACGCGTTCAACGTGCATTTCTTGTATACCTATACAATTACAATGTTATCTTCAAATGACAATGAAAAAATATGACCATAAAATGTATAGAACATACAATTAAATAAAACTACGTGATATAGTATTATTTCTACTTTCTTTAAGTTCTTTACCACGACCTAGGTTTCGTTGTATTACAACAACCACCTGAAGATGTTGCAATACAACGAAACCTAGGTCGTGGTAAAGAACCTAAAGAAAGTAGAAATAATACTAAATCACGTAGTTTTATTTTA
This sequence comes from Druceiella hillmani, assembly GCA_039881145.1. Lineage (NCBI taxonomy): Eukaryota > Metazoa > Arthropoda > Insecta > Lepidoptera > Hepialidae > Druceiella > Druceiella hillmani. The sequence goes on from JAYKKI010000059.1 coordinate 670,904, forward strand.
TTGTGAATGGTCATTATAACTAATATAGCTTTCAGAATAATAACAGCTGCTTGCAAAAATTCAAATTCTTTAATGAATATTTGCTCAATTTAGACCCATGATAGCTACCAATTTTTAAAATACCATAATTTGTATATTCAGTGCACTTTTGTTTTCATTGTCATGTTACTACTCGTGAATGTCACACGGAAGAGATCTAGTGACAGATTAAAATGTCCAATATTGTGCGCCGATTTTACTTTTATGCGTTTTCTTTTATTATTCGCATGTAACATATCTAGTTTTTGACTATTTTGACCGGGTGTAGACTAAATATCATAACACATTTTGAACGACATTTCGGAAGATAAATCTGAAGTAGAATCGATACATTATTCGTATGATGAAGGGTGGCTAGAGGTCATACCTACCCACCTTGACTCTTTTTCCGGTTTTAATAAAACAAGTGTGGAAATATCAGGTGAGAAATATGCATATAGGTTTACAGATTTATTTTAGCTGCAAACGTTAATTGGGTTTACTGTAAAATCAAGTGTTTCTCCCTAAGTGAGGGAATAATTTCATAGAATCAATTCTATCGACAAAAGCGTGGACGAGGGGTGTTTTAGAAACCTTAGTCCGGACGCACAGGGGATGTAATCGAGGATATGGCTAGAGTAAAATATTGGCTCGCTCACGAGACGTTACCCTTTACAACAGTCTCCCTCAAATTCTTTTAAATATGAAAATTATTCTCCCTGATGGTATCCGACCCGTCCAGCGTACTGGCCAATACGGGGAAATTCTAAGAAATGGGTAATATGTCTGCTGTTAAACGAGAACATCAAAATGTGTTCAAGAGATATTCATCAATATGTCGTATCATGTTACTTTGGGATATATAAATATTGGTATATATATATATATATATAAATGTTACGGAGATATTAGCCTTTAAGCAGACGTCGGTATTATTGTATCCAAGATGATATGTCGGTCGTATTGTATCATTATGAAACTATTATTTTAACACTATGTATATTAAAATGGCGCTTTATTTAATTTTACATAAAGGTGACTAAAACAGTTGACGTTCCAGCTGACTTTATAGGTTATTGAACTATTTCTTTGGGTAATTTAGTAAATTTAGCCATACTAGCACAATTAATTGAGCAAACAGAAAGGTAAAACTTCTAATTTTAACAGTTACCTTATAACAATTATGTATTCAATTAGATACCAATGAACGTCATTAGATGTACTACATCTTATAAAAAAGTATTTCGCATTTGTAGAACCGTTTGTGAATTTCGTACTCGAGAATTGGGGCATGTCTGACTTACGTTACCAAATAGTACTTTCGTAAAATACGTTCAATTATCTAAATAAATAAAAAAATCCAACAATTTGCGGCTGATGATGAGAATGACACGACAAATAAATATTACTTAACAACGAAAGCTAGTATTTATTACACAGTAAATAAAACACAAAGTGAAATAATATATTGCTTTACTAAAAGATTCAAAAGATTTTTTTATGAAACAATGTTCCTAAAAAAGTTGATATTTCTGAAATATCTGACTAGTGCAAGAGCAATAACAATGTTATTCTAAGTACTATGTATCACGTTATAAACAAGGTTCGACTGGCGAAAATGGCCAGATATATTATAATAACATTAAATTTAGAGCTGACGTAGCAGTCCAAACGGATCGTAAATATTTTGTAAAAATTTTGTCTGTTATAAATGTCTGAGTCTGTTATAAATGTTTGAGTCAGAAAAAATATGTAGCAACCAGGTTTGGAAATGCTGAGCAAAAAAACCCTCAAGACAAACGAGTCAGTTGTAAATTAAGTTCATTCTGTGGTTGAGAATAAGTCTAATGTTCATTATGTGACCGTGTTGCTATGTTCCACCTCCTATTAATAGCGCTTATTACATTAAAATTACAATGAGAAATATAAAAACTAGAAGGATTTAATAATGTTTTATTATAAAAGCACAAAAACATTATTATAGTGTGAAGTTTAGCGTTAACAAGTGTTAAGTTTAAGCATTAGTATGGCGTGAAGTTAAGTAGTAACACTTAACTTCTTTAAGTGTTAGCTTTAGTCAAGTGTTAACTAGTGTATTTCTTCTAAAATACAACAAAATTGGGTCAGACTTTGGTCAACACTTACTCCAGAAACTAACCAAAAGCTAATACCGACATGGATAGTTTTTATGAGCAGTGCGGGATTTTCGAACATAGAACTGGCATGGCAGAAACAACTACGATATGTGTAAATAACGTGTAAATCGTTGTAATAGCATGTAATTTATTATAAGAAAATGTACGTTATAGTAACAAAATGTAAATTATTGTAAAAACATAAAATAAAAGTTCTTCGCAATATTTACACTTCAATCAAATTAAACTTTTATTAGCCTTATTTTGTTTGAAAGAGAACTTACATTAAATCATATTTCGATTGATTATAAGCACGAAGTAATTTATTAAAAATGATCTTTAAAAGGAGTTTACAATATAAATTACGAAATTTTTATAGAAAACTCCGTGAAATGATATTTGGAAGTGGACAGGGTAATTGCTTTGACACATCCGCACGTTAATAATTCGATATTGAATTTTTCACTACATGGAATTGCGAGTGGTTTTTACAATTATCAAAAACTGTTAGAACATTATAAATTTCCTTTTAATTAAAAAAAGAAAAAGGTAAAAATTAACTTTCGCTGAATACACTCATAATACAAAGTACAACTTTGATACAAGTTTATAAACTTGTATCAAAGTGATTTTCATAATATTGAATGATTGCCCCTTTGGTCCTGAACGTCTTGCTGATATGAAGGCAAGTTTCGTTTTTCAAATGTCACATGTTGAAATTGAAGGACATTCTATTATGACCACTCTCAATGTAGGAAAACTATGTATATTTCACCTTATATACATTTAGACCATAAATTATATATAATTATCGCAAACGTCAATGACAATAGCACAGTCACACGTCAGGAACGAAGTTCATTACATTATTTTTTCAACTCTAAACGTGATTTAATACGTAGATTTCTATTGATTATATTAGTGTATTTTTGTCACGCCAAAAAGCTCAGCCCTCTTTTCTTCAACTATCTCTCTCTCTAATTTGTATATTTCTTGTTATTTTTTATAATTTTTTCAAAGCAAAAATGTAAAATAAGGATTTAAATAAATAAATTTCATTTAATATTTTAGTAAAAATTGCCATTTCTAAAAAAAGTAAGTACTCTATTTTTAGTCCCGATGTACTCTAACCCATACATTAGATACATAATAAAATAATACCTTGTTTTAATTCTGAACTCAAATTCGTTCGTGTTCAATTTAGTTTGCCGGAATGATTTATCTAGATATCGCTAATTATGTAGGTTATTATAAATAAAGACGGTTTCGTCCAGATCAAATAAGTGTAACTTATGCACATAGTGGTATTATGTATGCGTAATAACGCATTTATGTTTACCTTTTGTTTGATTTCGTTTCGTGCCTAAAGTACACTAGCTTCAGAATGCGACATTGCCGGTTTTTAAAGGTCAGTGGTAGACACAGTAGCAAATATTGCAAATGGTGCTTCCTTCCATTTTTATTTAATAGAGTATTTAGTTTGTTTGAAAAAATTGATTTTAGAATTCTGGTGGAACCATTTATTTATTTATTTAAAAGTATTTTAATGAAATAGTAAGAAACAAGTTTTCATTTAATGTCGCATTGTCTTCGCCTCGTTGCACATACAATACCTGGCAAGATTCCATGTTTCATTTTGCTGTACTTTTTCCTTTTATTCTACCGGAAATGTTGTTGATATTGAGCGTTTGTTTTTGGTATTTTGATTTATAATTTTTTTTCACTTTCGATACTATTTTTGACGCTGAGCATATGCGTTCACTATTATTTCTCTGTAATGCATGTAAACAGTAAATAGTAAACACTCGGATCACATGTACATTAAATGTACGTAAACAATAAACACTTGTATTAAGTTTTATGATTTATTAACTTACTTTTTTAAGTTTGCATTATTTACACTTTCGACTTTTATAATGACACGATATAAATTCCATGTGAATAAAAAGAACAGTAACAAAATACTCAAAATTAATCAATTACAATAAAAAAAATAAATTTTTAGAATAATAAAATTTCATGCTAAAATTTGTTCAAAAATTTAATTTAATTAAAATGAAATATTTTTATTTTAATTACTTCAAAATTTAATAAAATTTAAAATTAATTTTAACAAGCCTTCAAAACAAAACTTTCAAAAAACCTTTTTGAACAATCCGTTATATAGATACGGTCTATTCAAAATGTTAGAAAGGAGAAGGCGTTTTTCAAAAATTCATAGTATTAAAAAATTCATACGATAACAGATAGGATAATACCCTATTATCTAGTGAATTTTTTAATAAGAACCGACAAAAAGCAATATATTTATTTCACGTTGTGTTAATGATGCTAAATGCTATAATTTATCACAAAATAACTCCATCCAAGGTAAATACTAAAAATATTTTTGGATTAATACATCAAAATAAATTGGTTTGAAGAAAATAAATAATATCTAAAAATATAGTACGTATTTAAAATTATATTTAAAATAATATAGTGTTATAATAATCTTACAATGAAGATTAATCTCTTTTAAAAGTGAAGTATGCTAACTTAATACATATGTTAAAAGTAAATTAAATGTCTGGTAAATACATGTGATGTTGTAAGAAAGCTTTTTTCGTGAAGTAATAAAGGAAAGTAAGAAAAGAGCAATAAGCTATTAAGGGAGATCTTATTAGTTGTAAATGGGTAATTTCATGCATACATCCTAAATTATACACGGATACATGTATATATATATAGATTAAACTTGTACCGACCGTTACTTGTCCATTAGGCGTTTCTGGTTCATCCCATTGCACGACCATAGTACTAGAACTCAGCGGTCGCATGTGAACGTTGCGCGGTGCTGTACCCGGTTCTGTTGAACATTAACGTCAATAATTAAATTCACTAAATATCAATCAGCCCATTGCATGCAGACCGATATCAATAACAAAGCACCAAAGGTCTCTGTCCTTGTCACATATTACACACAAAGTCAAACATTTCGAAAAACGATGATAAAATTTGATATTGAAAACACATTACTTATATTTTTTTTAAAATGAGAGGGTTAGGATGGTCGAAATGAGTTAAGAGTTTATCTATATTTTCTGATTATTGTTTATAAAAGGAAGATGCGTTTTGGAAACAAAATAAATTTGTGAGAAGGAAAAATTTTCCAAATATTATTTTCCCAAAATATAAATACATTCGTTTAATTCGTAAAACGATGAAAAGGCTCGCATTTTTTACGATTTATGATGCTAATCTACATCTAAAATTAAAAAATAAAAAAGTTATAAAACAGTTAAAACCCAACACCAAATATCACATTCTAACGATACTAAAAATTTCAAACAAAACCCAACTGGATGCAAGCTAATTAGGCTCGGCCAAAAATTTATTAGCCGATAACGCAAATATAAATTTCAGATAATTTCATTGCCATCAGTAATTTAAAGCCATGAAAAGAAAATTATGTTACATATACCAATTATTTTGCATTAATAGCTGTAGAAAACACCCATGCATGTAATTAAAGGATTGAACAAAAAAATTCCAATAAAAGTACAATCGTTCTATTTTAAACGTACTGTAAGCTATTTTTGATGACAAGAAAACCATTATAAAATAACAATACACTGAGAACCAGTAAGAAGTGGCACATGACCAACACTAAGATTATCGAATGGAAACTATTTTTAAAGTCTTTCATTTAAAGCTATATAAATATGATTATGTTCGATTAACAAAAATGAGACGTGTGATTAAAATACACATATATAAAATTTAGATAAAGCTACAGATGATATTGATAAATTATAATATACAGATGCTGTGCTACACACGAGATATATAATTTTCTTTGCATTAAATTATTTGTTTATTAGAAAATTCCTGACTGACGCCTTACGTTCAGTAGAACCATTTCAAAGCAAATAATGCTATTCATTTTTTGTACAAAAGACAAGTTCGGCAACTAAAAAAGACTCCGAGAATATAATCAAACGACAAATTTGTATAAATATCATTCTTGCGGGTATTATAAAAAATAGACAGGGTTTTTATAACAAATAAGTCTGGTTTACTCGAGAATCGTTAAGATATAGCATCCGTAATTGATGAAGGATGTCCAAAAGCTACAAATCATTATGGTGAATCTATATAAATAACATTTCGTACGAATCAAAATGTTCTTATTTAAACACTTACTTTAACGTGAATTCCTTTCGTTTTATCTGTGACGATAACCTATTGTTTTAGGTATGTGCATAAGTATCCAGCCTTTTTTATTCATTACAAAAATTAAATTAAAAAGAAATTAAACATAATCTTAATCATTAAAGTATTTTCCCAACTCCGCTACTCTCGTCTATAATTGTATATCTTGTTAGTTGATTAAATAAAAACTGTGGCTTGCAACGCGTTGGTCATAAAATATGTGCGGTAGGGACCTAAACAAAAGAGATCAAGATCAGGTCGAGACGAATATTCCTTGACAAATAAACGGTCGTTTCTTCCAAGTTTTGCACAAATGTAAGATTATTTTTTTCTTTAAATATAAATTGCTGCAACGTACAGCATTGATGGTTTGACCAGACTCTAACAAATTTTAATAGATAATATCTTTCATATTTTTCCAAGTCCCAAATAATTACTTTTTGCTATGGGCTTCTTTTGCTTTTAGACTATCGTTTTTAAATTTTTGAAAATTCTAATGGGTGTGTGTTCTAGGTCAAAATCTCACTTCATGAACTTGTAAGATATTGTTCTCCTCATACGCTTTGTCATTTGTTCTTTTGGTATCTGCAGTAGATTTTTCAAGGTTGATAAAGCATGACATGCAATGTAGAACGTGTATCATCTCGGAAATCATGACTACTGAACTATAAAAAATTTTGTATCAAGAATGTATATATGATTCTACGTTACCCACCAGTTACTATCATCCTACATTCCAATTAGTTTCATCAAGATGTTTAAAAGAGTCTCTGGAAATTTTTGCACACACATAATAGAATATAAACATCAAATGGCATGCAAATCAATCAAATTACTGTTTTTGAAAACGTACAACTCATAGGCAAATGGATAAGAAAAAAAATATATTTAAAATTTGCTTTACGACTTATAATTTTACCACCGGTAATATCCATATCTAAAACTGGTTTATAATTAACACGCTTTTATTAGCTTGACCTGTAACTTCCTAAAATTAAGTAAGGGAATATTACAACTCGTATCAGATCCTCTTCTAATAGTCATATCGCAATTCTAATAATAATAACAATATGGTCCATCGAGCTGACATAACGTCAATGAGATATGATGATGGAGGAGTGAGGTAAACACAGGAATTTCTCAATGGCTAATGAAAGGCTGTCGAATTTGGACTGGTTGATTTGTCTTAAACAGTCTTTGGTTACATATTGTAACCACAAGGATCTGATGATAGCGGAGAAACGTGGTCATGGGAACTTCTCAATGGTTAACATTTTATTTGAGTTTGAGCTCGTTTGACTTGTTTAAATGGACCATTCGATTACATATTGTAACCAGGAGACGGATGATCGACGATGGAGAAGAGAGATGGTCACAAGAACTTATCAACGGTTTACAATGAATCCACTGAGTTTGGACTCATTTGATTTGTCTCAATGGGTCCTTTTTTTACCAAAGCGTGTTTTCAGTTTTTTTTAAAACCATAATTTATTTATTTTAATATAAATGATACAATATTCAGAACAATATTAATTATACAAGATACAATATTCAAACCAGGTTAGAATACGGATATTGAAATAAGATTATCCTCACATAAATATTACTGATTTCGGTCAGTTACTCCCTAATTTTCCAGTAACAAAAAGAGTGTAGAAAAATAATTAAACCACGACCACAGACGTCAACGTGCTTAGAAGTTGTACACTTTGTTTAGCGATAAAAATAACATATAAGTAAACTCTCATAAATTTACACAAATCAGTAGTACATTAAAAATAAACTTAATCACAACGTAAATTTCGTTACAAGGAAGAATACTGAACGAAAAAATGCCACAAACAAAGTAACTACAACTTCTACGTTTACTTGAGAAAAATTGAGTGTAAACTTACTGGCGCCTCCATACGAAGAATCAACTGTAGATGAGCAGGAAAAGAAAGTTAAGTATATTAGAATGTTATATGACGAATTAATTTGTCAACGATATATATACAAATTCTATGTTGTGATGAATATTGTAGATGAGATTAATTAGAAATATATCTAGGTATAACTAAGGGTTTTTTGGAAAGGAAAAGTATTTACACAAAGTTTATTTAAAATTATCTTTTCAAATTGAGCAAAATAGCCAATGTTAAGCCTGTAAAGATGTTTTTCATACATTTTTTTTAGATAGAAATACTAGTATTAATTATTTTTAAGGATTCAATACTACGGTCAATTAGTTTCCATATTTTCCACAAAAAATGTTTATAGGAGAAAATTTGTAATATAATGGGTGAATTGTTGGGGTAATAAAACAATTCAATATAGAAAATACTATTCATACATTTTTCAACAAAATTTCATATTTTAGTTTAATATAACAATTATTTTATTTACTGTCTTTGAAGGAAGTTGATAAAATTATGACTATTTTATTTTGGAGAATAATATATTATATCAATTATGAGTCTTTATTAGATAAACTGACAATTTAAAATATTGTATATGAAGAATTATTTTCTCTCCTAACTCAATAATTGGAATAAATGGGTAGTATTAAGGCAATAAACTAATTCAATTCAAATTTGAACTGAATTAAAAAAAGTTCGAATATAAAACCACTGATTCCATAATATTCAAAAATCTTCCCATAATTTTAAATTCGTATGAAATAGAAGGAGATAAATTTTAACAGCGCATCCGAAGAGCTGCTGAGAAATATGAATGGCAACATGTACTGTACTCGTCTGCAACACACTTGATACGATGACTACAACCACTCCGCCAAAAGTGTAACGACTAAGAAGAAAAAGAAAATTTTTTAGTGTCTTGTGAAAACTTGTAGATGCGTGGTTAAGTATATGGTGGAGTTTAAGTTGGGAAAATGCAATATAATTGCAACAAAGGCCATCGCATGTCAATTGTCGAAAGTCAAAATAAAAGTGACAGTTTTGTTAAAGTTCTATTGCCGTCATTTATTACAAATCCATTTGAAAATTTGGAAGAGTGAAGTATACATAGAATACCGAAATATTTTTGTGAGATTTTTAAAAAGAAATCTCAAATTAATTCACGTCATTCATAATCCATCGTGCTCAATAATATTTACCCAAAAAAATACCCAGTGGAATTAGAACTCCTGCAGAACGGATTGGTCAGGGGGATTTTGGACACCGTTAGTAGCTTACAAGACGAAGTGGCAATATAAATGGCATACTTTGGGGTAACAAATCCGAGAATATCTTTCAATTTAGTCAGATAATTATCGATTGTTTAGTTCAGGTATTTTCCGGACAACCTCTATAAAAGGATACGATTAATGAATGCAAGATATAATATTAAATTAACGGGTAATATGATTACAATACTTTTCAAGGTTATTTAGTTTCCTGTGTTAGATGTCTACCACATATAATGAATATTGAAATTGAATATAAAATAATTATAAATTGACAAAGGAAACTATTTTGTAGATACCTTAAAATAGTTTTAAAAATTCAAGTAATTTAACAGAAATAAATTGTGCGCTAACGTAAAAAAATACAGTACAAACATTCAATAAATGATTCCAAAGTATATATTTTATAGGTCTAACAAAAAAAAGAAAATGGTGCAACGAAATAAGGAATTAAAATGAAAACTAGATTTGACTGACATCCAAATGAACTAAAACTTACATCAAGCGTCGGCGCGTGACAATCACGTCACGTTTGTGGTTCACATGATGGAATGCATGAGACGTAATGAAACAAATAGAACCAACACTTAAAACGAGCAGAAAAATAAAATACAAAATACTGTTAAGCCAGTTTTCACAATCACTTTTACATATATATAATCACTTATATATATACATATATATACATATACATATATATATATATATATATATATATATATATATATATATATATATATATATATATATATATATATAACCAATATCCACTATACAGATGTACGGCCAAACACGAAATCAAAAGACAAATACAGGAAACGGAAGAAGAGTATGACTGAAAGCTATGTACGAGTAAATGATGTTTCAATAAAAATTACAAAGTAAATAGAACATTGTCACATTCGTAAACGTCCCTTTAAAAAGCGTATACTTGTACGTATAGTGAAATTATACAAGCATAATTCTAAAACACATAGCTTCATTTTATTATTTAGAGTTAGACTATTATAAAATTATATAATTAAATCATATTATTTTACGTATCACAGTTTCACATAAATAATCCTGTTCTCTCTAGAGTTGGAATAATAATAATAACACATTTTCTGTGTATTTCTTTTTAATTTTCAGAATTAAAATAAACAATAAACAACGTTGTACAAATTAGATCTAGCTAAAACCTTCATCTGGTTTACAGATAGTATGCGAGGAGGTCTATTTAAAGAATACGATAACAGTTGTCCCGATTTTCAAGGACGAATAACAAACGCCGTAGATTGAAGACAGCAAATTTTTTTTATTTTATGTTAATTCATACACAACAAAATGTTATTAACTTAATTTCAAATATTAGTTGAATTACTTAAAAAGAAATAATCGTCCGTACCAGTTTCACCCGTAGTCACTATTGCCGGTGCGCTCCTTGGTCCGCGACCGATATTATTAGCAGCCACAACATACAGTTCGTACTCCGTGTAGGGCGACAGACTTCGTACAGAGTAGTACATTGTGATGATTCCAGAAATTTCGCTATAGGCCTGCAAAAAATACCATATCGACCGATTATGTATTAATTTTCGACTAATTTCATAACAGTTTTCACTGCGAAGAACAAACTAACGAACAATGCTACAAAATACATTGACAAAAAATGGATAGATATCTGTAATTTGTTATAGCTGCTATCACATCTGTAAAGAAAATCAGTAATTTTTTATAAAATTAATATTGATCTAATATAACTTTTGGAAATCGGCATTGACGACTAATTACAAGCGTAGGTTAAAATAGAATAATTACCTGGTTTGCGTATTTGGGTTTGAATTGGATTACGTAATACTGGGGATTCTCGGGTCCGTTGTATGACCAAGTCAATCGTACCGATGTGGCTGTAATCTCAGATGCTCTTACGTTCGTGGGTGCTCCGGGTAACGCTAAAATAAATATTTAACATAATTAACATGGTTTTTGTTCCTTCACTATGTAGGTATCAAACAAACGCCTTTGGCAATTACGTGAGAACTAATTTTTTTTATTTTTCTCACAACTTTTCAACAAGCGACCCGACTTACAAAATTATAATGAAATAGGCTCGGTTAACTATAATTTAATTACAGTCTGATAGTGGGTAGAAGTTGTTTTATCACGCAGAAGATAAATTAAATATAAGCGGATTATAATAAAATGTACATTATATAAAATAAAAATTGAGATAATGTACCTAAGCTCACATTATTACTGTGTATGTTTTTACATGCCACGCTACAATCGCTTTACTGCGATATGTTTGTCAGCTTGGTAAATTACAGAATTATTTTAATATTTACTTTACATTATCCTTAACACATTCTCAACAAAATATATTCCCACAAATGTCGCAACGAATGGATAAAACTTCGGTTACTTTCGGACGGATACGAACGTAAACGTGTACGACCTATTAGGACAATTCCAGAATTACACAAATCGGCGAAATTGTGCCCGCGACGTGTCCGCTTGATATTTGATTGGAGCGATTGGCCAACCATCATGACTTTATTACGAAATATATAAATCAAAGGTCTGCTAACGACAAAAGGTTCGTTACCACGAATTACAGATCGGAGATAAGGAACCGGCGAGCGGAACTAAAAAGAGCAGAGGGGATACCTCGTCCGAGCAATTTGTACCCCCCTCCTTCGGGGCGCTCCCTCCGGGATTCGACCGCGAGGTGCATTAAAAACTCTGCTCTTCGATATAAGGAACGAGCCCTAAAGTCCTGAAATATTTTTTTTCACTTCAATTTATTTTGACTTTATTTTAAATCAGCTTTAACTTTAAGGTTTTTTTTATTAACAACTTTATGAGTTCGATTGATTTAGAAAGTGAAAAGTCATTGTAATTATACAAGAAAATATTGGATTTAAAAGATTAAGACAATATTTAGACCTTTCGAATACAGAAAGAACCTATCAGAAAAGATCATAAACATTTACAATCATGCTTTTAGATGTGGTTGGATCGACTTCAAAATTTACTCAGAGAATATTCGAGAGACCAAATAATAAGCGAACGTATGTAACTTGTATGGTAGCGAGGATATCTGTACTTGGTAAGATTAGTTTCCAATCGTTGTTATGAAAAAAGGTAAAAGAGTGACCGATAATTCGTAAAAAATATAAAACAATTGGTATTGCGAGCAAGTAGTCGAATGGCGTCCTATTTGAATTTTAAAGTAGATTATTTTAAGTATTTATTACATTGTACTTTAACGACGGCAGTTTGCTCGACGACTCCGAGTACGCTGGCTGCGACGCACGTGTAGTTCTCAGACTCACGGATGTCAGTCAGTTCTAGCACGTTGCGACCGATAGGCTGCTTGTCTTCTGGAGTTATGTCTTGACCCATTCCTTTAAGTATTTTGTTATAATATTAGAATAAAAATTACTGTTGAAGGAAAATTCAAATAACATCGAGTATATAACATGTCAAATATTGCAATTATTATAAATGTTCAGTTTTAAATAAAAATGATATGAAAACTCCTCTATCGTTCTTAATGGTATATTATAGATTATTCGTTCTATTATAAGTCGCAATTTCCGTTAAACTAGTCTGATTCTTATGCTCTTTCTTTTATTTGAAATAAGAATGTACGTTTTCAGACCTTCATGTAGCTTATCAGTTATAAAAAATAATTTTAATACGGTTGCTACTCTCGAACTGATTTTTCCACTGTTATTAATTGCTTCTTTTAAATTCTTGTTCAATACTGTTATTTAGAGTTGGTAACTTGACTCACCCACTGTAACGTGACTTACCTTTCCTCCATCGCACAGTGGGCATTGGCGATCCATAAGCAACACACTGTAAGGTAAGGTTTCCACCGAGCATCACCTCGCTCAACGGTGGTGGTGGGATTGAAAATTGCGGCGAGACGCGACGCACTGAAAAAAATACATATAATTTATCAATAAATAAATAAATACTATTAATTAATATAAAAAAATATAAATATTATTTTTAAGAAAAAATATATACATCGTCACGTACTATTAAACAGATAAAGATATTTTTTTCAATATGAATTCTTTTTAATTCGTCTTTTTAAATTTAAAAAAATATACACTCAGTTTCTATTATTATGAAAAATCTATTAACTATGAAAATTGCTTGTGTTTTAGACTGTTTAAAGTAGATGGAATAAAATATTTTATTCCATCTGAATGGACACTCTTTGGACGCCTACGTTGATTCGCTAGATGCTGCAATCAGCCTCAGAACTGGTGTTAAGTTCAACCACGTTAGTATTTGTAAAAAAACAACCACTGCAAAATTCGGCATTTTTCCGATCCGCTCCATTAATTCTCTCAAATATGCGATCCTACAATTACTAATAGTCTACATCCGTTCATTACTTAGTAGTTTGTTTTTGTTCCCATGAATGCCCTATTTTGCTTCAGAACTCAATTTGTTTCAGGTATAATCTACAAGATGGGTAACGATTTTTTTGGACCTTAATAGATACCAATTAGGTAGACCATATGTTGGAGAGCATGTAACTAAAGTGGATGTTACATGTTATAGAAATTGTTATCAGTAACTATCTCTTATTGAGGTCGGAAAGTACTTCCTCTGCGCAAATAAAAGATGTATCTCTATAATCGAATAACATAACTAAAAAGCCGACATAATCTTTTAATAACAATAAGTAAGTTGGCTAATACCAATAAATTGAAGACTTAATACAACTGTATTTACACAGACTTACACGAACGTTCATATTACATCTACTGTCTGCTATCAATCGTTTTGTATTTAACCCATGGTAAGTACTAGATAACCTGTATAAGGTATACCTAGTGTGTATGTTTAAATCAATAGTTAATATAAGCGTACCTATTAATTATCTAGGTGCAGATAAACGGTTTTCATTATATTTGTCCGTTTCCTATAAAATAGTGCTAAGGTAACCCACATGTATTATTATCGCTATATACGTGACTTTAGTTTGTGTGATCGCTATAAAATATGTAGATTCTGGACAAATAGTAGTAATTGTACTTTATATACATTTATGACAATAAAGACGAATCTTTAATCTCAATATTTTTATACAGATAATACTGAATTAACCTGTTCTTATTTGCAATTTTTATTATAATTAATTCTTAAATTCACGTGTTTCTTTATACAGTCGATGAATCCATGACCTTAATATGTTCTCAAAGTTAAAATTAAGTTACTATATGAATGCAACATTAAAAAAACTTTAAAATATGGAGCTTTCAAGTTAATATATGTATTTACGAGATTCCAGTACCGAGTGTTAAATTATTAACAGAATCCATTTCAACATGCATTCGCCGTTGTGAACGACCAAGTTTTACCACAAAGTTTCCACGTTTAAACACTCTGTAGACCGTAAATAGTCTATGTTTCCTGTCACAAAATTTTCTCTATTTTTTTCTCCACCAACTTCGTTTAAAATTTAAAACACAAGCGCCGGAAGTCTTTTCAAGCGCCAGGGAGGGCATTTCAAACGAACTTTCGAGTTGATTTAAAAAGTTGTCATCGTGAAAAAGATGTGTTAAAATTTATGATGTATATAGCTCCATATGCTTGTAATTACTAGGCTTAAGTATAATGTTATATTATCTTCAGCATTCAGCAACCGGGTGTTGCGATACACATTTAAGCATATTTTATGCGTTTTATTCTTTAAATGGTTTGATTTAAAGCTAGACAGCTTAGCATATTAAGTTAGAAGTTATTAAATCAAAGATTAATAATTTTCAATATTTTTTTTTTCTAATTTTTCATTTAAATTTATGACTCCTAAAACTATGTTCACTGTTCAAAATATGGATATAAACATATATAAACAAAATCTATCACAAGTAAAAGTTGCATATTTAGGATCATAAAAGTATATTAGGAAAAAAGTAGACATCGGAAAACTCATATATTTATACACATTTAAAAAGAATATTCGATTTTCGAAAGACTATACATTCTTAACTAATTTTTGGAATAAAATAAGTAAAGAAATTAAAATAATTAATTGAATAAATGCTTGCCGTTGTGAACAGTCATATACGATGGAACAAAACCGCAACTTGTACATTGATGCACTATAGACCAGCAACTTATGAGAAATGAAATGCATTGTACGCTTTTTGCATACATATATCAACATTCGCGAAGAAGGAAAGCTTAAATCATTAAGATTTAATATTATTATACTATTACCATTTGGTATTTTTATTACGGTTATAACTTTTAGACAGTTATGATGGGGTAAGAAATCAAGTTTAACGGTAATTTTTTTTAAGATGCGGTATACAGGGTACGCAGTATGCAGCCTAACTAACATCGCCTTTCTGATAGACGTGCATCTTTTGAAGACAAATATAATCATATTAAACTTACAGTTAATAATAGAAAATATAACTATTACAAATGTGGTAGACGTGAGAACGAAAAAAATGGTGTGAGCGATAAATCATCAAAATTGTATAAAGTTAATTTTTAAAAGCATATAATTTTTAGTTACCAAAACGCATCCGGATTTCCTCGCTTTGGGAAATGTAAATTTAAAGCATTATCATGTTCGTTTTGCTTTTAAAATTTAAATGCAATGTCTACGGTATATCTGATTTCCCTAATATATATGTACCCACATACACGATTAGCTACAAATGTGCCTGTATGAAGATGGGTAACATGGTGTCGCTCGTAAGACACTATCGTCTGTAACAAACTAAGGTTAAGATACGAGAATAGGATAGATTTTCAAGCACAGGGACGCGTACGCCCAATGACCTAGTCGTTGGGCGGGATTATGTAAATGAACGTCGGAAGTGGGATTTGGCAGATAGACCGACAATGGGCGGGCGGCCGATGACACACGATCGCAGCGGCTCGAGCGGGGCGGAGGCGGCCCGTAATTAAATCGGTGCAATTATTGCCCGGACGTTGGCAAGTTTTATTGTGTTGTGCGTATTCGCTTCCAATTAAGAGGACCCGCGCTCTCAATTAAAACGCGTCCAAAATCCGGGTTAGTCCCAGTCGAACCGCTAGGACGACCGTATTTTTTGCAGCGTTTATTAATTAGTTAATTGAACTTAAAAGGAAATCAGATGAATAACTAATAATACAACTCCCTTGATTGATTTTTGTATTCAGTTAAGAAGGTTTAGCCTAATGATTTTCATAAATCAATCAACATATATTCAAGTCAAATATATTATTTGCGAATTTTAATTAATCCCACCTTTGTTTTAGGGTTCCGTAGAGAAACAAGAAATCTTTATTTCATCACGTCCACTCGCCCGTCCATCCATAACGTTACAGCTTTGCACGTTTTATAGTTTTAAACACACTCTTGTGTGTATGCAATTTTGCAAGTAGATATTTATATATGGAGATCTCAAATCTAATGCATATTTATTTAAATATACACGTGTAAGGTGGGTGGCGAAACGAAACTGTTCGTGTGTCGTTCCGTCGAGTGGTGCACCGTCGCACCGGTCTCTTAAAAGGAAATTGAGGTTTTGTTTATAACTTGGCAAACATTTCTGCACAATGATCTCCAATGTCGAGGGGTTACACTTACGAGTATATCGCGCTAGCTATAATGTGTAACTTCACTGACGTTGTCAATACATACACACATAGTTCCTTTAGTAGTGATCGTAACTGGAGAAAATAGGGAGGTAGATAAGGTCGGCATCCGTCCGCTCGCGTTCGGAAGCGAGGCCGTCTCTTCCGTAAATAATGTTACCGCGGGTTCCGGAAATAAGATAGCCAGACGGACAAATCGAATCATGGACGGGCGCAATGCCGGGATAGGGTTGATTTCTCGGGCCGCGTACAACCATATACGTGACTGATGCCTTTTGTAGTAATACACCCTGCCGTAGGTATGAAGCGCTTTTACGACTTTTACCTACACTTATTTGCCGGGCGCGCAAGTGGAACTGATGAATTCGACTTCCGATAGTTAAATCGTTTTTTTAAATATAACTAATGCACACTTAAGAAGTTACCAATTCTTGTACTGAAAATAATTTTAAAATCATTTAAACTAAGTTAGATACGACACTCCGTCAGTTCTGTATGTGTGTATGTGTGTGTATGTGTGTGTGCGTGTGTGTATGTGTGCTTCTATTTCGTGCGTTCGCGCGTGCGTACGTGCGTATATGCTTGCGTAAATGTGGATGTGCGCACGTGTGCTGCGCGTATTTAGCGCATTTTCTTTATGTTATTAGTTATTTTCTTGACAAGTTCACACAGTCATTGACAGCTTTATTAAACTTTATATAACGAAAGATAACTATGTACGTCTCCATAGCAAGATATAATATTTACTTTTACCTAAGGTATTAAATGTAAGATCTCAGTGGGAAGCAGTTAGCGCTTTACCTCTACGAGCAGTCGATCCGTCACTCGTCGGTTATTAATGATGCACGGCGAAAAGTATAACGACGCTGCGATAATCCCAGAAATCCCCATTTTGACATTCATTTGCATAATCCTGGCCGGGCGGGGCCGCTCCAAACTTGTACATCACCCGGTGACCTCGCATTAACGAGATAATGTTATGCACACGGTGCCTGCAGAGGGTTCGGAATACGGCCCCGTCGTCCTATTGGAGTATGTTGTGGCTTTATTTTATTTGTCGATTATAATAATATTTACTGACAGAAAATGCATATTAAATATTTTTAAAACATTGATATTTAAATGTTTGAAAAAAAATAATCCTGTAAAATATGTCCCATGGATTTAATTATTATTAGAGAGTATATTTCTAATATCAGTGTTCGAAAATTATTATTAAAATAGTATGTGAAAACCACACAATTGCCTAAGAAATTATGTGGTTTTCACGTTCATTTTGTTTTGATGTTGAACCGTAGATTTGTACTAAATACGTGTCGACTACATTATATATATATATATATATATATATATATATATATATATATATATATATATATATATATATATAAGCCAAATACCATACTTTGGCTGACGGCAAAAAACATCTAAAACCACACAGCCTATAGACTTGAAATTTCGCACGTATTAGTTTCTAGATATACTAAAAAATAATTTTTCGAAAGTCAATCCCTAAAGGTGTGAAAACGGAGGTGAAATATTGTATGGCAATTTCGAAATAATTACAGATGTGAAAATTTTATACTTAGACTCTCAAATATAATTTTTTAGAAATTCGCTAACCGTCAATAATTATTATATAAAACTATGAAAAAAAAACATGAAGTCATGGTCCCTTTTTGCCCGGGCAAAGCTGGGACGGGTAGCTAATTGTCTGCATCTACAAAAAATATAATAATATTATGTTAAACTTTTGGAGAAAATTAGAATGGTTAAACTAAAGAACTCCACGACCTTCCAGTAAATAAAGATATAAACATAATTATAATTATGAAAACCTAATATTAACTGAAGACATAAAATATAATTAGAAATTCTCCCGTGAAAGAACTTAGCTTTTAATACATCAA
Organism: Druceiella hillmani; assembly: GCA_039881145.1. Taxonomy (NCBI): domain Eukaryota; kingdom Metazoa; phylum Arthropoda; class Insecta; order Lepidoptera; family Hepialidae; genus Druceiella; species Druceiella hillmani. The sequence continues at coordinate 689,932 of JAYKKI010000059.1, forward strand.
GATCGTAATATGGAAGCATTATCTGTCGCCGTTGGCGACATGAACCCATTAAGTAACCAAACTCACGATCGCCTAATTTCTTCACCATACAACTTCTATCGCGCGCAGAGCGCGGCGTCTGCGAGTACCACCTCGTCCCATTACGGTAATTGCCGCCGTAAATTTTACACTAAAAAATGATTAAAGGAGATGGAAGTCGGCCGCCGTGGGTTTGAGAACTGATGCTCTCCCGCCGACTCGGGCGGGTCACACTCGTTTACATTCGCGCGAAACACATTATCTAAATTCCTTATCTACCATCATCTAAAATATTATTTATTAAATTTAGTATTTATAATATCGTTCTTGTAAATGTTAATATTTATTTGTTTTTTTTCTATCTAGTTTCGTCACTTATTAGCGTTCCTTGCCTATTTTTAATAGATACAATAATAGCGCGTGATAGCGCCTTTATAATCTAAAATATTATTATAATCAAAAATATTAAAACGAAAACTTATTAATTTTACAAGGTATGCGAAGAGTATAGCACTTTATTTGTCAATATAACAACTTGCCCAATCATCAGTGTTATACTTTCATGAAAAGCAGCATGTTACTTAGCCAACCTTATTTGTCTGTAGTAATCGAGACTAAGATCTGATGACAAGTGTCTCACCTACCAGAGATAGAAAATTTCTCATTTAAGAAACTATCTCTGAATAAGGCATTCACAAAAAATGTATTTCGGCAAAAATATTCTATACTTATTGTTGTTGATGCCTCAATACCCGCTTAAATTCAACTTTAAGTTGACTTAAATTCGACCTTGTATTTTTTAATAAAACTAGAGTTCATTACAATTTTGACCGATACTGTGATCGCACTACTTTTTGTTTCTAACGAAAATTAGGATAGCCTTGTATTATGTATCTCTGATTTGGAAAATCTCTTCAAAGTGTACACTTTCCTTGCACCAAGAACGGGATTCCATTCTCAGATACTAGTCAATGTACACAAATGCAGCACTTATGTTGTGGCCTAACTTTCAAAGCCTTTTAATTGTCTTTTAAAATATTTTGTAAATCTGCTGCTTCAAGTTTAGCAAATAGCCAACAGTATGGATATAGTAAGGCGTAATAAATGTAAAGTAGAAGAATGGCTCTAGGTCGGAAGTGAATTACCTCAGTACAAAAGTGGAGTTCAGTCTTAGTCTCCATGGTCCACGGTCCAAGCATGGCTTTTGTCATCATACACAATGTTCAATATCAGAACTTTGTTAATTATTTAACAAAAACTGAGTCTTGCCTATTTTGATTTAAAAAGGTCCTCTGTCGCATCGGCGCCTACATTTTTCCTACAACTAAAATTATTGGGAATAGCTTTTCTTGTAATAATTTACTACCTTTTTCTTGAAATTATTTTATGCAATCCGGAAATTGTACAAATTTATTCCATTTTGTTTGATTTTGACCTAGGCTGGGAAAATGATATGGGTCACTTTAACATCATTGCCATAAATTTTACCGAAAGTCTGCAACATATCGTTAGCCTAAAGCTTTTTCAAAAATACGCAATATCCACGATTCATCAATATGATATTAATGATAGTTTATATTATTAGATAGAGTTTGAGAAATAAACACTGTTTGAATAATTCTAAATAAGTTATAGTTATAAAGAAATTACTCAATGTAGCAAGTTAAGAAGCTACATTGAGTAATTTCTGTGTTAAATTACAGAAGATTTATTAAGTAGTAATGTCTGTGTTAAATTAAGAATTTGAAGTTCGCAACAAATTACATAAAGGTGAGTAAAATACTCTGTCGCATAATTCCGCCAAAGGTATAAACAGTCTTTAAAAGCAGATTTGACGGATTTTCAGTTTTAAATCGATTTCGAATAACAATAAAGAATTATAGTCTAATTGTTGTAACAGCAGAATTTTTCTCCTTCATATTGAGTTTAGTAGGTTAGTCGATTTCAATTCGAAAACTCAAAACCGTAACGTACGAAGCAATGACGTCAAATTATTCTGTGTTCCATTTACACTATCGCACTATGGTGGTATAGTTGTATTTAATATATAAGACGAAACGATATTCCCAAGGTAGGTAATATACCATTCTTAGCGTTTATTGATTTTTTTACGAGTTAATTAAAACAATTACACTCTATATAAGAAAGCATAAAACTTTAGAAAACTCCGCAAACGCTTAGAGCAAGGAACGTATTTTAAAGGAAATATGCTGAACTTTATAGCTTTTGGCCGAGCTTACGAAGCGAAGAATGTAGTATGGTCGGCTTTCTCTTCGACCGCACGCCTCTGTCCATAAACAATGCGGCAGGAATGGTGTATGTGCCGGTCGGTAGGACGTGACGTCAGCGCCCCTCCTTGATAGATTACCGACGTATGACAGTTTGACGTTAACTGCAAGTAAAATGTTGTCTCTACGGGTGTAGGGTTTCTATGGGAGGTTAGCGATTTGAGGTTACAGATATTAACGTGTATATAAAGAGGAAGTTAATAAAAAAATAGAAAGTGAAAGATCAAGAAACAAGTGGTGGGACTAATTTAATTAAATTTTGATGTAGATGTGAATGTTGGAAGTCGAGTACTAAAAGCATTGGCATTCGGTTATTTCAGCTCACTGGGATACTTGAGAGATTACTGCAATAGACAGGACATACTATTTAAAAAAACATCAGATTCCATTGTTCTGCTGGAGAAACCCATTATCTTTATAATTATAAACATATTTTTACTTGGTTATTTGTTTTTATCTAATCAAGTAAGAAAAACCATTGTTTATAAAATTATTATAAAATAAACCACTTTATTGCAAAAACAATTTATCACAAAATCGTACCGAGAGATAACTTGGTACATTTTGTATTCTTAAAAATTTTGCGTATAACATCCCCCATGTTTGAGATTAAATAGACAAATACTAAAATTTATTTTTATTGTTTCTATTTGTCTGTTAAAGACTCACACAATAACTATTGGACCGATATGAGTAACAATTTTCACTGAAGAATGCTTGGGATTGCACTAAATAATCCTTAGAAAACGTTTGTCATTTGATCAATTTTTTTTATTTATCACTCAAACTCTACATATACTCAAATAGTACTGTATAAAAACTACTGGGTCGATTTGATTCGGACTTTTACTGAAATGATACTTGAGGTGCAGATTAAAATCCAAGGTACCTTTAGTTTTGATTGATTATTGTTTTATCTACTGAAAATGCAATTACAAGAATTCGCTTATGCACTAAGAATCAAGTACACGGACTTAAGTACTTGAGGAAAGAAATTGTCGGAACCATCTTGGGGTTTCAGCTTAAAATTTAAATTAATATTAAGTTATATTAAGCTTTACGTTAAGATATAAGTAACTGCAGATAAAATGTATTTAAAATTTATAATTATATAACTATAAATTAATAAATTATATAACTATAAGTTATCTATTCTTACGGTAATAGACCATAAGGAACAAAAGATATTATTTTCTTTTAAAAATCGAAAAATTTTACTGCGGACAACAAAATACTCGAAATGGAAATGAAACTGGCTATGTTTATATCCCTTTATTCTTTACTATGTACTCGATAAAATGACGTGCTCACATTTACATATTCCTAAAGCTTTATTACTTGAAAAATGTCGTTATATTATTATTCATTTAATGAAGACAACTTTGAAAAATGAAAGACACTTAAACTGCCAGAATAAACACCCACACTAGACCGTATACAGACACGCAATAGTACCTATTGCGTGTCTGTGTACTTAGCTAAAATTCGATAGACGAACCTACTTATAAAAGGAAGAAAGCAAGACAAAAATAGGAAATAATTTACATGGAATCCACACCGGGAGTGACAGGGTACGGAGTGAGTTTGCAAGCAGAATTAAGATAGCAAAGAGCGACCCGAGCGTCGCTGACAGGCAAAGTATTGGCTGGATTTTTACAGCATCAATCTTCACAGTTAATTGTTCCCAGAGCTTTTATGAGTCTTTATAAATAAGGCTGTATATGTCATTTTCTCTTCGCGACTTCACCTCTCTCACATATTCGTGCTAAAGAATAATTTTGTGACGACGCTTTAACAATTTGCGTCACTCGACGTAGAAATTCCTAGATAGTAAGGTTCGTACGATGCTGCTAGACTTTTAAGAGCTATTATTTTAACTATCGCTCAGACCTTATTATTAATTCAGGTTTGCTCAGCCCTACTACGTTAATGATATATTTTAATTAAATGTGTTACAAAAGTTATTTAACGCCAAATAACATTATTTAGTAGCACCACTATACATCAATAAAATTATAGGAGGCGTTCAACATTTTGCAGGTTCAAGTTCCATCAGATAATATACATAAATATGCACATAAATGAGTGTATCTATTTATATCTTTTACATATATTTATGTCGTGTGTGTAGATTTCTCGACTTATCATTCATAAATATTAATATTACTTCATTTACTAACATTTCCATAATCATGATGACAAAAAAGGATGGCGTAAACTAGTTATAATAAATATGGAAATCTAGAACACATATTGGATTTACTTCGAAACTGTGACTTTAAATGATAGATAATCCAATATACAAAGTATACCAGCATGTTTCTTTAATTTATAAATGGTCTACTTAAAATATCAATCTGAAAATTTTCCAATATCTCGGACATGATTTATATATCTATATTTTGAATATATTTGGCGTTAATTTTGTAGAAATTCTTTATTCACAATTAAATGAAACTACGTGATGTAGCATTATTTCTACTTTCTTTAAATTCTTTACGACGACCTAGGTTTCGTTGTATTACAACATCTTCAGGTGGACTATTAGCAAAGATCTTTGGCCTTTAATATTAATCTTTGCTAATAGCCCCTCTGAAGATGTAATACAACGAAACATAGGTCGTGATAAAGAACTTAAAGAAAGTAGAAATAATACTACATCACGTAGTTTCATTTAATTGTATCTATATTTTCTTAAAAATAAAATTAAAAATATAATTAAACAGTTGAATTTTTTAACTATCTAATAACAAAATTTTATAAGTAATATTGGGTTAGCTTAAATGTTTTTAACCACTAGTTTGGGATTTTTCTAGAAAGGTTGTCGAAATTTCGAAAATATTTTATTATAAGTTACAAATAGAAAGAAGTACACTCCGCAAATGACAATGCTACACGCGAATTATATCAAAAATGGATTTAAATTGACGCGAAGTACGGACTCTTTAGATTCATAAGTTAATATTTGTCAATAATTATAGATATTAAAATGCAAATTAGATTAGCTAAAGCAATTATTAACTGTGAATGAGAAGTGTGTTACAGACTTATGTTAATCACACATGGAAATTGGGTTGGTGTTGAACAACAGGAGTTTCGATAAAAAAATTTGCACTTAATACCATAAAAGTAATGGTCACTGGTGGAATATCAAGAGTTAAAAAAGTTTAGTCTGCTTGTAAATAATAACAATCTTTACGTATCTCGCATACAATACGTAACTATAAGGATAACAATTCATCACATTTTATTTGGGATTTACACGTAAAAGATTTGCATTCAAAATTACTTATCTTAAGTACAAAACTTACGGTATCAGCGAAACAATGAAATTAAATGGGAAGCGAGCCCCGCACCTGAAAAATGAACCGCTACGGCGAATACCGAGTGCAACGATACGCAAATCCAGCAAGCAGATCCGCAATAGCATTATGAAATTAAAAAGAGTCCCGCTCTCGCTGACAAATAGACAGAGCGGAGCATACAAAAAATTCAATTTAAAAGCAATTCGTCGTCGCGCGTGGCTCCCCCTTGGCTCGGGAAACAATGCTGACGACATAGCTGCGGGCCACGTCATATTTCACAAGGCGGAGAGACTACGACTCGCTGCCTACGACCGCTACGAGTGGCAATCGTCGTCTTATAGACTTTAAAAAATGTAAACGGCACAACCATTTATTGAAAAAAAAACTCATAATTTTAATGTATATCTCATTTTCTTCAATTCGTTGTTAAACTATACAACGTAGAATGAATTACAAGTGTTGAAGGCTTTGTGAAATAAAACACGGAATTGGTTAGAAAGGAAGGGAAATAATAAAAATAGATTATACAATAGTTGACTTCTCTTAAAAACACATTATTTAAACTGGCGTATAGCTTGTTCGCAACAAAACAGTTACTGTAGCCTAGTGAGTATAAACGCATAGGTTACCCAGGTTGGCGCGGGTTCGATTCTAGGCATAACTATCATTACTTTATTACCCGGTGGCATATATTGACATAATGAGCGCACCATCAAATCATAGCTCTCACCACATTCGGATATGAAATATTTTGATGTAAATTAAGTGCAAGTCTGACGTATGATGTGCCGTATGAGCGTGTGTAATTTAATGTTACCTAATCGCTGCTTACCCACCTTAAGAAGTAACGTTATGATATACATAGATTTTACCGCAAATTACTAGGAAAAATTTACAAGTAATCATTTACAAACAATATACAATAAATACGAAATGTCTGATAGGATAATGTAACCTTTTTGGTCATACTTGAATTTAGTTGAGAATTTGATAAATTACGTTCTTGGATTTTTTGAAAAGGTCCCAAAAACTTACAGTTTAACTGGCAGAATAATTTTTAACGTAAGCTCTTATTTAAAAGTTTTTCGACATTTTCAATGACTTTGAAGTTATTCTCGAAAACGTTATTTTTGGGGTGGTTTTATTTTGAAAATGTTTGACGTTTTTATTTCGGCAGTACATTAATTAGGCTTTAATCAACATTTTGTGCAGTTTGGGTTTTCGTTCAATATTTTAGATATTATTTGACTGAACTAAATAATTAGTCATAAATGAATAAATTGTTTTATTGAACGTTTAGTTACACTTTAAGCTTAAAGAATCAAACAATAGCTTTCCAATGCTTTCAGATACTGCATTAATATTTTATAAAAAACGAGTGCAGTTTATCACCAATAATACTTTGACATTTTTTTGATATGACATAAAGAGTACACATTCAAAACGACATATTAAAAATATATTGCGGCTCACGATTATCTATAGTAAAAAAATCGATTCGAAAAAAAATACTAAGGAAAAATATCCTGAAATTTGTACATTCCTAACTGCTTATCATTAATTTCACAAATACAAAAGAATAAAAGTGTTTTAATGAAAATAATATATATATATATATATATATATATATATATATATATATATACACTCGCTCTCACACACACTCACAGATAAAAGAAAAAAAGTTAAAATAGACGCAAACAAAATCATTGAAGTAGGAAATTTTTCAAATTTATTTTTCAAATTTCTTGTAATAAATAATCGCGAGTCGCAATATATTTTCTGAAACAGGTTTTTTTTAATGCATTTTCTTTTACTTACATTTTATACAAAATATCATTGGTGCTAAACTGTCTTTTATAATGAATGTTTATTTCTCAGCAGAAGTATTTAAATTACGATGTACAAAATTTAATGTCCAGGCAGAGAATGACGATAGGTTCGATTATTAAAAACGCACAGATACTGAAAATATGAGTAGAAATTATATGTATATAAAGAATATAAAGGGACGAGAGAAAAAACTGGATAACAAAAAATCTATTAGACGGATTTTCTCGCATGGTAATTTTTGCATTTGCCCAGGAGCAAAGAGAGAAAAAAACATTTTTTTTTATATTTAATGAAGTCGTAGGCACAGTTAGTTGAGTAATATTTGAGCTTTGAGCAGATACAACTGAAACGTATTAGGAAGGAGGGTAGCGCAATTATGAAAAAAAGTTGACTGAAATCATAAAACAAAACAAATAATGAAAAATGTAAAATCTCAATTAGGCGAGAAGTTTTGTAAGTAAAATGAGATTCGTAATTCATATTAGCGGTAGCAAAAAAGACTTTCTCATTTCATTTCATAATGCCGAAATTAGATAATAACTACAAATATTTGTACAAATCGTTAAAAAACGAGACAAAAATACAGAAGACAGCTATCGAAGATAGAAGGCGATTCTAGCTCTGTGGGGCTCTTGTGCCACTTCATTATTATATGTCGCTCCATCTCCAGCCTCTGGCACTTATCAGCGGTGACAGAAATGGCATTCGCCACCTTTTCTTCATAAATATTTAACATTATTCACCGCCGCCCGGCCGGTCATCAATAATTCGGCGGACAAACGGCTGCGCGGCGTCGTCGCCCGCCTATTTTTTTCACCCGCGAGACGTCAGTTCTACGAGTCACCTATTTCACTATATAAATATAACGTTGCGATAGTAAATGTTACCGCACATACACAAATATATATATATATATATATATATATATATATATATATATATATATATATCGCTCGAAGATAAACGTGTGGAATAATAATGCATTTAGACTATCAGAATTGTTACGTTCTACATTTGTTATGGATCAGCGCTCAATAGCGATTAAGAATTGTAAACGGCATCGAGTGCAAACTTATATTTAATTTAGAATGTCTCTTAATAGTATGTGTGTTTATTACAAATTATGTGTGTTTATTGCAAATTATGTGTGTTTATTACAAATTATATTTAATTTATCTTAATAGTATGTGTGTTTATTACAAATTATGTGTGTTTATTACAAATTATATTTAATTTAGAATGTATCTTAATAGTATGTGTGTTTATTACAACTTATATTTAATTTAGAATGTATCTTAATAGTATGTGTGTTTATTACAAATTATGTCACGACACACTTATTTCGAGACAAATTTGGACATTTTTGAAAATTAGTCTAAATTTTTTAAACCTAATTACGAACGGAAATTTTAAAATTAAAGAATCGAAACATCAGGAACATTTGTACAAATAAAAAGCAAACCACTTGTATATAAATTTACTTATCTAAATAATACTTACGCGCATGAATTAGAATCTGACCTTTTTTACTGATCCTCTGCTCAACTTCAATCTTTTTTTTGACTAATATCATGAGGTAATATTTAGAAACCATATTTTATTAAAAAAAAAAATATATATATATATATTTATATATATATATGCGTGTATATATATATATATATATATATATATATATATATATATATATATATATATATATATACGGTATCCAAATGCTTCATTCTATTTATCCTCCTTTTATCTTTATATGTAATATATCATTGTAACATCTAAGAGAAAATTAGCCACCTCATTGTGGATAATTTTCTATGTAATTATCACATGGAAAAAACTTTGTTTTGTATATTACTTTTATTATAAATATTATATTTTGTCTACAAACGAAAAAAAACATTTATTATCGCCGGATAATCATTACATAATGAGTTGTATTAGAAGTCATATTGCACAACAATGTTAATATGTTCTTAAGTTTATGTCTCATTCTTTTCAAAACAATATACGGAACAAAGTCTGAAAAACTCACAAAACTTTACGACATGACATGGACGTTGCATATTTATCGTCCCTATTACCCGCATTACTCTCAATAACGTGTTTTGTAAATTCTAAATACAAAATTTCACGAGTGGCTATTGAGAAAACCTGTGAGTATATACGTAAATATTTCCAGGTATTCTCAATAACAGGTTATAAAATTAATTACGGAGAAAGAGATTGAATATAAGATATATTAGAAATAATTGTTAAAAAAATAATTGCGTTTATGCTGATCCTCACCGCCTATTTATTCACGAGCGACAGTAAAACAAATTAATGAAATGTGCTACGGCCTGTTCTAGCTGTGTAAAATAAAAATTTATTAATTAAATTATCAATAATTAATTGGAATCACTCAGGACAAACTTCATCCAAAGCTAACTATAAATATTTCAGCTAGCACCAAATGCAATTTATCGTACATTATTAAAAAAGATTTGAATACATTTTCATATTATAAAATCTATATAATTTGTTTTTCTGTTTCCAAATTGCTTGGACATTTCTTGCATAAGGGAGCTATGTTTTTCAAGTATCCCTATGCGTTTATGCATATATGTAGGATCCTTTTTCGTTGTAGAACTCTGATGGCTTAATGTATTTTAATATATGAGGTATCGTTTAATTTGTCTTCAGTCGAATCGTTTAATATAACGTAGTAAAAGAGTATTAAGTTCAAATATCAAATAAATTAGGTAAAACCAAGTTAAATTAATAAAAATAAATTAAAATCTTAAATTGAAATAAAAATAAATTAAAATTTAAAAATATACGTTCCCTAAAAACATATGGTACAGGGCATTTTTTATTTATACAATAGTCTTACTCACTGATCATCGAAATCTATAGCGCACTTTCAATTGCTGGATAATTTGGAATTAATAGTTAAATGGTGTCTTGTTAATTAAAATGTTTATAGATATAACTATGTGCTTATAAAATATTCATTTTAATATATAATTTTTTGAATATCATTTTCGTATAGATTTATGACTATTTTTTTATTTCTACGTATACTCCACCAGTTTGGCTCATCTGTACTTTGAATACAGAGATTTTAAAAATTAAAAAAATAAACAGACAAAATTTCATTTATATCAATATTATTTTTAGCGTTATAATTCAAATACTGTTTTGGTAATAGAATCGCTTGTACTGCTAGTCCATGAGAATACATGGCGACCCTAATAGTTAACAGAAATTACAGTCGGTTATCCCAGCGTATGACCGTGGGCAACAATGTAAACGTCTTCTACATCGAATTGCAGAAAATTAATATTCATCATGAACATCCATAATAACACGAAGCTTGTTTAAGAAATAAATTTTTACTCGCTGCAATAAATTCGTCTGGACCCGCGTACACAAATGGTCCAACAAAAATGTTAACTGGTATTATTAACAATTTTAATTAACACAATACACAGCATCTTGGAACCGAAATGAAGTAAATAAATCACGCTTAACAGCGGCTGGTCGAGTAATAAAACCACAAAAAGGTAAACAAAATTAAAATGAAAGCGCTGACTGCTGTTCTCTTGCTCAAATGAGTATTATAATGTGGGGCGGCGTAGAACTGGGCGGGCGGTGCACGTGCGACTAATTGCGGCATCCGCCACTGTCTGCGATCCTTCCAAATTGTCTGCTCGTAGACAGCACGGACGGTCATTGCATATTAATTTATTCACTTGAGATGAACAATCAAATATGATTGACTTGCGTACATTTTTATAATTGTAGGCAAACCGCAAATATTTTCAATAAGTCTCGAAATTTGTCTACTAAAAAGTGTTCTAAATTAAAAAAAAAATGTTTTAAAAGATGTTTTCTACATTCCTTACTTATTTATTTATTCCTCCAATAATATCATTGGCCAACATACGACTTGTCTGTATGGTTACTACGATAACTAATATAAAATAATTAAATATTTAAATGGACAGAAATAAAATAAACATGTTAAGAGCGAGTAGAATCAGCACTGTGAGGGTTTCGCACACTTCTGGACATATTATAGATTTATCTACATATATATATATATATATATATATATATAAACATTATTTTCATATAAACGTTACTTTCTACCATGTAAACATAATGCATAGTATATATTTGGCGGGCGTGAAATGTCGTGAATTTCTCAAAAATAATATAACATTCAAATCATCCCTAAAGTTCTCCGGTAAACTTTAGCTGAACTTCTGGCAACGTTGTTTTTTTCACAATTTTTATTTTTGCAATTTCAGATGTGGAGGGGAGGCAGAGTTATTTTTTGTAGACAGTTTCAACATTACAAAACTAATAGTAAAATCCTTGTTATAATTCATTGTTTCTATCTCTATTCCACAAAATAAACGAATCATGATCCATCAAAAATTTCCGCGGGAATTTCGAATGATAACTACTGAAATATATGCGAGTTAATATCTTTATTTCATGCAAAAACTCATTAACGACATCAAAATCTTTCTGAGAAAGCTTTCATAGACATTTTTAGCAATATCTATGAAACCGTTTTACACAAAACTCTAAAATAAATAGTTTGTAATTGTTATAAGTCGCTCTTTCAATTGATGTCTCACACGACACAAGAAATAAAAATAAATATCATGAAGTTTATTCCACTTCTCTAAAATTATATACGAATGTGATGCTTTGTCAATGGGCCAAAATAGGAATGTTCGCGTCAAGCGGATTCTATGACATACGGTTATGAACCGCTGTGAGAAACGGACCAATAATACTAGTACGGAACCTACCTGAAATAAATGAGTAAAGTTGAACGAGTCGATACCGCTAGCGAGATAAGCGGCCGACGGACAAAATTATCCAGGATCACCCTTTCGGTATATTTCTTTGGTCGCCAAATAAATAAAGATACGAAATAGTGTATATGTGTGCTTACCCGCCGCAACAATTTGGAAAAAAAACTATATCAATCTCAATGCATTAGAGAAATGGAAACCTCAAATTGGAAAAGAGGCAGCCGGCAGAAAAAAAATGGTCAAAAATCTTATGAAAAGCGAGGGCTCTACAAAGTCTGTAGCATCAGAAAAGAAATTCAACACTGATGGATTGTCGACGTAATCAAAAAATATTTTAAACAAATGCAGAGCCTGATACAAATGCCTTCTTTCCTACAAAAGAGATATATTCAAATATGTACAATGTGAAGCCGACTGAAATACTATTCGACGACTGAAATAGTATTCATAAAAGTTTATATATCTCCGTATCTTCTGCGATCCGTATCTTTTCATTCTGATATTATTTTATATAAGCACACTGATTGAACGTCGATTTATTAATATTTTCTTTTACACAAAACATTTCACCGTATATACCTATATAACTTACTGTAGTTATTACTGTAGTCATATTTTAATATCTAGATGTAGTAAAACAAACTACGAGTGCACAACAGCTATGAGAGACGGACAAGCAAAAGGATACGCGAAAGTCTCATAAAATCGACTTTCATTATTTTCCTTTTGATATTATTTTCGTTAAATTTGATATAAATTTTCCTTTAACCATAAGTATTAAGTCCAGATAAATATCAGTAATTTAAATAAGATAATTATAAGCCCAATTATATTGGAATGAATAGAATATTTGAGGTTTAAATACACAGAAAAATAACTGAATATCTTAGGCATTGAATAAAATTAGCTTTACTAGACGAAGATTCCTTAAAGTTTAAACAAAATTTTGCATTGAAAATATTTCATTCATAATAATTGTAATAATTCTACGGCGCACTATAAATCTACATATTAACACGTGAAGTGAAAACTTTGTACCCTTTTTTAAGCATATTGCGCGGAAGGAGTATGAGATTTGGCGTAGATGAAATTTATATGGAGAAGGAGTGTAGAAAGCTAAAATGTGTATCTAATATTTGTAACACAATACATTAAAAGACTCATTGTTTACGTTTAACAATAAATGATTCATTATTTACGTTCATACTGTCAATGTCAAACAGATAATAGTCTACGGTCAAACAGTCGCACAGAGTAGAGATTGTCGCCAAAAAGTTTTAAAATGTCAGATTGGCCGAATGAGTTTAACGTAATCGAATAACCTTCAAACTTAAAAATTTAAAGATTTACGGTCGAATTTCGACCACGTTTGCCGAAGCAAATTAATGTAGTGAACAACCGCTATAATATACTCTTTATTTTCATCGGATTCTTAATAATAATTTGAAAAAACAAAAATAAAAAATGAATAAAAACCTTGGCTCGACAATTAATGTTTCATCTCGCAAGATAAGTAAGCGGCTATGTTATTGGGAGAACATTACAATATTAAAATGTAGCCCATCCTTTAAGTCTTCTTTGTGGACGGATTACATTATGTTCCAACATCTTTTATAGCGAAATAATGACTACGGATTTTCGTAGAATTTATGAGGATTGTTACGTAGCTTTATAAATTCCGTAAATTTACCCCGCATTATAAGTAGATTTAAATTCAGTGATAGAAAAGCTTTTCTGTTACGTCAACGTTTATATCAATAATGATTTCACGAAATTTACTTTCGGCTATTCCAAAGGTCGGGGAATATTTATCTGTACAAAACCACGGGATGTATATAAAAAATGTAATGGCACAAAAACGTGTTCGAATTTTGCTCGTGCTTCTTCTTCGTTACCTATAATAATGAAATTATATATGATTCCGCGATCAGATTATACTAAACTGTAACATTTACATATTCATGCAATATCTCTGTTATTGTAATTTAGTACGTAGGCGTTTTGCGTATACATATTTAGATAATCCTCATTCATGGATTATCTCATGAACTTAACGAAACAATCAATTAAGGTGTTTGTCTATTCCTCCACTTTTTACCTCTTCTTATAAAACTCGATCATTTTTATCTGTCGCTCAATTTCTATTTCTTCAATTTGGTCTAAATCTTCTCTATTTATCCTTTCTGCATTCTTATCGTTTCTAATATCATGAAGCCTCTTGAACGTATCTGTGGGAGTTTTCATTAGAGATTTCTTTTTTGGTGAGTTCGTTTAGGACTTTCGATATACATATACTTGTAAACATATTTAATATAAAAGTGTCTACTAAAGAAACTTCGACTATACAATTTCTTCCTGCTACTCTTGCTACTAAAAAACGGTATTTTGATAGTCTATACAAATGTGTCTTCGGATAATGTCAAGTATTGCTATTATGCAGAATAAGGAAGCCAATTCTCTGCGAATGGAATATCTGGCACCCGGTGTGAGGTGGGCCGAGGCGTCATTAGTCTGACGAGCGCGCGTTCACGTCTCACGACGCATTATCAGACTGCCTCATCGTATTCTTACGTTTTGCGATTCATTGCGCTTATGGGCGGAGCGGGGGCGATGACACGGGCCTTGCATAATATATGACGCTTACATGTATACGTGTTGGAAAAGAAAGGAAATTTTTTTTCACTTTCGGGCGACGTTAGGAGTAATGGAAGTGTAGTGATCGCACAAAAAATTGACCTCGCGGTTTGCACACACTTTGATATTTCACCACCTTCAGTTCCAAAAAATTTGGTTTGAAAACATTGATTTTAAAGCATAAAATAGTCTTTTTCGAATACAACTAACTATAATCAGTAACGTAAATTAATACAGAACTTAATGAAAAACGTACTAGCACGGTTTGTGCATGATGTTGTATATACAGAAGCCCCGTAAGTCATGGGCCAACCGAAAAGAGGAGATAGGCCAAACTGTGACTGGGTTACTGACAAAATTTAAACCTAATAAAAATCTTTGAAAATTTGTGAAAATCACTACTCTGGGTCGATCTTTTGGGTGCCATGATTATAAATTAAGTCTGATTGTTCCATTTTTTGTAGTTAAGCATACTTAAGTTGTTAAACCTTTTGAATTAATTGAAACATTTTACGACAACCAATACGGTTCTCTCGAAAAACAAAATTTAAAAATCTACTTCTTAGGTAAACTATTTTAAAAATTGGTACATATAATGCAAAAATTATAGTAATGAATATACTGCCTCCAACTACAAAAAAAAGATGTTCACACGTAACCATAGAAAGCTCCCATTTTGATGTAATTACCACCATGTTTGTATTTTCACGTAAATGTAATTTCTTTAAATTTTTTTCACGGAAACTAATAAGTACTTTTGAAAAACAATAAAAGCAATTTAAGGTTAAAGAAATTATCACAATTTCTTCAAAAACAAAAGTTTTAATGTTTGTGTTATAATAAGTATTGAAACTACATGCACTTGGCTCTAATGCACTAAAAGTAATTTAAGGTAGAACAATTTTAATTATGATTAAAATTATTCAAAGACTTAGCAAAACTTGTTCTTTTTCATCATATTTTTTTTTTATATGGCGCCAGGTCATGAACAAATGTACGAGCAAGAGAAACGATACATACGTGTTATTCGTTTATGTGTAGTTTAAAAAATATTTTGAATTTTGTAATTTTTCGAAAAAAAGCTGAAAAGATCATCTAAGATTCGTTTTTAAATTTATAATTTTTTTAGATCGAAATTTTTTTATGGCCCTTGCGTCCAAAAGTTGTTTTATGGCTCTTCCGTTAAAAGGAAAAGGCCCAAATTGAAATGACTGAAGTTAAAAAGGTAGACTACCAAAATTTTCCTTGCTCTTGTGAAAATTTCTATATTTCATACATATGTGTGCACTTGTATGTTGCGTGCGCGCGTGTGCGTGTGTATTTGCATTCTGTTGTATGTGCGCTTCTCCCAATGATAGTATTATATATGACAACGTAAAAGTCTATTCCCAAAATAATTCTCACTGCCTATCTCACATTAGAAATGGGTCCACGCAATACGAGAAACGGTAAAGGGTTCAAAACTAGTGTAGTAGTATCCGGTGTCGCTAAGAATTTTTCAATCTTTCACGCTTCCTCCTTTATGGAAATAAGAAGGTAACTACACCAGGACATCGCAACTTCTTTAAGATTGTTGATAGACGATAGACTAAGTGTGGAAAATTTGAGGGTAATCGGTTGACAAATGTAAGAGTTTGATACATAAAAAAATTCATAATATCTGTATGTGTTATGTAATGCTTCTTACAATTCTTGATCAAAATTTCATACAGAAATGCCCATACTCCTGTATTCCACATTATATAAAGAAGATTTGAAAATCCACAGGAGGTAAATTAAAATTACTTACTTCGATATATATATTTAAATATCTACAAAATGCTCGCATAATTAGAATTAGTCTACGTAAGAGTTGTTGCAAATTCTACCAAAATCTAAGAGAGCACTTCTTTTTGACGGAATGAATACCGATGTACTTACCAATTTAAAACAAGTTTTTATTTATTTATCAATGTTCCGATGTCAAATACATACGTCAACTTTGATTAACAATAACTGGAAAACAGCTTTCCGAGAAATTAACTTTATCCAGCATTCCTCCTGGTGATTTTTTGTAAATTCGGCTGATGAGAAACTTATATAAAACGATATGAAACGTCGCAACGGTAAGTGATGCCTAATAATAACTAGATTTAATATTGTGAATTAAATATTTTCTTTGAAATCATACTGATTACCTACCGATAAAAACTGTTCTGTAATAATATTGTCCCCTGAAACATTATTTTATGATTACAGGACTTTATATAGATATGTATATATAGGTAGTAAGGCCTCTTCGTTTTTGTACGTCTTAACAAATAAATGTGAAATATGTGAATATATGAAAAATAAGTTTTAAAATAATTGTTAGCAAACCTTGTTAAATGAATGGGCTATCATTATAAAACCAATGAGAAAAATGTAATTGTATATAAGTTTTAAGGAATTGGTTATTGTCGGAATCATCGCCACAAAAGCTATCACTTGTTAAAGCGGCTACACAAACGAAGAGACTAAAATTTAAAATTTTGATAATCAAGCAAAAAGTTACTTTTGATAGAAGCCTCGAGAGGATAGTTCAATCTTAGGCAAAAATGTGAGTCCTATTGATCTTGAGCCACGAACAACTGAGCATGAGGAAAAGTTTATGTACTTCAATGGACCGTATAGGGTAATGATACCTGTTTGATGTTTTACGCCTTACAAATAAATAATTAACCTACGTTCACTTTACACTAAAAGCTCAAAAGCTACAGGCAGTGAAATCACGTTCGGCGCGTACGCGGCGGCCATACGCCCCGCATGCAAAATACAAGCACACCGCAGCGATAGTGGGGAGGTATTAATTGGGCTTAAAGTATTAGTAACCAACTCCTTGAACGGTGAAGTACTCGCACAAGCTCCACATGCAACACGCGCTCGCTTATACTAAAGACAGTCCTGTTGACACCTCGCTAATTATAACGTATTTATTATTCATCATCAGACTATTTTGTCCAATTATAACGACGGGTAAACACCTGATTTGAACGGCGCTGATGCCATTAAGGTTTTCGTTTCTAAATGGAATAATGGAGATACCGATCCACAACTTGGCGACCGGTTTTACCTTAGAAGCTCGAGACGAATTATGATAACTTCAATGATATTTATACAAAAACGATGCACATAAATGAAATGAACCTACCTTTAACGTAGAGCGATGTTGCCTTCGAGTATTCTGTTCCAATGGAGTTTTCAGCGACGCACTCGTACTTGGCCTGGTCTTGAACCTCGCTTTCTAAAATTTGCAGAGCACCTGTAATTGAAACAAATTTGATGTAATTTCACAAACTTTTATATGCAATGACAGCAACTGAATCGAAAAGCAGAAAAATTTGTTATACTGTATAAATATTATTCAGGCGATAAAAGAATAAGATTACATTTTCATTTATGAGTTTAATTTTTTTCCCTCCTTATTTTATATTCATTTTATTTTTATTTTTCTATCATTAATTAGTAGTAATAGTCATTGTTTCTTACTGTATATCATGACTGTTACTTTCAAGTTTTTAAATTACTAAATCAAGCTGTTGTTATTGGAATTTGCCTCCGGTGATTAATATTAAAAAAAAATATAAAAATGCATAATATTTATGCGGCACTGAAATAAAACATTTTTACTATTATAATCAAATCACGTATATGAGCGAGAATAGCTATAACGATATCGACTTAATTTCATCCTCTCAACCTCTACAAGACAATGAATATGAGTTAGATACAACGCCTGTGTGCGTGTCGTTTAAAATTAAAAATAATATATATTAAACAGTTTGTTGTAATTTTAACAATAAAAAATTGCATAATATGCGACACTCAAATACATTTTTTCTTTTATATTTTTATATTATTACTTAATCATAATATATTAAAATAAAACAAATGTAAAACTAAAGGGCTAGATTGGATCAAATTCAGAATTTAATAAAAGACTAATATGCGAAGGTACGTATATAGATCTACATTAAGGTCTTTAGGAACATTATTCGAGTTACTTTGTTTCCTTCACATATGAAGAGGCGAAGTTCTTACACTTCCTCTAGCTTGGACTTTAAAAGTACTGGCATAAAACAACCTCAGAAATTCACGGTAATATAACTTTATGAACCTGTGGATAATAAAGAAAAATGCCAGAAATGTATTTTCTATTTTAACCTAGCTGAGAAAGTATGACCATTAGCAGTACCTGATATGAAACTTTAATATTGTTGTTTATACTTCTAATTGATTTACCTATAGTAGATGAGGTCCAATCAAAGCTGAGGGTAAGGTGTTTCATAACCCTATTTAAACAATGGTCACTTTTCGTATATAGGCCAAGAGGTATAAAAATATAAGTACAACTTTTATTCCGTAATTTTGCAATTTGCTAGACACATGTTCCAACTAATGATTCGAGGAGAAGATTGTAACGCCTTTTTTGTCAAGCTATAATAGCTATTAAAGCGCGACCAAGACCAGTTATTGTGCGTACGTATTTGTTTTGTACGTTATCATAAAATCATACTTTATATATCGAAATCCAGTCATTACATTTTTATCTAATTCGAATGATCATTATATGCCGTACATTGTAAAATTTACACTTATAAAATGAACGTCGTACTTACCGAAAATTAATTCTATAACGCTTACACATATTATATTCGCTAATGTTCTGACAAATTACGGAATGCATAATTTTTTTATTGACTATGGGATTGTAATTATAAAAGTTTAAAATTAATTTCTACACAATAAATGCAAACAATCTAGATCATCGTGGATTACAAAACTAGGGAAAAGAATTAGTTAATGCTTATAAATTTACACATATTTACGAAATGGTGCAGTTTAAACAGGTATTAACGCCCCGTGGTCAAAATTCTTACCTGCGCACTTTGTTGAAAACACTAATAAGTAGGCAATAGTAAGTCAATTTAGATTGCTGCTACAAATTTGTTTCTTTTGCCACAGGATTATGTATATTAAGCAAGCTGTATTTCACTAATACATAAAATACATATTTCTATTACACAAAATGTAAAATAAATGCTTTTTTGCCTCCATAGACTATTGAAAAAGGAACATTTAAAATTACACAGAATTCACAGCTCGATACTCGTTCAGTCAATAAGACATTTTAAAATTCTTTGGTAAAAATCCCTACTCTGTGCGACTGTTTGACCACAGAATATTATGTGTCTGACATGAAGTACGAACGTAAACAATGAATCTTTTAATTTAGTTGTAAATATAATTTAATATATTTATAACATATATTATATATAAATTTTAGCTTTCTGCACACTTTCTCCATATAAACTTTACTTATGCTAAACCTCGCACTCCTTCGTACGCGCAATATGCTTAAAAAGGAGTACAAAGTTGTCTCCTCACGTATTAATATATAGATTGTCGTTAACCATGCGTTAATAAACTTTGTATTTCAAAATGTATTCCATTTGTATGCAGCAAGCTCGGTCGGTTATAAAGCTAATAAAAAACGGAAGTGCCACGAACGAATAACAAACTTAATTGTACTGCTCTGAAGGGTAGTATTTACTAATGCGCTTCAAACAAATGAAAGGCAAAAAACAAGAAACCGCGCTCGCGTAGCCGCCGCGTGCCGACGCTCGCTCTTATTTATAGTCGCCGTGGAGGCTCTCGCACCGCGTATCTATGCGCGGGTCGAATTACTAAACAATTCACGAGTATTTCTCCGAGACGCCTCGCCCAGCTTGCACTCGAGCGCGTATTTCACAAGCTACGCTTTACGCGACGCCATTAGCGAATTAGCTGTTGCCCGACAAAATTAGAACTTACGACACGTAATTCCGCTGCACAGACCGATATTTGTGGATACGAGCACCCGATTATGCCAAAAATATTATTTATTGTTATTATATAGATGTATTTATGTAAATCTATCTAATCATATATTTATATCAATAACTTTGAAGAGCCTTCCAATTTTTAATCGACGTACCAAGTGTAGCCGTCTAATCAATGGTGACTATGCAAACAGACAGAGGGAGTGTAAATAGAAGAACAAATATAAGAAATTTACATTCATCAAAATAAACGCTATATAATATATATATATATATATATATATATATATATATATATATATATTACAGTAAAATATAAATCTCGCAATTTTTTTAAACCGCAAAAATAAATGAAAAACAAAAACAAGTGACTACGACTCAAGACGTGTTCGGTACCTGAAAGTATTTAAACTTTATTAACGAGAAACAGGTGACATATTTAAAGATGATTCATATTTTTCTATACTTTTCTTATGTATCTGTACGTGTATATGCTTCTTTTTCACAAGAAGAAAATTATTATAATAGTATTGCATTGAAATAATTTAATAGTCGCCTTGTCTAAACGAAACGAAATATCTACAGTAAGACTATTCTTAGCCAATTAGCACTTTTTATTTCGTTTCTAGCACATTTAAAAAATGTCATCTAGGACTTAAAATTTTAATAAGCAATGGCAAATTTCAGCGAAATATGCGCTTTGTGTTCTCGTCGTGAATATGGCATGCGGAAATTACTTTACACTATGTGAAAGCTATAATATTAAGGTTATCGTGGAAATCTTCAGTGAAGGCAGTATGAATCAAACTTTCGTGTACCTCTGGGAGCTTACAACTTGCTTCCTGTGCGCAGTTAGTCCCTTGGCATTTTCATGTAATGGCGAGCCAGTGAGTCGCATTACGTTACCTCTGTATAGCCTAAGGCGATATTCTTGTAAGCGTTTCTCATATATGTAGTTGAGTTATAAATTCAACTATTCGATAATTTAGGATCCGCCGTTATATAAGCTTAAATGTTAACGGCCATCGAGGCAACTTTGGTAGCAGGGAAAGGGAATAATTGTTTCCTGCCAATACACGGTTATCTCATACGATTTCACTGTTGTGAAAACAAAATTGGGGGAAGTGATACGAAAATGACTATTAATTTACCTAACTTTTCAAATTTCATACTTGTCTACACAACATAGTTTAGAAATTCCGTTCAACCACATTTAGCTAATATGTCAATTTACTTCATTCCAAGTGAATATGGCTTATTTACTAAGAACTAAATAAATTAACATATTAGCCAAACGCGGTGACACAAAGGCGGTTGGTGTTAACAGAGTGAATGTAACACAACATTAAGACAAAAATCTCGAAATTACGCATTATAAAATCAAATTTATCTTGGCGTTAAATTCAAAACGACAAAGAAGGTAGTCGGTGAACGTACAAAGTGAGAGGTGCTCATAGCCCGAAGCACACATTATTACATCGTATTTCTCGAGCCGAAACTCGTTAATAAGGCGACATCTGCTCGTGAAAGCCAAGTATCTTAATATAGTGAGCGCTTAGTGATATATCGCGCCAACCCCGCTGAATTAAATCTAGGCCTTTGTGTCTTACTGGCATTAACCTCATGTGAAACTATTGTACAAAAGTGGAGCTTTATGTCGCCTCTTTTCCTCTTTAATTTGCAAGCGCATGAAAGAAAATACCGTATATCTTGGGGGATGAAAAAAATTAGAGTTTTATAATATCAGTGATTCAAGTCATTTTTACGGAGCTTTAGATAATAAAAATATAAACCATTAAAAACCTTGCACTTTCCAGTCTCTATTCTCTGTAATAATCATCGCTTTTCACGATTAATTTTCATAAGAACTTTTAAATGTTAACTAGTAGTCGCTGAGTGGTCGAAATACGACTGTAATTTATTAAATTTTTAAGTTTGGGCGTTGAATATATTTCAACGTTCAAACATTTAAGTTTTAATGTTAGACAATCTGACATTTTTAAATTATTGGGCGACAATCTGTATTCTGTGCGATTGTTTGACCATAGAATCTTATAATGTATTTATAATATATAATTTAATTTTTTTGTAAGATATATGCATCAATTTTAGCTTTCTGCGATCCTTCCCATATAAACTTTAACCAAACCAAATTTCACACACGCGTGCACGCAATATGCTTAAAAGGAGTACAAAGTTTTCTCTCTACTTATTATAATATGTATAAATCATTTAATGGAAGCATTTTAGGGAAAATCGAATAATAAAAATAGCAAAACTTATTGCGATACAAATCCTGAGCTGAACTTTGTTATGAATATTAAAAAATATTCGGAAAATTCATGTTCTACAACATATTAAGTAAGACATCGAGTACCGATTCTGTAATTGAGGTAGCCTGACGGCTTTTATAAGCATTTCAAACATTTTTTTATGATTTAAATATTCAAACATAAAAACATTCACCACTACATTACAGTTTCTACAGTCGTCACCATACCTACATAGCATAATGGCCACCTCTATTATGTATAAATAAATTATCAATTCAACCTAAATATTGTTTATCAGTAATTAGCTAGCGAAGTTATGATTTAAATTATGAAAAGTTGTATCTATACTACACAAAAGTTTATATAAGACAATCCTTAACACTGAGTTATGTTATAATACAAAACAATAAATAAACCACAACAGCAAAGAATCCACACAAAGGTTGTTTCAACATAATTAGCACGCACTTTGGCATTCTGTGGACTACTTGCTACTTGCATAGAAACACCACCTCCTCCTTCCGCCCCGCCACACTCGCTCGGCGTCCATGCCGACCCCTTCTATGCTACTGCAGACACGGATTGCGTCTTCGGCAAAAACTTGCTCAAGCTTAATTTAGCAAATAATTCAAGAGTCGGCGCCGCTCATTCATTGTCGGCGAGCGAGAGCGCCGGACCGCCCGCCGCGCGACTCGCCATTTCATTAGAGACTTCACTACGACCGTCTTGATCCCGAGCAGTATATCCTTTTTTGCCGAATATACCGACAGAACAATGGCCCGATGATAAACTGGCGTTTAACTTAATTAAGTAACTCAATTTTAATTTGAAATTTTGAGTTGGGTATGTTATTAAATATGTTTTGTGGGAGTAATATAAAGTTCCGTCATGAATCTGTACGTATACCTTGATACGGTGAGGGTATTGTGTTTGTTACGGTGTGGCGGAAACAATGGAGGCGTAGGTAACTGCGAGGGCGCGTGGTTTTAATGAAATTAATGTTAGTTTCATTAACATTATCGACACGTCACGATACAAAAATAGTACGTGTGTCTAGTAAGTCTAAAAAAATGCAAGAGCTTCATAAAATGTTTACAACAAACTTCATGTCCAGAATCAGGAGTATTGACGTGCTATAAAAATGTTTTAAGAATTTTTTCTTTGCTTAAAAATGTATTTCAAAAGAGATATTTGTATTTCAAAAGAGATTTTGTGCTAAAAATTACATGTTTTACCATCTTTAATTACCCGCAGGTTGGCAACCACTGAGGATACGGATCTGGATCTAATATAATTTTAAAGCCTTTGAATGGGGCTTTAATATGATATGCCACAAGAAAGGGGTTACAATTTAAACATTTTTTGAAAATGTTCACTTCAATTTTCATATTTGGATTTCTCAAAAAGTGACAAATTTAAAAATTTTAAAAATTATCAAAATTAGTTTGTAATATCCAAAAACATATAGTTAAATTCTATAATGGGATCAGAAATACACATGTTTTGTGAATAACGTACGAAACCGAGTACAATTTTATTTTTAAATTACTACTTTTGCTATGCAGTGTACCTATATTATATGTATACCTATATTATGTATACCTATATTATATTAAATCGTCACTGGTTGTCAACCTACAGGCAATTAAACCACAAACTATAAAAGGTGTCAAAGCGTGTAATTTTTTGCCAAGTACATTTTTAAAAATTAATAAATTCAAAAGTAATTGTGGTACACAACTGAAATTTCGATTTTTTCTTAAGTCTATGGTATATTGTTGCTGACCAAAAATCATGAAAATCTGAAACATCAAGTCTGAATATCTCCCAAAATTGTGTTGATTTGACATGTAATGAGCCAAGAAGTCGAATTATGAAACAATAACAAAAACAATTCAAAACGTTCAAGTCACATGAGTGACCCATTGTGCGTAGCACTTGACAAGAAAGTGGTGGAAATAAATAAAGGCGCACAAAGAGGCCAGACTTCTGAAAACATGTCGGGATACTCGGCCGTGTCGCTCTTGCCAGTTTACGTTCATATATTTTTCTATACTGAAGGTTGTAAACGTCTCAATTGAAAAAAAAATATAAATGTGAAAAGCAAATTAGAAATTTTAGCATTTCATTCTGTTCTTCTGCCTATTTATTCTAGAGAGGAAAATAATTGTTAAATGTGGTAATCGTTTTTCAATATTTAAAAAATGTTCACTCCAAACAGAATGAAAAAAAATTGTTTTTGTCGTTGTGTAAAATATTTTTCTATCGGTCTGACTTCGAAAGATTTTCTTTGGGTTTATAAGAAATTTACATAGATATTCAACATTTCTCTGTTCTATTTTAAATTGGGGGGAACTTCTTATTATTTTTTAAATTGGATAATTAATAAAGAACAAATAACAAGCCTTAAATTCTTCTTTTTCAAATTTTATTGTATTTTCAATTAAATTATTGAAAAGTTTTTGAAAGAAAATTGATCAAGTAAGTTTTGCTATCTATATTTCTTTCAATTTAAAAAATTAACGCATACTAAATAAAAATATTATATTAATATATACATATTTATATAAGATTGACTACTAAGTTTTTAGCCACAAATTCGGGACTTTTATAGAAAGATTCTTGAAACTTCGAGGAGATTTTACTGTAAGATATAAATAGGTCAAAGTGCAGTCAGTTGACAACAGGGTCGAAGCTTTAAGTAAATTACTCGTACATAAAATATAATGGATTTATTTTTATCGATATCAAATACGGATTCTATTACTTTATGAATTTCGTCTGGGTCACGATGCAAAGACTGCCACAAATAATATATATATCATGCGATGGGCGAAAGTTCAGGAATGAGGAGTACGATCTTGAAGACGAACCCCGTACCGGATGTCCTGTTGAATTGGAAGTTCAACGATTACGACGCCTAATTGGGGAGGATGCTCGACTGAATACTCGTCAATTGGCAGACGAGCTACACTGCACCCATGGCACTATAGACACACGTTTGCACGAATTGGGATAATTTCAAATTCGTAATATCACGCTTGGATACCCCACGAGTTGTCATCATCACCTTTACAGTCACCTTTAGTGCAGAGTTAATACTTTTCAACATTTATTAACATTAAAACGTAACTTCGACTGGCTGAATCAGTTAGTAACTGGCGACGAGAAGTCGAAGTTACATACGTTAACCATACAAGCAAACGTCAAAGAGGAGTTTCAGTACCCAAATCTTAAATAAGTGCGCAAAAATGTGATGTCCAGCTTCTGGTGGAATATCAAGGCATTATTCATTGGGAGTTGCTTCCAGAGGGACCTACAATTAATTCAGATATTAATTGTGAGCAATTGGACAGATTAGCTAACAAATTGAGTAGTCAACAGAATCGAGTTTATTTTCTACATGATAACGGTATACCATATGTTGGAAAATGTACTCATGATAAATTAGAGGAGCTCGGCTGGGTTCTGCTTATCACTCATTCATCATATTCGCCGGACATTGCGCCCTCTGATTACCACTTATTCAGAGCTCTAAGTAACCATTTACGTGAAAAAAAATTCGACGTTAAAGACATCTCCAAAACGACCTCACACAGTTTTTTGGATCAAAGTCACCGGAATTTTACAAGAAAGACATATTGCCACTGCCAACTAGATGGCAAAAAGTAGTAGATAATAATGGTGCATATTTAAATGAAATTAAAATGAATTTAGTGTAACATATGATTGTTTTAATAAAAATTATTGACAGCAACTCGGGGTTTAAAACTTATTAGCCAACCCAATATATATATATATATATACATATATATAATAGCCCAATTAATTGTTAATTTTGGTTAGGTAGATAGGACAAGGATTTTCTTCGTTAGGTAGAAATGGTGAGAAGGGGAAGAGATTTAAGTTTAAAATCGAATTTTCGAGCAGCGGCCCTCGATACGATGCCAACACTGCCGTCTTGAAAATAGAAGAGCAAACAGTTTTTTCTTACAAATAAATTCGTAAAAAGAAACTCAAATAATCTATAAATTTACATTATAAACTTCTTGTCGTAACTTAAATAATAAAAAAAAAATAAAAATTGGTCAAAAATATATTTTAGGCACTATACATATTCTTTGTGTCATTTTACAAAATGAGAATATTACATGTTTAACGATAATTTTCAGTACTTTTTAAAATTTTATTTTCTTTAAGTATTTTATAGCGCTATGAAGGGATCTGTTATGATATTTTCAAGATGGCGACCGAACGTGCCACCCACTACGAAAACTCTATTTTAATCTTAAAATGCCTATAACACCCGTCCCCCAACCTACACCATGAAGAGGAAACTTTGTACTACACAAAATGCCACCTTAAATGTAACATTTCAATGGACTCAAACCGTTTATTCGATTAAATCTGAATTAAAGTATTTTCACATTCTATATACCAGAATGACGCTTACACAGACCAACATATATGCAAATACATAGACCGAAGCACAAAACGGTTTAAGCCAACAATCACAATGCAAAGTCACTTCGTGTGGACAAAAGACTGAATTAGGGAGGCGGGGAATAATTGAAATAACTAACATTGAAATTGGAGCCGCACTCCGGTGGCGCGCTTAAACCCGACGACGCTCCCGGGCATCCGATTAACGCCCGCCCCGTTCGGAGATTAATTATTGTAAATTTTAATTTGATACGTTTCTCGACGTGGCTCGATCGTACCTGTAGACAACTTGACCGACTTCAGTCGAGCACTTTTATCGATGAGTTACATTATTCAATCAAAAGGGAATGAAATTTTAATTATTAAAAAGTGAAGCAAAAGTTATTTACTATGCGTACAAAAAAGACAATCGAATGTCAATATCTCATAACAATAAAATACGGCTGCTACACCGCGGTATGTATGTATATATATATATATATATATATATATATATATATATATATATATATATATATATATATATATATATATATATACACAATATATACAATATATACAATTACTAATAATATTTTTGGACTAAACATCAATTAGGAACGATTTTAAAAAATTAAGGGTTTTTTGAGATGAATACCTTTTCTATGAAAATAATGGCTGTAAAATCCAACATACATAAATATATTCCCGAATTCATATACACGTTAAGTAACCAAAATTTAAGATATGGCATTAGAGAGACCTTATTCTATATTAAGAATATAAAAACTTGTTCATCATAATGTAATGAAATAGATTTTGGAGTCAAACATCTTAATATACTCTCAAATTACTAAAGTATGGAACGCTACATGCGAGAGGAAAACTAGCACTTCAATTTTCTTTCTCCCAATGTTGTTTCTATCTTAAGTACTATATTGAGCTACCGTATTATATTTTTACTTCTTAATTATAAATCCTAATTTTACTTTAATTTTGAACACAAAAGGAAGAACTACACAAACTACAATATAAGAACTACACAAACCGGCTGCAAGTAACTTTCAATTATCACTTGTAAATTTAATTCCTTATTAACAAAAATATTTTATAGCTACATAATTTTGTGACCAAAACCACGAGCGCATAGTGCAATGTGGCTTTTTAGAGTCGACTGCTTGCATTACAAAAATTTTAGAGCCATTAGAATCGTTATTTTCATTATACAGATTTAATTCGATGTGGACATCGGTCGTCGGATGGGAAAAATAATAATTTCTAGTCAAAGTAATGTCGAAGATCTAGTCGAGAAATAGCTTAGACTTATTTATTATACACTCATTGCTCAGGATGTCTTTCTAAACATTTCCAACGTTACAATCTAAGCAGCGCAACACGAACCGAATGCTAATGTTCCGTAACTTTCTGCGGTATACCTAACGTTTTCCTTAATTTACAAAAAGGTAGTTGGGAAAAAAACATACGATTGATAAAATGTTAGGACTTTAAAGTGAGGGAAATTCTGTCTGTCAAAACAAGCTTTTATGCTTGTTCACAATACCTAGACACAATTTCCTGGAAGTTTATCAATAAATAAGAAAATCTGTGTTTACTGGATGACGACCGAATTAAAAATAATACACAGCAAGCTGTTAAAAAAACTGTCTTTTTAATTGATGAAATGATAAAATAACAATCACACCAATTTAGTGTATATGAAACAAATGTATGTATATAAAACCAATTGACAAGACGTAATTGGTATATTTCATAATTATATAAGGAGTGGTGTTAATGGCGCACTTGGTATCTGTCGGGAACTTCGCCTTAATCTAATGACGCAGGCCGTAAAATTAATCGGAGGCTAAAATATTTACAGCCTCCTCAACCCTTAAGATTTTCGATGGCAGGTATCCTCGTCAAGACTTTTTTATCGGCACTACCATCTATTGGTTGCTAGGCCGCCCATTGGGAAAAAACCATCAAGCTTCCTGCACTTTTATTCCGCGAATTCCTAAATTATCAAACTTACTCTCTCATTCCCTGGAACGTCCTCGATAAAATAAAATATTAAAAGAATTGTAATTTTCATTTCGTAATTTTGGTCATTATATTTTACTCTTTCTTGTTTTTGTGTAATGTATAAATATGATTTTTCGTTTTTGTCGAAGTAATTATATTTAGCCACAAATAAAAACTCTCATCTGAAAGTAATGTTTTGTTGTCGTTTTGACGTTTTACATTTAGCCAAGGATAAGTTTGAGCATATAAAACTTCCCTTACTATACACAATATTTTTTTGTTAAGATTGTAACTTGTTATTTTGAGGAGAATTGAATTTTTGGTCGCCTATTAAATTTAATAGGATTTTATAAGTGTTACGTATTTTTCTCATTACTATTTACAGTAAAAAAACAAAAAAAATAGTTTTATTTTCACTCTATTTACCAAAATAATATAATAATTAAAGTTTACAGATAACGTAGATATTATTAGCATGGAATATGAATGTAGGTGTTGCCATGTTCTTATATAACTATAGAAGAAAACAATTTAATTTATTATTTCATGACTTTTAACTATTCTACTAAAAAAATATCAACCAGCTTTTGCTCACGGCTTCACTGATCTAGAATCGGAGTATCACTGGCCACTTACTCCTCATAAAAAAGACAATGACTAAGGAAAGACACACGATCAAAACGCAATTCACGACGCGTGTTACTCCGATGACCACATCATAAGTGAGGCACTCATAAGTAAGACATTCATCAGTGTGAAAAGTGTATTTGTAAGATAGTTGTTTTAGTGCCACCTTTTCAACCAAACAAATAGATATATAGAAAAAGAGACAAAACTTCGAAAAATTACATATTTAATCTTCGGGTCTATTCTAGCGTCACTTTTAAGATAATAAAAAAATGATTACACAGCCATGATTATATTTTTATTATTTTAATCCAGACGAGTTTAATATTTATCTAATTTTAAAAAACAAGGGTAGACGTTTAAGGTGTTTAAGGCAGTCAAGTATTAATATATTTTTTCAAATAGTTATTTATTAGATTCATCGCTTATTATTACAAAAAAAGTACTTCACTATTACAAAAATATACACGATGAAGATACACCAAGGTAAAGTTTATTCAGTGCTTAAATTAAACACAATCGCATATACACTTAGATAAGCAAGCAAAGACGCACAATGAGAGATACGGCGGAGACAGTTCGCGTCCTAATCTCATTAATTTTAATGAATTTCGGAAGATTATTTAGCTGCGCTCGCGTCGAGTAGACTTGTCGCGTGTACATGCCGTGAATGAGTAATATTAATTGTAAATTTTAATTTTCAATTTCACAAATTTGGTGGCTTAAGTATTTTCTCGTTGACGAAGCAGACTAAACGTTTAATTGATTCTTACTGTCTCCCGAACTGACGTCGGCAAAGTTACAGTTGGCGTTTTTTACGGTTCCGTAGGCTGCGGAGTAACGAATCATATTAAATATACTTTGTCGTCTTTCCACTCGTTATTTTATCCGTATCTTTCAGCAAAATATATCTAATTTTATAGAATCTAGCAAAATATATCTAATTTTATAGACCTTCCAAAATGTCTCTTTCTTTCGTAGAAACTTTTCGGTTCGAATTTATATGTAATGAAAAAAAGACACTTGCAGGTTTCGAGAAACAAATATTTAAATGTCTCCTCATTAATTTGTAGTCTTTTATTTTATTTTTTATAAGATCTAATTTTATCTGCCCGTAGTGTGAATCTATATGCGGTGAATTTATCATAGTTTTTATTCGCGAAAACAATACCCTTTTAGGACAAATTGTACATTGTTTACGCCGTTAAGCTATGATCAAAATTATCACTCAAAATACGCTGTCAAAAAATGATGTTTCTCAAAATATCAACTGATATATTTAAATATTAAGACAATTTAACTATCGACACATTCACGACATCTTGGCCGAAGTGAGGCAGGCGTAGCTAAAGAATTATGTAATCGTTTTTAAGCTGAGAACGCAAATTAAAATTTAGAATGCGTCATCTAATTACCATTACCTTCTAATTAAAATAGCGATAAATTTGAGTTATTTATCAATTCTCAACCAATCTCATCTTAAGCAGTCGGCTGTAATACCCCTCGCCCTCCTCGCCGTTTATTGATTCAGCATCTATCGAAAAGACTTAATTTCATCCAAATATTTTCGTATTCGTTTTTTATTTTGGCAACATTGACTTTTATTTTTGTTATATTCCCAAGTCACCTAAAAATTTATTCAATATTAAAATAATGCAATCAACGGATGTACCAAAAGCGTCCCACCGCCATTGCAATTGAATTGTCATAATGGTATACCGTACGAATTTATTTTTTTTCGTATTTGTTTACTTTTACTTGGGGTGAGACGCAAATCCGCGCTCAAATGTTTATACTCGTACAGCTTCCTATATATAAAACAAAAATAAGAATAATGTGAATCCAATTCACTCATTTAGTAACCGACCAGTTGAATAAATTAAAACATGATATTGAGCTTTAAAATAAGTTGAAACGTCTTAAAATAAATACTATGTTTTAATATCGATATTAACCCAGTCCAAATTTTTATTAGTTCCGTTAATACGGAAGAATTAAGCTCGTTCGGAAGACGCAAAGCTTTCCCATTAATAATCCCCTTACATGATTAGCAGGCATGTAAGGCGGTTGAGCCCATGCACTCTAGAGGGTTTCTAGTAGTCTCGACTAGCCCTCGACTTGGCGACGACGCGCACTCGACGTCGACAGGGCAAATAACATCGCCCACTGTTGTCTCGAAGGATTTAGGACTGACATGCTGCCACAATACTATTACTCTTGCGTACCAATAATATACGAGTAACCATTTATATATTTTACTATTTGTGTTCAAATAAAATATGTTAGAAAAGGTAAGCACGTAAGTAAATAAATTTACCAAATAGTTGAGGTTATAAATGTATTATAGATACTATTTCCGGGTACTTTCGGATAAACAGTTGTCATTATCTATATCTATATATTAATACGTGAAGCAAAAACTTTGGACCCCTTTTTACGAAAATTGTGCGGACGGAAGAGTATGAAATTTGGCATACTTATAGTTTATATGTAGGAGAAGTGCAGAACGCCAATATTTTTCAATAATAATGCTTGTAAAGTACATTAAATTGATAAATAAAACATTACACACACTACCATGCATTTGACACACACAAACACAAGTATTATATTACACGCAAACATACGACTCTATGGTCTAATTGTTTCTTTTGTTTATCATTTTGTCTATACACATAGAGTACTGACATAGACATAGAGTACTGTCTTATATGTTTACTTTGGTCTTTACTAAGTGTCAGGTTAGCGCGGAAACTGTCAAAATAAAAGCCCGCATTTTTTATGTTACAACAAAAGACATGGCTGTATGGTCTAGATTCTTTTGCCTTCCGTCTTTGTAGGGAAAAAATGTAACAACTAAAATTATTGAATGTCAAACAGAAAAGTTTGATTTGCCCTATTTTACTTTTAATATAAAAATACCACGTGAAATACCGCTCGCTTATACAAATTTGTGTAATATAAGTTCTGTAGCAGCAATCTACATTAACAATATCATCATACAGGTAAAAAAATATATAATTTGTTATTGCTGGTTTAAAGCAATTATTGTATTATTAATTAATGCTGTAAAAATCTCCCTTTATTCGATTTCAGTAATTTCATATACTTACAAGAAAAGTAAATCTGTTGTTGCTGGTTCAAAGATCTTTGATATTTTTTATTGTGGAGACTAATAAAATCTTTTTCTCTTCTTGATTTTAGTAATTTCCTGAAAGAACTTTCATTATGCCTCGACGTAGAACATTAACGGGTCAGAGTGAGAGACAAAGAAAAAGGAATTATCCTTATGCAAATACTGTTAACATTATACAGAATGAAGAAGTGATTTTGAGAGATACATTTAAATGTGCACAAAATGTCACTCCAAAAGTGTTTTTAAGTCATGATTGTGGATTAATGGATTTACAATGCGAAACATTTTGAATCTGAAGTGACTAGGCGAAAGAACTGCATTCACTTCATGTTGTCATTAAGGTAAAGCAATATTACCACCATTAAGTCAAAATGAATATTTCAAATCATTGCATGATGGACTTACTTCTAATGAACCTTTAACAAAAAATAAGTCGAAAAATTATTTTGAAAATATTCCGAAATATAATTCATGTTATGCTATGGTTAGCTCAGAAGCCAAAGTTTCCGAGGCAGTTACAAGTGGAGTGTATCATTTCAAAATACATGATGTTTTTTATCAAAGATCAGGTCCAATGACTGCTGCATATGGTCGCTCACCATGTTATATTTTTATGATGTTGACACTGCTATCGATTATAGATAACAAGAACGTTTTAATCAAACATGTAACAACACCATAATGCGAGAAATTTCTCTGCAATTGGAACGCAGTAATCTTTTTGTGCGGTCATTCATTGCAAAGATAAATCATTGTCAGAGAGTCGAAAATCAAAATAAAGATATTTGTATGCTCATTAAAGCAAATCATGATTTGGATCTACGCCGCTTCAATGATGCAGTTCAAACTGATGTAGCCGTAATATTTAGTACGGTTGATGGTGAGCCACCTTTTGAACGAAATATGATTTCTTTTTCAAAAGTTAATGGTGTAATTAAAAATATCTCAGTTCTGGATTCATCATTAGATCCTTTAGCGTACCCACTACTTTTTCCCAACAGTGATACTGGGTGGCATGTCAATATTGCACATAATGCACCAACTACATCTAATTCAAGAGCACCCAGAAATAAATTAACCATGCTTCAGTATGCAGCCTATCGACTTGCAATTAGAGATGATTTCAGCATGTTACACCATTCGCAAAAATTATTTCTGCAGTGGATAGTTGATGTGTATGTGAGAATAGAGGGCTCACGATTACATTTCATTCGACAAAATCAAACAATTCTTAGGTCTGGAGTTTACAACAATTTAACAGACTACTTAGAATTGAACATGAATACCAGGAATGTTGGTCGTAGAGTAATTTTACCATCTTCATTCAATGGATCTCCAAGAAATATGTAACAGAATTATTTAGATGCAATGTCAATTGTACAACATTTCGGAAATCCGTCTTTATTTGACGTCTTTCATTCGACTTGCAATCCAAGTTGGCCAGAAATAGTTAACAACATTGGTGTAGGTGAAGCTGCTAATTTTAGACCTGATATTATTGTGCGTGTATTTAAGTCAAAGTTGAAAGCATTCATAGAGGGCCTTATACAAAATAATATCTTTGGTAAAGTTGAAGCACTCATTTATACAATTGAATTTCAAAAAAGAGGATTGCCTCATGCTTCCGTTTTACTCACTTTAAATGAGCAAGATAAAATTGTTAATGCTATAGATATTGATAAAGTTGTGTCTGCGGAGATTCCTCACATTGAAATACATCCAATATTACATAAATATGTTGTAAAACATATGATGCATGGTCCATGCAGAGTACTTAACCCTAATTCTGTATGTATGAGAGATGCAAAATGTATAAAAGAGTATCCAAAACGATTTAATGAAACTACATGTGAATCGTTTAATGGGTATCCATTATACAGAAGACGTGATAATGAGATTAATGCAGAAGTTCGTGGTAGTTGCCTTGACAATCGGTATGTTGTATCATACAATCCATATTTACTTGCTAAATTTAATTGCCAGTCCAATTTGCCAATTTAAAAATTTAATAAATGTTGAAGTATGTACTACAGTCAAAAGTGTCAAATACATTTATAAATATGTTTATAAAGGCTATGACAGTGCATCTGTTGAACTAGAGTCTGGTGGAAATGAACAAGGTCAAAATATAGAAATTAATGAAGTTACCAATTTTTTAATTAGTCGTTATGTCGGATCAACAGAAGCCATATGGCGCATCTATGAATTACCAATGCATTTTCAGTCATATACTATAATCAGACTTGATATTCATTTACCGCGTCGACAGAATGTATAGTTCCGAGAAGGGCAAGAACGTCAAGTAATTGATAATGAAAGACAAACAAAATTATTAGCATTTTTTGAGTTGAATCGATCAGATCCATCAGCACGAGAGTATAAATATACTGAAATTCCTATGCATTATGTGTGGGAAGATTCCCGAAAAAAATGGAAGAGAAGCCGTGCAGGTGATAAAATCATTACAAGGATATATGTAGTGTCACCAAAAGATATCGAACTTTTTCACTTACGATTGCTTTTATTACATGTCTGTGGTCCGAAATCATTCGAGGATGTTGGAACATACAATGAATTTTTATACCTTTCTTTTGTTGAAGCGTGCCATGCTCGCGGAATAGCTTCAAATGATAATGAATGGCGGGAATGTTTAAATGAATCAAAAGAATTACATTCACCAAAACAAATGCGGAATTTATTTGGTTACATTTGTGCAATAAATGTGCCAGCCAATGCATTAACGTTATGGAATGAATTTAAAGTATATCTTAGTGAAGATCTTCTAAGACTTTATAACGAAGAAGTATCCCTTAATAGAGCTCTATTAGAAATTGATGATATTTTGAATGTTCATAATTTATCCTGTCAAATTCTTGGTTTACCAGTTCCCACATACTCGCAGAGAATAGAAGAAGAAAACACTATTGATATAATAGAACAAGAGATGCTGTTTTGTGAGTATTATGAAAGTGCAAATATTGAACAGCGTAATCTCATTGATCAAGTTATTCGTGAAATTTTGTATCATGATACTGGATCCAATGTTTTTTCTTTAACCGCTCACGGTGGTTGTGGCAAAGTATTCACAATATTACTGCAAATAGTAGCTACGGTAGTTTCATAAATTCATCATTATTTATAATTATTGATGAAGTTTCTGTGTCCTTTGCAAGTGTTGAAAATCATAGATAGATTATTGCGTGATCTATGTGATGAAAACGATAAACATAGTGTTTGGAGGAAAAACGTATTTCTGTGCGGTGATTTTCAGCAAATCTTACCAGTAATCCTACATGGATCACGTGGAACTTTAATTGAAAATTGTGTTACAAATTGGCATGAATTTCCTAATTTTCATAAAGTTACATTTACTCGAAATATGAGAGCTTTACCAAATGAAATAGAATTTGTAGAATTCTTGAAAAAAATTGGTAATGATGAGGCCCCACAATTCCCTCAGTTTGGTAAAAATGTTATTGAAATACCTCATCAATTAATAGAAGATAAAAACAATATTATTGATGAGGTGTATGGAAATATTTCCAATAACATACTCTCAGAAAATATATTGAACTCTGTTATTTTAGCACCTACAAATGACGATTGTACTTTGATTAATACTGATATACTTAATCAAATTCCTGGTGAACAGCGAACATATCATAGCTATGATAAAATAATTTGTGATAATGACAATGACATCAATAACTATCCGGTAGAGTTTTTAAATTCTTCGTCTATTAGTGGTTTACCA
This sequence comes from Druceiella hillmani, assembly GCA_039881145.1. Lineage (NCBI taxonomy): Eukaryota > Metazoa > Arthropoda > Insecta > Lepidoptera > Hepialidae > Druceiella > Druceiella hillmani. The sequence continues at coordinate 726,895 of JAYKKI010000059.1, forward strand.
CCGCATAAGTTAGTATTGAAAGTTAATTGCATAGTTTTATTGATCAGAAACTTAATACTAAGGACGATTAGTCAATGGAACAAGAATGCGCATCAAATTTATGCATCGAAATTCAATAGATTGCGAAGTTTTAACTGGGACCGCATGCAGTAAGAGAATTTTGATTCCACGTATAAATTTAACGTACTCTGGAACTATTTTACCGTTTAACTTTCAAAGAACACAATTTCCTATAATACCTGCATTTGCGATGACAATAAATAAGTCTCAAGGACAAACGTTCCAAAAGGTTGGAATTTTATTGAATCGGCCAGTTTTCACACATGGGCAATTGTATGTCGCAGCAAGTAGAGTCCGTTCATTCGATGGTTTAAGGTTTTATATTTCCGAATATAACGGTCAAGGACGTTTAGCAAACGATGAAAGAGTTTTTACAAAAAACATTGTTTTCAGAGAAGTTTTAAATCGTTAATTATATTATCGCAATATGCGAAAAAAAATGCTATTCAATGGAGAGCATTTTTTATCGCATAATTTTTTTATTTCGCCTCATCTTACAGCATGTTCTGTTTCAATAAATTTTTTTTAAAATAGGTATTCTTTATTTTTCTCCTTTTTGAATTCCATATGATTTATTTTTTTTAAATATAAAAAAATAACAGCGTTGGCGAAATCTGTGATTATAGTAGTCTTTGACAATAAAACCTTAATAATGTTTGAACATTATATTTTAATAATTTATATTAAATAACTTATAATTTAAATTTATTATGGTCGAATTGCGACCACTGGGCGACCACTAGTTTCAATAAATCTATATATTAATACGTGTAGAGAAAACTTTGTACTCTTTTTTAAGGCATATTGCGTGCACGGAGGAGTATGGGATTTGGCATAGTTAAAGTTTATATGGAGAAGATGAGCAGAAAGCAGAAAATTTATATATAATATGTGTTACAAATACATTCAATTATATTTACAAATACATCAAAAGATTTATTGTTCACGTTCATACTGTCAATATCAAACACATAAATAGTCTGTGGTCAAACAATCGCACATAGTAGAGACTGTTGTTAAAGAATTTTAGAATGTCAGATTGACTAATATTACATTTTAAATTTCATAAGTATTGCTGGTAATTTTTAAGGCAAACAACACGCGCGAATGATGTACCATCAGTTGACGTAATAGAACAAAATTCAAAAAATTATATGCAATTGAGGTTACACTCTTTGACAAAAGGAACTCAATAACATTCAAAATAAAAAATTCAATGAATTACAATCGAATTCATAATAAAACCAGTTGTTGTTGCATTCCATGCAGCTCCATAAAGAACTGTTAAATACTTGAGCCATGCATGAGCCAAAAAAATTACGAAACGAATTCTCTTTTATTTTTAATATATTAGCTAGGATACGTTAGAAATACGTTAGAATATAATATTGATATATATTTCTAGGAGTACAAGTCAAGTTATCTATATTGGGAAATACATGTATTGACATGATGTGAATAGCACTACCACATCACCACTTATGCGTAATAACGAACATATGGCATTGAGTTTTGGGTTCCCTCCCGTATGTACCTTGGCTCACCGGCTAATGAGTAAATCAGCGCTACCATTTAACCCAATTGAAAACTTGTGTGAGTCGGTAGCAGCCTTCATCCATTACACATTTTAGAAGCTAAATAAATCTCAAAGCTCGTTTGGTGCCGTTTTTTGTAGTCATCACAGCTACTAATGTGTGTAAGTGTCATAACTGAAAATTCTTCCCAATTTTTTATCACAGAATTGACAATTTATTCGCGCACATCTTATGTCATTTGTTGAGGGCCAAATAAATATATAAGAAAAGGGGTCGAAAAAAGCAAGCTCCGTCTCAAATAAAAGGCACGACCATTTATAGTCCTATTTGCTTTTTAATACTTATCAGTTATTTGACAAAATAAAAAAATCAATAGAAACAAGAATCCCTTCAACTAACATCGTATGCTAAAAAGAATAAATCAATAAAATAATTTTGAGTAAAATAAATTTTTATTCAACAAGTAAAAAGTATGGTAAATCAAATCAAAATAAATTAATTAAAAAGCAATTCAAACAAAACGAGTTCGAAATAAAATGCAAGTCAAAAAATAAAACATCATAAGCCAATAGAAGTAAATAAAGAGCAACATTATTTCAAACAATACAAATTCTGAAAATTATACTTAACTCAAGGGTATATCGATAAACTTTTAATTATATCTCAGTGAAGTAAACAAAAGCACAATTTAAAATGCACCCTTTAACAACAAAGTATTAAATAATAATAAATTACGATACTGATTGATGAGATGGTTCTTAGATACGTTTTATCACTTACGAAGTTCCGAGTTAATTCTTTGACCGTTCAACATTTTCTCTCCATGCAAACTTTGCACCTCTATTTTATCTCTTTTTCAACCTTATTCACCTCTTAATCAACCCCGTAAATTTAAATAAATACCTCTTTATTTGCTGTATAGTTACAGAAAGATAAAAGTTCCTTCAAATTAATTGAACCATTAATAATTTTACTCCATCACAAACTATGAACCATTATTTGACACCTTCAGAGGTTACTCTGTGAAAACATTTTTAATTATTAATTTCTTAAAGCGCCTTTACGAAGTTTCGAGTAAATAGGACAATTTATTTTTTTCTCTATGCAAACTTTGAATTCCTATATATCTAGGGGGTGAATTCGGCCAAAATCCCCTTGACTAGCTCTCTAGATTATATTAGAAATATTCCCTTCAAATTAATAGAGCTGTTTAATAATATTATCCATTATAAACTTTGAAAACCTACTTCACGCATTCGGGATTGTTTGTCAAAAAACTGTGTATGTTTAATTATTTATTTTTAGGCACATTTAGGTCACAATCTAATATTTTTATGTATAAAAATTCTGCCACCCCATTTCACTCCTTTAGGGGTTGGTTTTAACACACTTTTCACTAGACACCTACGTCATTTAAGTAAAATGTAAAGTTTATAGTCCCAGCAGTTTGGGCTTTACGTTAGTAGATCAGTCGGCCAGTCAATCAGTTAGGGTATTCTTTTAAATATACAGATTATAAAAATATGTTATTATATTTATTTCATATTAGAAAAATCTTAAACTCTTTAAAGTAAAATTGTGGACAGTGTTATAAAAAGCTGCTATTAAAAGAAAAAAATATATTCATCGCATACAGAATAAAACGTTTTAATAGGGTTGGTCACGCAAAATTATTGCAGATGGTGATTGACGCGACGCGGCCACTGTCAATCAGAATTCTGTCAATCCTTACAACATTTTCATGCCTTTTTCGTATTTTTGGTCGATAAATCTACCCCATGTTTTTTGCAACCAGGGACAGCACAGAGGTGCCCCTCTTTTGTAAAAACTACTAAACGTACCAATAGTCGTTGAGTATGCAGTTGACGTTTGACGGTCTTTCCATAGATAATGGCCATGTCGACGATGCGCCATTTGGCAGGAAAAATAAGCAATGACCGTTACAACCATCCGCATCTTTTGTTGTGAGCGAATCAATTTATAGAACAATATGTTTTATCTAAATCATACTTAGATAAGTTATATGAGAAACCAATAAACTGAAAATTAAAATTAAATATATAGTTTCAGGCGCAAGTAAGTAGCACGCGTAACAAGAATAACAAATACAAAGAAGGAAAATCAGCTTTCGACCGCTAAAGTGTAGGTACCATTCCTCCATACGGACAATAATTTTGAAAAAGTATGATAAAATTTGTTTGCAACATTCTTGCTGACTACTTCCATTTGAATAGCGGAGAGTGGTTTATTATACTTAGCTGGGCGCGAGGCTTGAATGCCACTTTAAATTCTAATGAATCCTCCTACCGCCGGCGCATTATTTTTTCACTTCAGTATACAGTTTCCTCTTCCGGCAAAAAGGTAATAAGAGAAAGTTTTACATCAAAGAGCTTTGCACATTCTTCTATTTGAGATTTGTGGCTTTGCATATAGTAAGTGAGGCCCCACCGTTTATGCACCGTTATGCTAACACGTACAAAAGGATGTACAAAAAAAATTTCTGTAAAAATATTCTAAAAATTGGGACGATAAAAATTTGTACCTTTCATACAATAACTCATTATTTAACATGGCCATTGACCGAATAGAGGTAAGAAGGGATGAAATATTAGCAATCGCATATATTTTATTTTGTGCAAATTTGGTTACAATGAGAATTTATTACTATTTATTGAATCGACCATTGGCCGGTTTACATTTTCATACTTTATATTCATACGTTATTTACTCTTTAGTTAAATGATTACTTGTTACCTTCGTACATGTATATGTACATACATAAATAAGTATCAATTGACTTTGTAAAGGAATGGCAATAACACAATTCGTCACCACAAATATTTTAATGCAACTATTTTCAATAAATACGTAGGTTAATTTAGTTGAATAGGTTATAAGTGTTCGTTACAAAGTACATATATTGGTTAAAATCACTTTTAAAAGTCAATAGAAAATCGTAACGAAATAGTTACAAAGTGTATGCACTTTGTAACTAAATAATAGCCTTTAAAGCATAACATTAGTATCTCATGAATGCAAATATTTTTTGGTACTAAGCGGTTTATCTTGCATTTTAAAAGTACACATCTTAGCGAAATCCTTCCGAAGGAACCGAATATAATCTGGCGATTAGAAAAAGTTGCTAAAAATGTAATATTTTGTAGTCCGGAAGTATAATGCAAGACTGCCGTTTGTTTAAGAAAAAATTTAAGGACATTTTAATTTTAAAAGTTCATCAAATAAATATGTTCAAGTAAATGCTTCACGGTAAAAATACGCTTAAATTGAAGTAAAAAAATCATTTAGACTGCTGAAGGTAATTAAAAATAAAGTCGTACCATTAATATTAAATCATTTTTTATGGCAGCCGTCGACTTAATACTTTCAAGAAAAACGACAGTTATTAGTTAATAAAAACGCGATTAAAATCACGTATGAAGTAAATTATACAAAGTCACGGCAATCCAACATCACTTCACATTTTGTATGCGTTCAAAAATGTCGCTATGATCTAATATTTGAACTGAAAATAAAATTATAGATTATAGGAAAAAATTTGTTTTGTCCATTAATAAAAACCACAGTTAAACTTTTAAGAAAGACGACATATTACTTAAACTGTTAAGAAAAACGACAGCTATATATATATATATATATATATATATATATATATATATATATATATATATATATATATATAAACGACAGTTATTAGTTAATAAAGACGCGATTAAAATCACGTCTGAAGTAAATTATACAAAGTAACGGCAATAACATTTTGTATGCGTTCAAAAATGTTGCTATGATCTAACATTTGGATTGAAAATTAAATTATAGATTATAGGAAAGAATTTTTGTTTTGTCTATTTAAAAAAATACATGTCACGCAATGAAGGAATATGTCTATTTTTTGTTGCATACCTTCTTCTATGTTATAAATATTTCAAACACAACTAGCAACGGATTCTAAATTATTTTTTAAGAAAATATTTGTATAAATTGTTATTACAAAATCTTTCGAATGCCATGAACCTTGCACGCGAAAATGTTTTACATTCCACCACATAAAAATGACGGCACATTTTATTTTAAGTGGTATATAAGTATTAAAAAAAAAATGGATTACGTAATTTTTCTTTTAGTTATTGCGTTAAAAGCGCAAGAACACAATTCGCGACACACGATTCATTAGGGAAAATAATTAATATTTGGAACAAAGTGCTATTTAAAACGAGTTATATAATAAGAGCAGTGTTGATAACATTTTAACCCGTTGCATCATTACAGAACTGTAGAATTTTCACGGCACTATTTTCCAGCCCTCCTAAAGTTTTTCTTGTCAAGAATAGTTCATCCTTAAATAATTGTATATTATTTGTCTATTACTGTGTTACATATTCATACTGGTTATGAAATTATTCGGCGGATTTTATTCTTTACGAAATTGTTTCAAACGACAAACGAGAAGTTTATATTCCTGTTTCTAACAGTCGTTTCTTTCAGAAGCCGTTTTAAGAAAAAAAACTTGAAACATAAAATAAACATTTAAATGATTAGCAGAGTATGAGGGTTCTACAGAAAAAATGAGGATTGACTCTAATCCAAAATGATTATAAAGTTTAAGGAAAGGGGTGAAATATGTGAACCACGTAGCAAACGTTAATTTCAAAAGATATTAATCCATTTTTCATTTAAATTTAGATACTTCCGCATTGAATACGAAGAAAGTGCACTGTATATGTCAAAAAACGAATCAGCACCCAAATACAGAATTTTGAGGAAAACGCTCACCAGCAGCGGCAAAAGGAAAAATATAGCCAAAAACAAATTTATCAAGCTATTGTGACTTAATATTAAGACAACAAACTGATTTCGTAAGAAATACGAAAATAAATGATGTCATGATAGCACTACAGATATATAACTACTGTTCAGCAAAAGAAAAAAAAATAAGAAAACTAGAGCATAAACAGAAAGTTGAAAGCTGGTGTGAATGGTACAAAACTAAAGTTAATAAATTTGTTAGGTAAAAGTAGTACACCTTGCACTGCGATGGTTTCGTATACACTTAGGTATACATAAGCATTTAAGGTTATATATTATTTCTGTTTAACTTGTTACTTACTAATAGTAATATTATTTTTCACTATAACTTTCTCGTAAACTTTAAAATTACTTGTAACACTGTTTTTTCGTAATTTGAATTAGTAGTTACCGTCATGAAGACGGTGGGCGGGGGGAATACCTTTAGAACTGTCTAAAATAAATTTTTGACAAAAAGTAATTTTGAATCTTTCTAACTCTTCCTCTCTTCTCTCCCACAAAAAATTGTTCCGTCAATCCATATCCACATATGATATGAAAATAATAATAAATTTCGACTTTCATATAAATATTTTTGAATGTTAACTACATTAATATGTTTTATCACTATGCCAAATTTGAAGTCACTACGTCAAATAGTTTTTAAACAAAACGGATGTGACTTATAGATAAACAGGCTGTCGAACAAGCGCATGATCTCTTATACGGGTTCTGTATTTTTGTTCCTTTTGAGGTTCGGAACTCTAAAAACCGGCCATTTCCTATTGCAAAATGCAGGAAAATACCTTATTATCATACACTAAGAATGTTCGAAGATAGGCATCTTCACGAAGTACTTAGGCGGCACATGCAAAGAGCTTTAATTTCATAGTCTAGCATCTTACTCTGACCTCACTTGAATTCCAAGTCGAAGGTTACGTACTAAAACTGCTTCACTTACGGTTTCTTTCATAAGGAATATTTCAGTATTTTAAAAATAATGCGTCTATTAAAAATAAATACTAATTAACATTTGGGGACTTGTACGATGGGCGGAGGTTGTTTATTTTTATAGTTAAATGACACGATGGAAATTATTATTTTTACAGTTCAATTACACGATGTCATTCTTTCGGAATGAAGTACGATTATAGAATTTTTATAAAATATAAACAACGTTTATTTTGTCTTATAGATAGATTCTAAAGCGAGAGAGGCTGATACGACGGGTAATAAATACAAATTTATACGTCGCAGAGTGGGAGTCCGACGGGCATTAAGAACATTTAATAACGCGACAAGACACTGCCTACGTCGCCACCGCCCCGCTGTTTCTACCCTTTTTATTAAGCTTTTCTTTTTGTTTTGTCGCCAGGACGTGCCTTCACAGCCACGTTGCAGTAACCGACTCCCTCGCACATATTACAATGTGCTATTGGTATAGTCACAAATAACTCAGCTTCTATGAACTTACGCAAGCATCACCATGTGACACGGTTCACGCCGGCTGAACGTGTCACTTCAGCGTATAACTTCGCCACTGAGTTAAAAGCTGTTGGTGAACTTCGAATTTAGAAAGCTGCTTCCTGGTGATGATAGCTTCCGTAGAGATTTTCAAGAAAGGATATGACAATTTGAAGAATGCTGCTAAAACGTTCAATATTTGGTCATTGAATATCTTTTACGTTTATTACTTTCTTTTTTATCAGCATATGGTATTCCTTACAGTTTCTAATTTAGGTATAATACGCGAATTTTTGATTTTTTCATTAGTTATGCTCTAAATAACGTTGTAGCTGTTTTGAATGGCCGTATATATGACCTAAAATAAAGGGTATATGTACTTTTTACGATGATGACTTACGTATAATAAAATAAACTTAAGTAGATTATTTCTTACTCCGCTTTGAAACTCATAAAACATCAGTAACTAGATTATATTGAAAAAATTAGAAAAGGCATATAATTTGTACGTAAAAAAATAAAAACGCCTCATTGGATGTAATAAATAAGGATTATCGTAGGGACATGTGAGTAGACAATGATCATATGAAGGGATATTTAGTAAATTATACTGAAAGAATATTATCGATATTGTTAATATCCTCCAGACATATTCTACATTAGAACATAGAATATGTCTGGAGGATACTCATAAGAAAGTACTAACAAAATAAACTTTATTTTATCAATGAAAGCTTGGTTTAATAAATCACATATATTATTAAGGATGAAACCGTCTTCGAAGCCAGTTTAAATAATTTAACATATGGTTTAATTTTACAACATATCTACCTTATTTGTATACATTTTTTAAAATTAATTAAATAACCGAAGCTGAGCTGGTCACATGATTTTACTTACTGTCGGTCCCTATAATATACGAAACCTCAGCCGTAACAGTTAATGAAAGACAGGCTTGTCTCGGTTATTGACGGTTTGTATACGTCCCACAAGCATTAGCTACCCATAAAAATTATTATTTGTCAGATATTTAAAACGTATAAGACTTACTTTCACTTATTTGAAAATATTTTTGAATAATTAATTAAAGTAAAATTTCATTTTATACCTAAATTATTATTATTGGTAGATTTATATTTTTCTCCTTAAGCACACATTTTAAGCACATAAGATGTGCTTAATTACATATTAAAATTGGTTTAGACTACGACAATTTTGTTTTATTTGGCAAAAGTTTAGAGAAATGTGCAAAAATAGTAAAATATAATATAGTCACGTTGCGTAAAGAAATGACAACTAAATAGCATTTTTAGTTTTTGTTTATTTTTAATTGATACTGACAAATATTCTACAGTTAAAAGATAATGAAAGATATTAAATAAAAGATAAAACAGAAGATTACGGCCATACAGAAAAAAACAATGCTATCGCTGAATCTCAATGAATATTAATTTAATTTGTTTTAGTAATACATGTGCTTAACAAATAAATTATTTAAGATTTTCATATAACTTTCGCTGGTATTCGACATTATTGACAACGTGCATAAAAATAATACTATTTATAAGCGTGGATGAATCAATCTGACAAAATCAAAATATAGCATATTTTTTAACTAAGGATAGTATTAACTAATGTCTAAACTGAATAAAGGCACTACGAACAGTCATTTCTCCACATTGTCCTTATTTGCATGTATCGGTGACAGTCATGTCCGTAGATATAGACAAAGAGAAAAATATCCACCAGTAGATAGTTTATTTGGACGCCAAAACGTTACTAACATCCTTGTCCCTAGTAAGCAAAAAGTATTCGTAGATAGGTTTTATGGACCGGCGTTTAGCAGCAATTGATACCGACTCGCTAGAAGATTATCGTACTGGATCGGAAGTCAATGTATCACTGCCAACATTTAATTATATAATATGGCCCTGATCGGTTGAAATTTGAGATTATATGCTTTAACTAAACGTTTGAATTAATGTTATGGTTATTGCAATAGTTATTCTGCATTAGATTTGAAGATTAAACTCGAAAGGTCATAAACTAGAGACGCTTCATTATAAGCTTGGAAGTATTAATAGCGGTTGATTGGATTAAGTAAACATTATCATTTCTTCTGTATTTTTAGGGTTCTATACCTCAAAAGAAAATATGGGTCCCTTATAATATCACTCACCGTTTATCCGTCGTCCATCACAGACGTTTTTTTCAGCAACCGTCTGACGTACAAACTTGAAATTTGACATAGTATTAATTCGCGTGTATATCACTGCTGAAACTAAAATAGTTCATTTCTGAATTTAGGGGCAATTAATTTAAAATTAATTTCATATCCAATGTGGTGTCGTTTGTAAGATCAAGTGATAATGGTTTCAAAAATATTTATTCACAATTTTAGGTATTACATCTTCAAATATATACTGAAAAATATGCAATAGGTATACACCCCATTTCCGAAACTAATCATGATGATCCTAGATATCATAATTTCTTAACTATGCATCATGTTTGTATGCGAAAGACGTAGTTGGCAAAATTTTTACGTTTTTTCCATATTCACAGCCGATTTTCTCAGAAACCTTGAGACGTTGAAACTTGAAATTTAGCATAGTAATACACCTTATTAACCCGTATATTTTGCCGTAACGTTTTTAAAATATTCATGTAAGAATTAAAGAGAGGGTAAATAAAGGTCTTAAAATCTAAAAATTAGCAAATATTTTTATTTGCTAATTTTATTTATCACGTGTATCATTACGAATAATATAAAAATATTTTCATAATTTTAAATGGTATATTCCGAAATAATATAAAAATGTTCCAAAAATATGTATAAAAATTCCATTCCCCCCGTCCCTTATTACTGAAAATGAGGAGCTAGAAATAGTGAAATACATGGTTGATAAAATCTGACCTTACAATTTTTGACATATGCGCGATTTGAAAGATGTCGTATGCAATATATTTACGTTGTGTTAAATTAATATTTGTGAATAGTGTAATAAGAACTCACAGTGAGTTCAATTCGTGCTTGACAGGTTTTTTTCCTTCTTCTAATTGAACTTCCAGTCCATATTATAACCAACTTAACGAGTTTGTTTGTAAAATATCTTATTTCTTAATATAAATGAAATTTACAACCTTATTTTCATTACTTAAGTATAGACGCCATTTATTTATAAGTATAAGCTACTTATAATATTCTTTACATTTCTTGACATATTATTTCTTTCTTTTTTTGGGAAAGAAATATGTACGATTGTGTTCTTTCAGTGTTACTCATATTTTGTAAGTTATCCATTCACTTAATGCGACATCTTTTTATACGTCACCAACCGTGAAAGCTAAACGGCGTCCAAAGGATTCTATTGTTTATCCTAATTTCTGATATAAATGGAAAAGTTGTATCTGAAAAGGTTATGAATGTTGAATATCTCCTGCATAACATTTGAACACCCAGTTTTAACGGTTGTAGAGATGGTGATTCATACAAAATCAATGAATTATATTTAAGACACAATGACGATCAACGCATTGCCGATGCACACACCTAGGCTGTACAAGCGTTACAACATATTATTTAGGCTATTCCTGAGCGCCCTTTAGCCCGAATTAAATGTAAGTTACCCCCTAGTTAATTATGTAAATATTTTTACCAACATGTATCGTTTTTTATTCACTGATTTTTAAAGATGTTTACAACCTTCGGTATTTCGCCAATAAATTCGTTATAATTCATAATTTCTACTGACTATCGATATAAAGTTATTGTCAAGTTCTTGCTTTCCGCTTCTCTCATAGTTATTACCGTCCCATCTATATAACCTGACAATGACCGATGACTTAGTAATGACTTCTGAGTCCCGGCGGAGTCTGCAAGATCTGGGTCGGTTCAACATGTTAATTCCTTAAAAAGTTGACAGTAATATCTTGACACTGTTGCGTATCGTGCTTGATATTAGCAAAACGATTAGGCATTTGTAGTTATCATGCTGGGCTATGTGCCCTAGGACTGAACCCTCAGTTGTGCGAGGTTACTGGCATAGTCGTGATTAAAAATAATACGTTATATTTCATTGTCACTCGTTCTTTTCGCATTAGGGGAGCCAATATTTTTACAAATCTTCCTATTTAGATTACAAAATGAATGTATATAGGATTGTCGGGTAGATGCAAAATATGATACTGTATATAAAAGCAGAAGGTTGTCCATTTCGCTTTGAAAGCCATTTGCAATAAAACAACAAGAGGTATTATTGAATAACAGCCGGTATGTGGAACGATCGGCAAATACGCTTAGAGAAACGCTTTAAATACCGGACCTAATTCGTAGAACCTCTCATTGTGTAACAAACTTGAAACTCGCAATTGTACGATAGTTAACAATTGCAGGCAAAAGGTCTACGCTATGTATTTGCGCGATATTATTAGTTCGAATATAATCTCGAGATGACCGGTCTCTGTTTTAATAATGGGAACTACAATATGAAATTGTCACTAGCATTGTCAATGGCATCCGACGTGATTATATATCGAGACAAGCTTCCAGGTAAATTGATTAGGGTAACTGCAGAAAAAAGAAAATTGTACTTGTTAGGTTTTCACTTTAAGCATTTCCACGACTAAACCTTAGGATTTAAATATATTTATATTATAAAGAATATATAATAAAAAAAATAAAGTACCCAAATTATTATACTAGAAATCCTACTTACTTCATGAAGTTATGCTTTTTAGCTGCGTTATGAAGAAACGATGAGAGTGGAATTTTACAACGCGCGCGCACGAAGCAACAAAAATAGACAGGGTGAATTTGCTCACTAAATGTATATTTACATGCGTAAAGTGACTGACACTATATTCATGATAGTTATTGAGGTATTTGTAAATACACTACGCGTGTTTTATATTCACACAAATCTAAGTTATATCTGTGGTTTTAAGTAATTGAAATTTAATAGTGGTCCATATAATAAAAAAAACATTTATTTATTGTGAATATTCGTGATAGAGATGCTTATAAGCTTTTTAAAATATATTTTAAATATATTTCTCTAAGTGAGGTTAAGTAAATTACAAATTATTACTTTATCATTTATTAAATACTTAAAATTAATAAATAACAACAAATTTTCAGCACATTTATTTATTTTACTTATGAAATTAAACTTCAGATTTGTTTAGTAAATTTAACAAATATTTAAACACGTGTGTAAATTGAACGCTGAGCATTCATTTAAATTCTTAAAATAAAAATAATTTTAATTTTCAAAAATGTAATTGATTGAACCTTAAATTTTAGCAATCGAATTTATAATCACACTCCAGTCCTTTCATTACTTTGTTTCCATTAATTATTTATATGCCAAATAAAGCTATTCTTGTACTATACCAAAGAAGTATAACCTATATAGTATAACTTCTAACGCGCGTATTTTTATTACACATATTTTTTTTCAATTTTTCGTCCTAACTTGTCTCCTAAAATTAAAAATGTAAAGAAAAAAATGAAAAATACATTTTCTTTTTTTAATTTCATAAACACTTTTTTCAAATATGGTCATAGAAAGTGCGTTTTAAAAACTAGTTCAGCTTCTTTCATTTTTCCAATTAGTTTAGTCAGTGCCTATAATATTCTAAAACTATAAAAAATGTCCTCTCGCATCTCGGTATTAAAAAAATTGTAAATAAAGACACTTATATTTAAAATAATTTTGAATATTGTGAAATCGTTATTTCAAAGATTCGTAATAGAGTGAACTATTTCTAATTTAACATGGTTCTATTTGTTAAATTGCTGAAAAAAACAAGTACTGTTAGAATGTAAATAAGGTAGAATAATATTTCAATAAGATATTAACAACAATTTATAAATATATAAATATATGCATTTCTTGGCAATATCTTCAAATGTCAAATTTGTACTTAATATTGCGGAACCGAATTCATGTATAATCCTACGGTCGCATAAACATTTTTTAATATTATAAGCAAAGCTCTAGCGGAAGAAGAAGCTCTAGAAGAATCTAGCGGTCGACACAGAATGGATAAGAGTTAAAAATAACTAGAAAAAAGAAAATTGGCTGATATTAAATCACCGAAACATGGCCGATAAATAATAAACAAAGTAAGTGATAATACCAAACCTGCTATGCAGTCATAACCAAATAAAATGCATAAACCACCGCCTATTATTGTAACCGGTGTTGAAAATATTAATGAATTAACTGCATTAATAAACTAAACAATTGGTAGTGATCATTTTCAAACTAAATTAATAAACAATAACGTTAGTAAAATAAATGTTTCGAGTGATAATGCATACAGAGCTTTGACTAATGAATTGAAAAAACATGAAATTTCGTGGCATTCCTACGAAAACAAACAAGATAGGGATATCAGAGTAATGATCAAAAATATTCATCATTCTTTCAGTCCAACAGATATCATAAGTAATCTAAAAGCTCCAGGTTTGGAAGCACTGAATGCCACAGGCAAATTGAAATGGAAAACAAAGGAACCATTAGATATGTTTATTGTTGCGTTTAAAAATAATACGGACATTAAAAAAATATACAGCATTAAAAAAGTTTGTAATGCGATCGTTACTGTCGAACTAATTAAAAGCAATAAATTAATACCGCAGTGTAAAACCTGCCAATCATTTAGTCATATCAAAAACTATTGCAACAAGGAACCTAGATGTGTTAAATGTGCTGGACATCATCTGACGACTAACTGTGATAAATCAAGTGATATGCAGCCAAAATGCTGTCACTGTGGGAAAAATCATACTGCCAACTATCGAGGATGTGAAGTGATTAAAGAACTTCAAAAACTAAGAGATAGCAAAAACAAACCTAAACGACAAATACTAATAAATTGATAAAAATGTCCACTCAGAATGAGACCACTCAGATTGAGGCCACAAAACCACAAAATCCCCAAATTTCCGGAAGAACATATAGCCAAGCTGTTTCTGATAATACCCGTGCAACTAAAAGATCAAAACCTGCGACTCAATAAAATTGAGAGCAAAATAAAAGTCTCTGGAAACTAACAATGACTTCCGTACAAATTATGGAATGGAATGCCAATGGATTGCTACAGCACCAACAGGAGCTGCAAGCAATCCTATATACAGAAAACATTGACATATGTCTTATCTCAGAAACGCATTTTACTAAGGAGTCCTTTATTAGATTCAAAAGCTACTCAACCTATTATTCATATCATCCTGCTAACACGGCTCGCGGAGGTAGTGCTGTTATTATTAAAAACTGCATCACTTTGAAGAAGAAAAATATGTGACTTGCGATATCCAAGCTACAATTGTAACGGTTGAGACAACTAAACAAAAACTCAGGGTAAGTGCAATATATTGCCCACCTAGATATAATATTTATGCAGATGAATATATCACACTTTTTAAAAAATTAAATTGTCGCTTCATCATTGGAGGTGACTTCAATGCTAAACACACCCACTGGGGCTCAAGATTAATCAATACTAAGGGGCGAGAATTATACAGGGCTGCTGTAAGTTATGGATGCGAATTCATGTCAAGTGGTAAACCAACATATTGGCCTACAGACCCTAATAAAACTCCAGACCTAATAGACTTTTTTGTTGTCAAAAATTTATCAGCAAATTATATTAAAATTGAAGAGGGACTTGACTTGAACTCTGATCATTCTCCAATTTACCTAACGGTTAGTGACAAAATCATTTTGAAAGAACAAACATTAACTCTTAGTAACAAAAAAACAGATTGGATTTATTTTAATTACTTATTAGAAAATGATATCAATTTGATGGTGCCGATAAAGACTGTTGATCAATTGGAAAAAGAATTAAATGCTTTTACCGCAGATATTCAGGGAGCTGCCTGGAATAGTACGCCGGTTATTAAAAGAAAATTAAAAGGTCTTAATTATCCAAAAGAAATTAGAGTTCTAATATCAGAAAAAAGAAAACTTAGAAGAAAGTGGCATCAATCAAGAAGCCCATATGATAAAACTCTATTTAACAGAGCTACTAGACAACTAACTACAGAAATAAAAAACATCAAACAATTATCAATCAAGAAATTTCTCACAGAACTTACTGCAGATAGCAAAACTGAATACTCACTATGGAAAGCTACAAAATGTCTCAAACGACCGTTAGCTCAAGTACCCCCTATAAAAAAGACTGATGGAAAATGGGCTCGTAATAATTGAGAAAAAGCAGATGTGTTTGCTCAACACCTTAAAGCAAGATTCTATCCAAACGAGGGAGATGATGCTCTACCACATCTTCATCCCAATGCTTATCCTGTCAGAATTCCATTAGTTACGCCTAAGGAAGTTGCTGATGAAATTAAAAACAACCTCAATGTGAAGAAAGCACCTGGATTTGATCTAATTACAAGTGACATACTTAAAAGATTTCAAAGAAAAGCTCTGGTTAAATTAACTACTCTGATCAATGCCTGTATTCGACTAAACTAACCCAGATGCGTGGAAAACAGCTGAAGTTATTATGATACCAAAACAAAAAAGTTGAATCATATCGACCCATCTCACTCTTACCAATTATGTCAAAGCTATTTGAGAAACCAATTTTAAAGCGTCTCAAACCTGTTCTTGATCAAAGAAACCTGATACCACCACATCAATTTGGTTTCAGAAACAACCACTCGACAATCGATCAAGTACATCGTATTACTGATGATATTGAAAAAGCATAGAAAACAAAAATGTATGTTCTGCTGTTTTATTGGATATAGCAGAGGTATTTGATAGAGTTTGGCATGAAGGTCTCCTACACAAATTAAAATTACTTCTTCCCGATCACTTCTACCAACTCTTAAAATCCTATCTGACTAATCGACACTTTCGGGTTAAATACGATGACTCGTATTCAGACTTGAAGCTGATTAAGGCTGGGGTCCCTCAAGGTAGTGTTCTAGGCCCTGTTTTGTGCCTCTTTCGTCCGAGATTTCATAGCGAGCGGAAGTGTTACGGCCTTTCACTAAAATAATTAATAAGTGTACAAGCTAAAAAGGCGCCTATTACAACTATACGTAGTGCGATTCCCTATCTAATTAACCGGTACATTTCTAACAAATTCAATTTAAAATACACTATTATAATCAAACATCGTACGTGCATCAAGCTCACGGCAAACAGCAGCGAGCGCGGGGTCCGCACTTCACCTCCGCGGGAAAGAGATGGGTGATATTATTCAAAACCAGTAGCAAGTGCGATAACGTTCCGTGGAGAACCGGTTATGCGACTCGTCGTTAATTTAATCGTATATAATGGACAACATGCTAAACAAATCACTGTCTGAGTCGAACTTAAATGTGTTAGGACCTGACACTGAGGATTATTCAACACCCAAGTTTGTCTCCCAGCGCCTCAAACGTAGAAGAGAAGATGATTACGGCTCCGAATTCAAAACTTTTAAAGAAGAAATGATGGCAATGATTAAATCAATGATGACAGAGCACCAGAAGGAATTTAATAAGATCACCCCAACGTTAATGGATATAAAACAAACAAATAGTAATATTGAGAATTCTATTAGTTTTCTTACAGAACAGAATAGAGAACTGAAAAATAAATTAGAAAAACTGGAATCAGAGGCCAGAAAGGATAGAGAATATATAATGATTTTAGAAGAGCGACTAGAGGATTTACAACGACAGAGTAAAAAAGCAAATATAGAGATAAAAAATGTTCCAAAAACTGAGAAAGAAACAAAAGAAGATCTAATAAGTATGGTGTTATGCCTTGCAAAAATTATTAACTGCGATATTAGTACCAGCGATATTTGTGATATTTATAGAGTAAAAAGCAGGAAAGAAGGCGAAAATAAGTCCCCGATTATTGTGGAAACAAGTTCCACATTATTAAAAACATCTATGCTGAAAGCTTGTAAGACACACAATACACGAAATAAGGAGAAACTCTGTGGTAAGCACCTTGGCCTAAAGAAAAATGAAGAAGCCCCGGTATTTGTTTCTGAACAACTAACACCAAAAGGGGCCCGGCTTTACTTCTTAGCTCGAGACTTGACGAGAACAAAACTGTACACATATAGTGGGACTGCGTACGGGAGGATCTACGTAAGAAAAAATGATGAATCACCGATAGTTACTATAACAACGGAATTCCAGGTACATAGCCTCATGCAAAAAACATGACTATATTTGTTTACAATTGTAACTCGCTCAACAATTTTCTTTGTATTTATTACTTTGTATCTGGAATACACTATTAATTATCTGTCACTAGTAAACAACACTATACACTACATATACACAATAATCCACACTGATTTTTATCACACAAGATAATTGCTAACCGTAAGTACCCATTTACCTACTTTATTACGTATTACTGAATTAATAAAAACAACAATATACACACAATTCTTTTCAAACCTAGCAACAACAAATACACTCACAACTCAATTAACACATAAACTTGCTTCGAATTTTATATAATTATTATTTAATATATATTAATATAATTGAAATACATTACACCTTTCTAAAAATAATCAATTTGGAAAACGTATACATACATGGATAGCTCCCTACAATTTGTGAATGAAATAGACTCATTAAAAATTGCACAATCAATTGAATGTAGCATTGATAATTATGTAAAGAATATAGACGTACAAGAATCTGATTTTACACTAATCACACAAAATATACGTAGCGTATATAAAAATATTGACGACCTACAAATATCTTTAAGTAATTTTAAATTTGAAGTAAACTTGATGCTGTTGAGCGAATGTAGACTTAGTCAATACAAAACTATCCCTGGTATTTATAACTATACGTCATACTACACTCAAAATGTCTTAAATCAAAATGACGGCGTAGTTGCTTATGTTAAAAATACTCACATAACAGATGTAAAGGAAATATCACTTGATCATGCTTCTTATCTTTAAATTAAATTCCATAATTACATAGTTTTAGCAATCTATCGTTCACCCTCAAACATAAACGCAAATAAGTTTATTGCATCTCTTAATGCCCATTTAGAACAAATAAAATCACATAAAAATATCATCATTACGGATGATATAAACATAAATTTAATACCCTACCAGATTGAAAACTCACACATGACAGGCTAAATCGATTAAATTACCTAACAATGCTCGCTACACATGAACTTGTTCCAGGGCATACACTACCCACTAGAAATGAAAATTGTTTAGACCATTATATATTAAAACTAGAAAATACTAATATGCCAGCTCATATAGCTGTTTTGGATACCACAATTACAGACCATCGCTTAATTATCCTGAAATTACCTCAAGTATTGAAAAAGAATATCACGAATAAAACAAAAGTTGCCGTAAATTTTGATAATTCCCTGGCTACCCTAAAAAATAAAGACTTACACGACTTACTGACCTATACTGATCCTAATCATCTCGCCACTAAATTGGTAGATACTGTAAGAGATTGTCTGTTAGAAAATACTATTACGACATTAATTCCACGGAAAAACAGGGTCCTAAAATCTTGGATACCTCCTGGGATTTTAAAGTGTATCCGTAATAAAAATCATTTACAGAAAAAGGCTGAATCTGATCCAGAAAATGAGATTCTTAAAATCACTTACAGGCGATACCGAAACTATTGTAATAACCTTAGCAAACAACTAAAGCACAACTTCCAGAAACAACAACTAGAAAATGCCGGTAAATATCCTAAAAAACTTTGGAATACTATTAATAATGTTACCAACCGTAATAAAACTAAAACTTCTAATAATGAACTGTTAAAACTGGAATCCACACCAAGTAAATCAGTAAATTTAATTAATAACTTTTTTGCCAACGTCGGAAAATCATTAGCAGAAGACATCATTGCACAACCTTCAACATCACATCAGGATCTCTACACAGATAGCCAGAGACCTGTTTCATCGTTTGTGCTCCTTGAAACTGACCCCATAGAAGTGCAGTCAATATTAATAAACCTGAAAACAGACAGTGCCCCTGGTGTAGATAGTATTCCGACAAAATTTCTTAAAATGGCCAGTACATTAGTAGTATCTATTATCACACATTTAGCTAACCTTTGCTTTAATCAAGGTGTGTTTCCTAAAGAATTTAAAAAAGCCATTATCACGCCGATACATAAGGGTGGAAGCAGAGATGACATTAATAATTATAGGCCAATTTCCATTTTACCTGCGATTTCCAAAATCCTTGAAAAACTGATTAATAAAAGGCTAATCAATTACCTGAACTCATTTGATATAATTTCTAAATCTCAATTCGGCTTCATATCAGGTTTTTCAACAGAAGATGCAGTGGCTGCTTTGACTACTGTAATAACCAAACAAATCGATAAAGGTAGGAAATGCCTCCCGGTACTACTAGACCTGCAGAAAGCATTTGATAGCGTCTCTGTTTCCATCCTTTTGAAAAGGCTTGAAAGCATAGGCATACGAGGAATCCCTTCAGATCTTTTTAAAAACTATCTGAGCGAAAGGAAGCAGAGTGTTAGAGTGGGTGATACCCTGAGCGAAGAGACGAGCGTAGGTTTTGGTGTTCCACAAGGAAGTGTTCTCGGCCCCACGCTATTTCTAATATATATAAATCAACTTTGCGAAATGAAATTCAGAGACGGACATATTTTTTCATATGCCGATGATACTGTACTAGTTTTTACGGGCGACACTTGGGAAAATACTCGTATATCTGCAGAAAAAGGTCTTACAATGATTTCGAAATGGTTTAATTCTAACTTACTTACCTTAAACAAAAATAAAACTAATTACACGTGTTTCACAAAAAATATAACTACTCAGCCTAATAAAAATTTCGAAATAAAGATTCACACTTGTAATAAGAGCTACACTACAAACTGCCAATGCACCATTATTTCGAAGGTGGAAACTACTAAATATTTAGGAGTCATAATGGATCAGAGATTGTCATGGCATTCACACGTAGAGATATTGATGGGACGGATAAGAAAACTAATATGGGTTTTCAAGACACTTAGATAGATAGCTACAAAAACACTTCTAACTCAAATTTATATTTCCTTAGCTCAATCGGTTTTGAGTTATTGCATACCAATCTGGGGAGGTGCATCTAAGATAAAATTTTTAGAACTGGAAAGGGCACAGAGGGCCCTACTTAAAGTAATCCATTTTAAACCGTACCGTTTTCCTACAAATGAGCTGTACTCTCTGAGTGATGTTTTAACGGTAAGGAAGCTCTATGTACTAAACACTGTTCTAAGCATACATAGGTCCCTAAAGTTTGATCCGACACTGTTAAAAAGACGTAGAAAACACTTAATCGCTGCAGTGAGCACAACCAAGTCTTCATTTGCACGAATGCAATACACGTATAAGTCGTCACAATTATATAACTCAATAAATAAAATCTTAACTATATATCCCTTGACACGAAATAAATGCAAAATAGTAATTATAAATTGGTTAAAATCTTTAACATATGCGGAAACCGAAGTACTTTTATTCAAGTAAACACAATCACACACATACACACAAATACACACACACACACTCTCACACATACTCACTATGAATTATGGATTTAAATCTATTTGCATGCCTTGTATTTTTTGCTTCTTGTCTTAATTTGTAAAGTGGTTTTGTTATAAAGAGCGGACCCTCCTAACACAAGTATTGAACTTAAAAGGGGGATCCATCCTATGTAATTACTAATGTAACCTTAGAGACAATAAAGCATTATTATTATTATTATTATTATTAAACTATTATTGTAAGTTGCCTTATTTCCAGAAATAATAAATTAGAAAATAAATTAGAATACTCTCGACGCCAAGCTTTGGTGGAAAGAACATATTAAGAAGAAACGCGACGAACTTAATATCAAGTTCAGAAAAATGTATTGGTTGCTTGGTCGTAATTCTGAGCTTTCAACATACAACAAGCTTATTTTATATAAGCAAGTCCTACGCCCAATTTGGAGTTATGGAATACAGCTGTAGGGCTGCGCCAGTAAGTCTAATATCCAAGTGATATAAAGATTCCAAAACAAAGTGCTTAAGTGTGTAGTTAACGCGCCTTGGTATGTCCGTAACTGTGATCTCCATCGCGATCTTGAGATTGAGCTGGTAGACGATACTATTAGTAAATTTGCTAGTTCTCACCAAAAGAGACTTCAAAACCACATTAATCCAGAAGGGTCCAGACTCTCAAATGTGCAAAATACTATTAGAAGACTCAAAATAATAAAACCTTTTGAGCTTGTTAGACAGTACAACACTAAGTGATTCAAAGGAAAATCCTAGTTTAGTCAGCACATAATATATTAATTCAGAAACAAATTAATCCTTAGTTATATAACTAGTTTTAATAAAAATTGTAATAAAAAAAAATTAGCAAAGCTGTCTCGAATTTTATTGTATTTTCAAGCAAGGACTGAATTCCTGGTTTTTATTCAATTGTAGGCCACATATAAAAAAGAAATTAGTAAGAAAAGTAGGCTTTAGTACCAATAATTTATTTCTTTGTAGCCGATTATAGCAATATCCTAATGTACACAAGTTATGTTATATGCCCTATACCAGGATAAACAAAGAGTGACATATTTTTAGAAAACCATCTTTTTAAAATGTTTAAGGTAATGAGAAAAACCGTAAATCAAATAATATTTTCATCACACAATTAACTTTGTAAAGTGTACACCACGCGTTATCATATAAACAGATGCCAGCTTCCCCTCTCTGTGTTACACATAGAAAACGATTAATCATCAAAAAATGCATTAACCAAACTTGTAGAGAACTTGATGCTCTGCAAGTTTCATTCAACCCCTAACGACATATGAGGGATAGGAAGCGAGATGTTTTCAAAAGAAAACGATTTTCGTAACCACTGACCTTTGATGTTTTGACTAGCGGAAACGTTATTTTATGGGACTTTTCAGTCAACGTATAGCATAACACAAAGGTCCATGCATATTTTCAGCTTCCCTCATTGCAATTTAAGGTATAATCTTTATTTGGTCTTATTTTATTGTACTAATGAAATATTACGTTAAGAACATATTATCTGATAATTTTGCAAAAAATCTTTGTTCGTTTTTCAGGTACGGCGTAAAAACAACTTATCCAATTGACCCGAAACGTTAACCATCACATAATTAATATCTTAGACTATATAATGGTTTAAGTTTCAGGTCAATAGGATGTGCATTTCAACATAAGGTATATAACATATTTTTATGATAATGGAGGTAATGAACAATAACGATTGGAGATAGCCGAAGTATTCCTAGTGTATTTCCAGTAACTTGTCGTAGATGGGTACATAAAAGCGGTAATTTGGTAACTTTAACATTTGGCCAATCAGTGATTGTGCTTGTAACCGTAGTAGAAACTTGCATTCATCTTCTTACAAAGCCCAATAACGCAAAAAATACAAGAACAATGACGGATGGACAATGACGTTTGGTTACATGACAACTATAATCTGAGAACTTTTTAAGTCTTCCATGGGCAGAACCTTTCTTTTTAGAAGACGGAATAGCAGATAAGCAAAATTACTGTACATTATAAGATTCAGAAAGCCATTCCCCAAAATGGCCGAATTGACATTATTTAAGATCAATTCAAAAGGAATTAGAAATTTGTACTATTTAGAAAGCAATTTGCTTCCTTGAAAGTTCTATAGAGATTCATTAACTCTAATGGAATGTCACTAGACAGAAATATTGGATACGAAATTTATCAAAATTTCCAAAAGATATTTAAGAAACTATTCTACAGAAACATCTGTCTTATGTGTGAAAAATGAATACAACTAAACAAATAAGTTCGCCTCGGGGTCTATATTTAACGTCGAATAGTTTTAAAATATAAGTTCAAATACTAATAATTGTAAAATATATCATTCGAAAGCAAAATTATGTATAATCAATTTACTTAAATTTTACTTTTCAAAGTTAGAAGAGACGAAAAATCAGTAAACAATTGTTGCACAGGGGAATTATTGTCGTACTAAAATAAATTTGGGCACGAATTTCGATTTATCGACCGTGTTAAATTTTATTGTATTTGTTAAAAGTAAAATAAATCTAGGATATCATGTTTCATTGTGTGTCTGTTAGAAATATGAGTACTCTTGATACAGCTAGTGCTTTTTAATTTTATCGACCGGCATTAATTCGCAAAAATTAGGCCCACATTTTCAAATTAAGTTTAATAGCAAAAAAATTCATATGAAAAATTTAAAAAAATATGTTTTCCTCTTCATTTTCCTTAACGTGCGTTTCCGGATTGAAATTTGTTAAAAAGGCGTGCTCAAAGAGCATGGCGATCAATCCCTCGCAGTATTATTCGAAGAAGCGCAAATTCCTTTGATTGAAAAAGTTAAACGCAATAAAGTTAGGGGCGGCCGTCCCAAGTTTTGCGTCTAATTGTATCAGCCGGGGAGGATTCGCTAATGATTTAAATGAAAGCGAGAGGGACACGGCGAGTTCGTTCGAAAAATACTCGACTGAATCGGTGCGAGCCGCGCCGAAGAGCGAAGCGATCAATTATAACTTTTCACAGTTAATAAATTACACTCACAACAACACATGGAGCTAATCGCGCGCACCGCCGACGATTCATTAATTTTATTTCAAACTGGGCTTAAAAAGAAGAGGCTGAACTTTTCGTTAAGTGTTGCATAAAATTAATATCTGTATTAAATACTTAATTACATCCAATTAGGAATTCAACTCAAGTGAGCTCGAGTACTCGACAGTCAAATCTTCGCTGTAAATGTAATTAATGATAAATATATTATTATTATACAGATCGGATTTCGCGAGTGAGGACTGCATCGTTACTCTGGTGAGCGTGGGTCGGACCAACCACTTTATTTCTTCATTTAACTCCTTCACTGTTAGTACAGAATTTTATTTATATTTTCCAATTATTTTTCGAGTCATAAATATTTTTTATCAAATGAAAATTTTGATAATAGCTATATGCATATTCTAAATTCTGTGTTGTGTGTATACATTGTACACGTGAATGGTTTTACTAGTATAAGGCTATGTCGTGTAATATAATAAAAGGACAATGTAATTTATATTTATACGATAAAAATAAGAATATATGTACAATTTATACATGCAAAAAATCTTTATTACAATTATAAAACAAGAATTAGAGACCCAGATAGGACGGGCGAATAGTGGACGACTAGGGACGCCTATTCATCGACCGAGTGAAAGACGTAGAAAATCCCATTAGATATGGTTCAACCCTATCCAAAATAAACCGAACAAAGTAGTTCATCTAAAGTTAGTGACCAGAAAAACATTTTAATTGTTCAATCATGCACCAGTAATTAAAATTATTCAAAATCGTTAGATTAATTAAGCACTGAATTATTTTAAAACTTAAATGGAAATAGATGAAAAATTGTGAAAGAAATGTATTTACAAACTATTTGATTATTTTCTATCAATTTAATCAGTCATTAGATATTACCGACCTTAATAATATTTTTTCCAAATGTTACTAAAATACGATAATCAACAAAATGTAAAAAATATATTTTTATGTAACTTACGCAAAAATGTTGATGATCTCTTGACTTTTGAGTTTCGATTTCGCTACATTCTTTCCAATCACGGTACCCCTATCCGAAACCCAAAGTCCATGTACATATATACGCACACAAACAGTGGCGAAGGAGTACTCTCCTCTAGTACTTAACAAACAACACAATACACAAAATTATGAAAAAAAATTGTGCGTGTACTTATGTACGCGCGTTAGAATTTATAAATATTTAGCATAGTACAGGAATAACTTTATTTAGCCCACAAATAATTAACGGAAATAAAATAATAAAAGGACTGGAATGTGATTATAAATACGGTTAGCAAAATCTAAATTCAATCAAATCATTGAATTTTAAATAATTTATAATGTAAGCAAATACATACGTAGAGAAATACACTTAAAATGATTTTAAAAAGCTTTCAAACACTATTTCTATTACGAATATTCACAACAAATAAATATTTTTCATTAAATGGATAACTATTAAATTTCAGTTACGAAAAATATTATTTAAAAGCACAGAAATAACTTAGATTTATATGAATGTAAAACACGTATTGTATATTTACAAATATCTCAATAACTGTCGTGAATATAGCATAAGGCACTACACGCATGTTTAGTGAGCAATTTCATCTCGTCGATTTTTGTTGCATCGTGTTTATCAACAACAATCTTAAAATTTCACTCTGATCATTTTTTCATAGCACGCCTAAAGAAATATTCATATTATAGACTTCAAAAAACAAAACCAAAAAACTGAAAGATGAAATATGTAAAAAGCATAGCAAATTTAAACACGAATTTATATTTAAGAAAACAACAAACTTAACAATAATCGGAAGCTGAAATAAGTGAAAATAATTGTAAATACAGGTGTCCAGTGGCAGATTTCAAAGTTTGAACGAACATAGTTTCTGAACGCAACACATAAGAGGGGCGCGGGGGGCGTCGTTAGAAGCGCAAGCGGTGCGGATGTTTTAATAGCCATGGAACAGTGGAGTGGAGAGCACCGCGCTTTTGCCGT
The DNA here is from genome assembly GCA_039881145.1 of Druceiella hillmani. Classification (NCBI taxonomy): domain Eukaryota; kingdom Metazoa; phylum Arthropoda; class Insecta; order Lepidoptera; family Hepialidae; genus Druceiella; species Druceiella hillmani. The sequence goes on from JAYKKI010000059.1 coordinate 753,380, forward strand.
CGACGCGTACATTTCGAGTGGATTTTCGCTGTCTATAGCACGCCGTCGTTTTAATAATCGTTACAGTATTCGTCGATTACGTGATGGACCATCGATGAACCTCATTCAGTCATGGGTAGCAAGGTTCAGAGCTACAGGATCAACATTAAGTAGGCCCAGGCCAGGACCTACACCATTGGTAGCCACGGATGAAAATGACGAGCGTGTTATTGTTTCTGTCGTTGAAAATCCCCGTTTATCACTGCGTACACGTTCATCGATATTGGGAATTCCGAAATCAACTTTACAGGTAATAATGCGAAAAAAGCTCAAGTTCCATCCATATAAAATTTAAATTGTTCAAGATTTACACGATTCTGACTTTGAATTAAGAAAAACTTACACGGAGATGATGTTGAGATTTCGTACTGCTACCCGGATGGGCAACATATTCTTTAGTGACGAAGCTCACTTTCACATTAGAGGATATGTGAATAAGCAGTACTTTCGTTACTGGGATGTCCGCAACCCAAGACAAATGCATCAAGAGCCTTTACATAAGCCTAAAGTAACAGTCTGGTGTGCCATGTCTGCATCTGCAATCATAGGGCCTTATTTCTTTGAAAATCAAAGTGGCCAAACTGTAACTGTGAATTCGGAGAGATATGCCCAGATGTTAAATGACTTTTTCAGAGTAGAACTATAGAATAGTTCATCCTTCAACCAAAACACATGGTTCCAGTAGGACGGAGCCACAGCTCACACTGCTAATTTGTTCATGAATGCAGTGCGGCAGTTATTTCCAGAAAAAAACATATCCCGAAACGGTACCGTACCGTGGCCACCTAGGTCACCCGATTTAAGCCCATGTGACTTTTTCTTATGGGGATACTTAAAATCCATTGTTTACAAAACAAATCCGAGCACTGTGACACAAATTAAAGAAAATATTCGATCCGAAGTCAGTAGGATACCCCGCTCTGCAAACGCGTGTTTGAAAACATGCATGCTAGACTCGAAGAGTGTGTCAGACTCGATGGACGCCATTTGGAAAACGTGGTTTTTAAAAAATGAAGTCCGCATCTGTTGTTATAAAGTTAAAATTAACCTACTTTGTATTGTAGGTAGGTGTAGTTTGTTTTTACCATTTTTCAAACATTGAAATCTGCCACAGTATAAATTATTGCTTGTACAGTGTGTCCACAAGCAATAATTTATACTTATATAAAAAAAACAAATCCAAAAAGTTAAAAGCTGAACTAATATCGGTTCCTTCTGGGCCAAGCAAGTCCAGACAGTTAAAAAAGCATAAAATAGGTTTGCCTTTAATCACTAGCAATAAATTATTTAAAAGAGCAATTGTTTGGTTTATAGCAAACGATTTTATTAGTAACGTCTTTGGTATTATATTTTATAAAAACAATTTTGCGAAATAAGGGATGGAAAGGGTGACATTTCCAACTATCTTCAAACTAGTATTTTCACTTGCCTAAGTGTTTTCACCGTATATAGTTAATAAAGAGCATCAAAATTGTCAAAATTAACTTCCTCAAAAACTACACAAATAACATTTCTGCCTTAACAATATAAATAATATAGGTATCTGCTATCCAGTACAGTTAAAATAAATACATAAAAGTGTTCAAACCCGTATATGTCAGCATTTATCAATGCATCTTTCCAAAATACAAAACGGTTAGTTGAAATGGCAGATTACGAAGATACGAAGAAAAGAAGAAAAAAAAGGGTGCGTGTACTTATGTACGCGCGTGAGAAGTTATACTTCTTTGGCATCATTAAATAATACATACGGATAGCTAACCTCAAATATATTGGAGCACTTGAAAAAGTCTATAAACACAATTTTTTCACTAATATTTACGAATAGTAAATATATTAATCAAAATATTGAATTTAAATCACTACTGAATATAATTTATCAGCACATATATAAATCGCACTTATGTGAAACTAAAACACGTGTGTGAATGTAGACACTAGAAACATGTGGATAAATACTATGAATATGAAAACAGTGAACAGAGGCGAAGATGGTGCCAATAGCTTTTGTTTCGAGACTGCAACCGCTGCAACTTCATACTGTAACTTTTGTGTGACGAATCTTAAAATTTCACTCTCATCATTTTTCCATAACGCGCCTAAAGAAGTATAACTTCAAAAATGAAATGGAAAAGTGGCTGCTATTTTATAATTATCGTGCTGGTCATTTTAAATCAAATAAAGATATTTAGAATATTGAAAAGAAGATATTTAGAATATTGAAAAGTCGTCAAATGATAAACAAGCAGAGAAAAGTATTTCGGTAACATACCATGGAAATCGACTAGATATTCCTTACCACGAGCAGTGGATAGAGCTGAGTCACGAGTGCATACCACCACAAACGTTAATGGATGCAAATTTACACGTTAATATCGCCAAGAAAAAGCCGTTTGCAATAAAGCACCTATTTCGTAATTCGTGTTGGAAACGATGCTAATGTTTTACGAGGCCCGTGAGTTATCGCTTTAAAATAGAAGAAAAAACATACATTTATTTACAATACGACTAGGGGGCCATTGTGGCTCGACCGCTATTGTGGCGCTCTGAATAGACCGGAATGCACTTACCTCACACTCATTCAGACAGCGAAAACTGATATAGATGATGAAAGCGATTTCGCTCAACGCTCGTGAAGAATATTTTATATTGTGTGGATTTTCCGCACTCGGCTATTCAAAATTTGAAAGGCAATTCTTTGATGGTAGGTAAATATGTACGCAGACTATTTGTCTTATATTAATACTCATTAGCCTTCGGTGCTTCAGGTATTGAATACTACTTATGGTTTAGATACAAGAATTGTAGTTTGTAAAAATGTTAAATGAATAAACTATGTTTACACGTGTCAACATCGACATGTATATTGATGTAGCAAATCATGCTATAGTGTAAATCTTTGTCAAAATGATCTACGTAAAAAAATTAATTTGTTAATCACTAGTAGAAATCGCACTACAACGGTTCCATAAAAACTATGGTATAATATGAAATTTAGGGATTGAAAAGTTCATAGTACTTCTAAAAAAATATTACAAACATTATTATCATTTTCACTACATAGATAAATGTAACGTCTAGTATAACTTTTCAAAGACGTAAGACAAATAAAGTAACGAATAATGATTTTTTTTATCTCTTTAATTTATTTATGCAAGTTGACCAAAATAAATTTGTTATGAAGTACTCACTAAACCTCGTTATCTTGATTTTTAGGTTTTAGGCTTTGATTAGAAAGTGACCTGGGTGGATGGTGAGGAACGCAGCATAAACATTTCAAGCTCATGTCTCGCGAAAGAGTTGCTCTATCAAAATGTATGAATTATAAGTGACAAGTGTCATGTCACTCGATAGAAACAAAAGTTCGAAGTATTTATGCATGGATTTCAACGAATTAAAATATAATGTATGTGTTTCTATGTATGTGCGTGTAATTCAATTACACCTTCTAGCAAAATTTAATCACGATCGGTCTTGAACAGAAAGAGCTATAATGGATAGACTGGCTACAGGACCCCAATAAAAGTGAAAGCAGCAAACATAGTTATGGTAGATGGAAGAAATTTAGCTGAACACGTGACAGATAAACCGATACACCAAATATAAGCGTAATTTTTAACCTAAAACTTTTTGTGATTTCACCAAGTTCTGCTGATATTTTTATCTCAGTCACACTGCCACTTTGAATTTTTCTCGATTTTTAAGCATATAAGCATAACGAATCCTTTGATGATACACCGATCCAAGGGAAATAAAAACATCGGAATGGTTATGGGTTGAAAACGTCCCCACTTCGCAAGATTATGTAATCATTTCATTTGTGCACTTCCAGTTGAGTTTAGAACTTAAACTTGACCTTCGAATTGAGTTGAAGAAATGTGAAAAAAATTACTAGTTTTTAATCTAACTAACACAAAACCAAAACAAGTAAAACAAAGAAAAAGTACATAATAAGTACATCTTATTTCTTCAAGTAATGAAATTGTATAATAAAATTGGCGTAGCGGTAAAGAACTAGATTCTGTACTCGGAAGTTACTGGGTTCGAATCTTGGAAACGATCTTTTTTAATACGCTTTTACAAGTATTAATTTCACTTCTATGTATGTGTGTATGAATGTAACGGAATCTTTCAATTTAATTTTCACACACTTCTAGACGTCAGAATTATTTAAAATTTTGCACACCTATCAAGAATCGCTGACAATAATTAAAAAAAAACTATGGTAAAAACAACCACAAAAATTTTTTTTTAGTGTTTATAACAAAAAATGTTCAAGGTTTAAAAAAAATAAAAACCACGTCTTTATAGCAACATGAATTAAAAAATAATCTTTAAATATGAAGATTCGGTTCAAGAGCGAAAGGATGTCTCATAACTCGGTATAACTTAACTTTTTGAACAAGCTTAAAATAAGAATAATATGATTGACAAAAACTGTTAGACTAAAATAGAACAAAAATTTATTCAGTTTAAATTGCGATGTTACAAAAACAGGACATCATCTTTTTTTCTTTAATGCTATTAAATAAAACGAGTTTTTCATTTTTATTTCAGCACCATCTATGAGTATCGTGTCTCGTTTGAGTAGGTAAAATAAAATGAAAAATGACAAAGCAAGTATTCCTTTATTTCGTTGCTTCTCTAAATGAATCATTAGTACAATGGTAAAACGTCAAGATTCTCAACTCGGAAATTAAACAGAAAATGTTTTAGTTAAAGTAAATAAAAACACTTTCATTTCAGCGCCATCGGTAAACTCTCCAAAAAAAATTTAATCAAATAACAGCGAAACGCGACTTTTATAAAATCCTTTAAAATGTTTTATAGAAGGGAAAAAATAAGTAATTTTCGCAAGAATATTGAATATAATAGGATATGGAAATCTAAAGGTTAATAAAAGATGTATGCACAAGTAAAAGTATATCTACACGAAGACTTAAAATTAAATTGATCTACGTTTACAAACGAAACGTCAGTTAAAAATGTAAATTATAAGCGACGCGCTTCGAACTAGCACGATCGTTTGTCTAATGAACGGTTATAACCGATTGCTAATTGATATTGGCGGCGCGTCGCTGCACCGGCCACCACGAACGGACACGCTAAGCCGTGTTAAAGTGACAAAATCCCATCAAACGGAAGTGAAATACAGAACTAATCCCGACGTGGTCACCCAACCCGGATTAAACCTGTCCGCAGCGTAGTGTACGGATGCACGGGCGAGCGGGTGAACGGTACTCGTTCGACGGGCAGATCGCATTGGGTTGCCGCAGGCGAGTCTTTAAGAGGAATCTGTCTTTAACATAATGGAGAACTTTGATTGGATAGGTTTACGAAATATTTATTTAAATTTATACGAATCGCATATATTACTGGAGACCAATAGCATGCAAAAAAAATTGTATATACGAGTGTTCAAAATTTAAATAAAATTAGGATAAAATGTATACATTTCAAATGTTTTAACCAAGCAAAATAAATTAGGAAACGATCGTTAATAACCGAGTCTTTTTAATCCAAATATTATCTAAATTACTATTCGAAACGGACTGATTTGCTGTATTGATATTGACATTGTGTGCGGAATTTTCTTTAAAATTCGTTTAAAATCCGATCGGTAATCTGATAGTCAAATGTAGGTAATTAAAATATTTACGTAATATTTTTTTATATTTCTTAAAAAAATATACCTCATTTGATTTAATTGATCACAAAGCCCATTATGGTATGAAAATATTATTTTATAACACTTTTGATGCCATATCAAACGACTAATGAATGGTATTATAAATGTCATATTTCTAAGTAGATCAGTTAGGGAAATGAATTTTGAAACGTAATCCTGAAACAAAATTTCCTGAAATGAGATTTGTAAAGTACCTTTCTCGTCACATATACTCATAGACATGTATTTGGCTACTGTACTCCCGATGTAATAAGATAAATGATAACATTTGTAATTGAATGTAGAATTTAAAGCTTGTATTAATCTTTAATTAATAATTTACTATTCTGCGCTCGGCCAGTTAGGCTTAAGATACACATTGCTCAGTTATTCATTAAATAAGAGTTAAGCTTGAGGTGAACCTTGTCAATTTGATAAATTTCATCGTAATTAAACTTCTTATCGACGTACAAAAGAGTCACGGCATAAAGTTTGGCGCTTTACAAGTATTTTAAATAATAAAAAAGTATAATGAAGAGGAATACTAACCCATAAGCTTATCCTGCAATAGCATGTAGCGCGGGTTGGCATCGACGTCTAGCGGCAAAGAGTCGCGGAGCCAACGCACTCGCGGCGCCGGCGACCCGCTCGCGTGGCACGGCAGGTTGGCCGTGTGACCGACTTCTACCACCACGGCGGTCGGCGCGCTGGCCACCGTTGGAAACCCGCTAGGAACCTTGTCGCCTGCAAAAGAAACAATATAACATTTAATCGATTAGATACGGTTTATAATTCCAATATTATTTTTTTTATAAAATGATTCCAATAATATTAATATTGACTTAAATCTTCGCTTACACAGCTATAATTTGTATTGTACATTAATAAAACAAATTATATGATTATATAAAATTTTTGTGGGTTTGCTGTATATTTTAATTTAAACTCCAAATGTAAAATTTGACCTAAACCCCTATTATTACATTTGATAAACTTGATACAAATAGCAATAAAATATTGCTGGAGGTGGGATAGTCCTTTAACCAAGTATGCTTTACTTTAAATCAAAATTTGCCGCGCAATAATTGTTCTAAATTTCTTAAAGATAATTTTAAGCTGATAGAAATTACACATAAGGGTACAGATCAAAAATGTCAAGATTTAAGCAAAAATTAAATTCAAAGACGTAAATGTAAAAAAAAAAAATTAAGTCCGAAGATAACGAGCAGTTCGAAATAATTGCAGTGAGAATAATATTTGGCAATTTAATTTGGGATTGTTAATTTTACTTAGGTATATCGATTTTGTCAATAGCAAAGAATAATTTTTGAAAAACAAGTTTTGGAAGAAATCTATGCAGTTTTTCTATCTGAAAAGTTTATATCTTTGCGCAATTTGTTAGTTTTGCAATACGTTGCGAATTAGAGTGCTAATACTATTAATAAAATTTCCAGTTTTCAAGTTACTACCTGTTACCGTGTGATTAATATTTATTTGGCTTTTTCGTGAAAGCCTGGTTTTGAAAAAGTTTTGACTATAACCAATACACGTACTACTTGTGTATTAAAGAAATTTATCAATAAGAAGTATTTACATGCTAGTGGAAATTTTAAATAAAAATTATTTGTGGGTGTATTTATCTTTACAATTATTTATTTTTCAAATTCCCATGAATTAAGATGTACAAGCAAACATGGACCTACAAACTCATACATTTTTTTAAATTGTGTTCTTGTATATAAATTTCAAACAGTCTCTTATTCTATCATAAACATACCTTGTGAAAACATAGTATTGTTCAAATTGTTCAGTAGCTTTTTACATCCATAGTATTTCCTAGTTATATAGTAGTAAATAAATTTAATCAAATTATAATTAATTCGGTTTAAGTAAAAAGAAGAAAGATAAAGAAATCATCCAAAAAAGAAAAGCAATGCAACTACCCAAGGTAGTATTATATACAAAGAGTATTGAATGTTTCATAGTTATTTTAATCTTTTATTTATTTACTGACTTTAATATACACAATTCGTACATATGGCGGATTTACTGCTCCGAGAGTAATTTCTTACAGCCATTCCAAATACCAATCCAGTGGCGGGCCATCATAGACCGTAAACCTGTCTCATCAAACCAACACTCCACAGCGTCGACGTGTCGTCGTCAAAACATTTATGTCAATTATAATAATTGTTATATTTACAGTTTCAGTCAACTTGTATTAGATTTTTATCAAATAATAAGACAAAGCTAAAATAACGATATGAACATACGAAATATTTTAGTAATTTGTTAAAACACCGGGTCTTTGGCGGACTTTATATAAATTCTGAAAAATTAGTTCTAATATTAGTGTTTTCTAATTTCCAACAAACATAATCTATTCACAATAGGATCGTTTTTCAAGTTATGCATATAAAACAATTTCGAACGAACAAACAGACCATTTCTTCATTTAGTGCACGAAATACAAAAAAGCAAAAATTACCACAGACAGTTTGACAGCCCACACTTATAAACGTATGAAGTAGATTACAAATTGCTCATAAGGTATCCCAAACCGAAGCCTATAATCAGTTACGCTAAGCAAACATAAAATTTGATTTATTTTACTTGAAAGCAGCTCGATTTATATAAACAGGTAGCGTTGGGGAGCCCATATTCGAAGCGCGTGTCAACAAAATCCAATTAGGAAAGTTCATCGCTACAATTTGGGTCTCGGTAACAAGTCCTCAAGGAGGTGAGTGCGGCGCGGCTCGTAAAATATTTAAGTGATAATAAAAACTCTCTAAGGGACTCCACCCCTCATCTTCCTGTATTATTTGCATTTCTCATGGGCATACGGAGCTTGCTGAATGTTTTTTTACAAGTGTGATTTTGAAATTCATATATTTGCGTATCTCATTTTAGAGCGTACCAATAATGAAGGAAGTATGATAATCTTGTTTGAAAATTATATTTTTATTTATTCGTTGACAGGAGAAAGTTATTACTTAAAAAAGTTTGAAAAATGTTTGGTTATATGTTATTATATTAAATGAATCTTTTCCTTTTTTATTACAATAAACAATTTGTGTACCGTTTATATGACTGTTTAAAAAATCTCCATTAATAAACGTAATTATAGAGGATGGGGTTTATGAAAGTTTACGATATTAAAAATTAACTACTTTAAGAACAAACATAGAAACGAATATTTGAAAACAAACATAGAAATGCATATAAGCAACTCAACATGAAGAAATTAAGTTGAATGAACAGGAATACATTATTTTAACAAGTTCAATGAGGACGCCGAAGTCTGGAACTTCATCAGGGACGTACGTTCACGTATAATCCTTTTAAAAAAATAATTTGTGCCCAAAAAATGTTAATGCTTTACTGACTATTTACAAATTTTCTATAAAATTGTGCGTCATGTCTATTAAAAGTATCCATTATAGGTTAGAATCGAGGCAACGATGTCTGCTGACATGATTTGTATCGAATGTATTAGGTGTTATATAATACATTCCCGCAATGAGAGATGTAAATGATGTGGTTCTAAGTGGTTGTCTACCGATATTTCTAATACATTTCCTTCCCACATTATTTTATATTAAAGTTATTTTATATTAAAGTTTCTGCTATTATATTCTTCACTTCAACTGGAAAATGGCACCGTTATAAGAGCCCTCACATATCTGTTTGTGTGTCACAGCCCATATTCTCAGGAACTCTGCGATAGAGCAATTATATAATACATCTTATTGACTTATATATTTTGCTTTAGCTAACTTTTTAAAATAGTCATATAAGAATAAAAAAGGGGGTAAAAAACACTTGGTTCTTTTAAAATTTTATATATCATGTAGGATCATATTTCAAAGTACTTGTTATGAAGTATACAAAGTTTACAATAACATAGTATTAAATTAACGAGGTTTTTCATCTTTTTAAAATACACATTTAAAGTATATTCTAAAAAATAGGGCACCCCTGTTAATGTAACAGCGAAAATAAAACCCCACCCTCCTCCCCCCTTATTTTCAAAACTACTGAATCATGAAGAAACAAAATAAATAAATCTGGCGTGAAAATTACAAAAAACTAAAACGATTATTCTAGATTTCAGAATTTTTTGAAATATTTTACGACTGTGAAATATATAGTATAGACGTTGAAAAACATTTATATTTGTAAATATTTTAACAGAAACTCCATGTACCCTTACGGTTCCAAATGCCTAAATGTGTGCTGAACCTCGTAGTGCGAGTTCTACTCGTACGTGACATGTTTTCTGCCAGTGACTTGTTTTATTGCTTTATGTGATTAACATTCTTTCATGTGATTAAATTTGCCGCGGGATTTTCTTTTAAATTAGGTTGATGTAATTTATTATGCAAGTACAGTAGTGTTGATAAACTATTGGCGCAATACATAAATAAACCTTTAGTCGTATTTAGCCTCCGTACTATAAGCTTGGTTTCAATTTTTGTTTCAAATAAATTTTTGAGAAAAAATTACCTCATTACACGATTAAATTGAATTTATCTTATAGCTGAGTATTATAATAGCACTAAGATTAAAAATGCTATTCATGAACTTTTTGTTCACGAATAGCATTTTTGAAATTTCACTGGTTACAAGTAATCAGCTACAGGATTTGAACTTATCTTAAAATAATATGGTTGTATTAACAACAATAATTTGTAATCGCCCGTAACAATAATTTATAATCGCCTTTAGCTCTGTTATAATACCATAATCAATTGCAGTTTCGTGGAAAGAAGACAAACGTATTTAAACTTAGTGTTACATTGAAACAAAAAATAGTCTACAAATTTTTTTTTTCAGTTATGTGGTACAGTTTTTAATTTAAATGATATTTCATAAATATGATTTACGCGCTTCGACTATTCCCTTTGTACATATTCAATCAATTCAACTATTTAGTACATTTGTCTTATTGAACTATAAACTAACGGCAATTAAAAAAATGCAATATTTTTTTAATCGCACGTAAACATTACAGCCAAATTTTTTAGCTGAAATCAATTTGTTTCTTTGTGGTTCTGCCGTTAATAAGTATAACCATAAAACATTTCGCGTATTTGAAAATCACAAACGCAATTCTGTTCACCGCTTTTATGTTATGCAGAATGAGTTAGAATAGTAAAAATCTCACTTTATATTTGCTATCTCAAGTCAATGTTGCAATGCTCTTCCGTGCCGTATAACGAACGGCGTCGCCCGAGGGTCGGTCTCTCGTTCCGCTCTGCCTGCAGATTACGGTCGACCGCACAATCTCTCGCCCGATCTCACGAGCGCGCCTCGCACGCAACTACTGTGCAAACGCCAACCGCCGCATGAATACGCGTTAGACGCTCTCCGATTCACGTGCCATATGTATTGTAGGAATTGTGATGGTAACGTTGTTCGCTTCTTATTTTTTTTGTTCTGTCCTATATTTTAGATGTTTTTATATTATCTACAGTTCTCATCCCTCGCTACGGACGCGTAGACGTATCTCTCAATAGTATCAGTTTTTTAATTTATTTGCGTTAACTACCCAATAGTTTGAAAATAGTAGCTGGACGACCTGTATCTACTGGTTTTCTAATTTACGACTGTTATTGTAATATTATACTGTTTAATATAACGTTAATTCATTAGATTCTACGTTTTCCAATACTTTTTTAGCTTCGAAGCTACGTAGTACCTAGTGCTTCGTTTTGTACTATGTTTCAATTATTTTATTTACACCTCTCTTTTGTATAATATACTTGGTTACAAGACCATTAAACAGATCGTAAAAACTTGAAAACGTCCAGCAATTAAAGCCGGACTTGTTTCAATTTTCCGAATCCATATATTATAAAAGAAAAGAATTCGTGAAAATTTAGTCATATGGTGCAGTCGGCATGGTCGGTATACAATGATAGTGAAAATTGCGGTAAAATAAAAGAATACCTAGTTTTTTTTTAAATTTATAAGACAATTTGAGTACAAAAAGAATTTACAATTACAATTTCAATCCTGATATCGAAATTACAATAAAGTAACGAGGAGATTTCCTGAATTCCCAATAATATATAAGAGGTGTGGCACAAAAATAACAGCACTGATTCAATAACCCATCGTCATTTAGTTTATCATAAATTTAGTTACTTTTCTACTCCAATATAGTGCTATACTATACCAGTATGGGGAGCCATTTTATTCTTTCATAGACCAAACGCATCACGCAGAAAATCGTCTGATTTTCTCAACCGCTTCAACTGATTAAACCAGTTTTAAGTACTGAGTTGATTTTGGAAAGGGAAAAAAGTGACTGGGTGTCAAATCTGGTGAATATGCCTCGTTGCGCAATATTCCAAATGTCACGTTTAGCAGATACAAAGCCAGTCCTGTTAATTTACCGTGTTTTTAGTAGCACGCTTTCTTGTCTGTTTAATTATTTGTTTGTCCGAAAAAACTTAGCAAACGGTTTTAAACAAACTACCCGTTGAGCTAGAGAAATTTTGAGCTGAGCTATTCACTAACAATTTTATTGTACCACACAAGATATAACCTATTGTGTGAGTTTCCTCAACGGCAGTTACTCTCTGCACTTCGTGCTGTTATGTATGGCATGCGCCCCACGTTTTTCGTTTTAGATCTTACAAGTATTTTCACAGCTATTAAAAATTCACAATCACAAATTTCCAGGACAATACGCGCAGAATTATAAAACTGATAAGGGTTACAAATCTTTATGGGGCATTAGTAATTATTTTAAAATGTTTAGTCCGTTTTAAAAACGTGGCAAATTATTTTTTTTTCATACAAATAATTATTATTTTACACACAGCTCGTATATCATATTTATATAAGCAAAACTGTTATTTATTTTAAAGGTCAGCTGAAATCGTCCTTTGCTTCCTGTAAATTCATCTATAAAAATATTACATTTTTACGTGAATAAGACAAAATACAAATTAAGGTCTCGTATAAGGCATACTTTGCTACTTAATACGGAACAATCTACATAATAAATAACAACATTGTATTTAGCCGCCATTCTGACACACGACCGAACGTTTCTCATCCCATTTTGGATGAGAAACGTACAAGAACGTTGGGTGCCTTCGTGTTATTGAATTTTAGAATGACACATGCAATGACAGCAAGCGGATTAATGTTGACAAGTTGGCGTGTGTTTTTACATTCGCAGCCTTCAAGTTGTCCGCCTTATATATATATATATATATATATATATATATATATATATATATATATATATATAGTTGTATCCTTGTATGAACTTTCTTCAGAATCATACTTAGTGAAGTCGCTTTATGCAGCAAATTCATCAGTCACATATTGACACTAGACCAGTAAAAATTATCTTGGTATTACTAAAATTATTCCTTATGCCGAACATCAATTCTGTAAACAACGTCGGGCAGAAAAAAAACTACAAAGAGCCGGCCCCGGGGCGGGCCAAGGCCTACACCTACATAATTGAATCAAGCGGACGAAACTTCATAACAAAGAAAACCTCTAAAAGGGTATCTGAGGAATGAAAAAGGAAAACAGTCAAAGTATCTGTACCACGTACATTTATGTACACTAGTCCATCTTATGTAACTATGGTGACATTTAGAGTAACCTTTTATTTAGGCTAGTTTCTCACTCTGTGTTTTGCGGACACAATACATTATGAGATTAAGAATATAAAGAGCAACAAAAAATTATTATAGCAGGTTTGAGATTAGGTATAGCTTTACAAATTTAACTACGTTGTTCTAATCGCTTAACGTATCGATGTTTTAAGAGTATGTATAGTGATCTAACAATGATATAACATATAATAATGATATAATTGTCTAATTAAGGTAAACACTAAAAAAATTAACGAGTAATATTTTTAATATCCAAGAAAAGACACCGGGAAGACATACGATAGATGCAAATATTGTTAAATTACACAAACATGTCAACAAAAAGTGAATCTCATTTTTGCTTATACATGTATATTGCCACAAGGTGAACACACGGGAGATATTTCAAAAGACGTCTTTTAGGACACACGGAATAGAACGTCGCGTAACACCGATAAGGCTCGCGAACCGGAACATAGGCTGATGGCCGGGGGCCGGAATTGATGTTCAAGGCTTTTGATTGTAATGTCACATCAGGGCGCGGATATATAAAAAAAAATAAATACGACAAATACAAAACAATGTTATCATAAATGCCGTCGCAAATTCACAAAAAAGCGAACAGAGCGCGGCTTTGATGTTGATGAAAGAGCGCGCCGTAAGTTGGTTGTCAATCGGTAACGAAACAATCGTCAATCAGTTCAATGCTCTACGGTCCCCAAACCTTTTATTAACCGCCTTAGAATAACTTGAAGAATTCATCCATGTCATTTGCTATTTTTTAATTATTATTAAACTAGCCGTCAACATGTGCAGTAACACTGAAATGAACTTTTGAATTTCACTTCTATCACTAGTATTAAGATTATACGACTGACAACTTTCAAGTTCATCAAATAGTGTGATAAAATAATTGTTAGCCGTAAAGCCCACTCCTGTAGTAACCGCTAGTTAAAACTATATAGCGTCCCAATCCAGCTGGTCTCGAATAGTTTAATCGGATAACCCTGTCTATAACCCGGCTTGTACGTTTTAGGTGACATGACACGTAGAAAATATAAAAATAAAAATATAATTTTTAATAGTAAAGTAATAAAAAGCATAATCGTCGTACGTAATAACGTATTACAATTTTCGAAATTTGATTGATTTTATTAACCAACTTTGTATTTGCGTTTCGCTATCTCCCTGGATATATTCAGGGAGATAGCGAATTAACATTGATGCTGATTAATGCTCATTAGCATTGAGAGCATAGCGTCATATATATATATATATATATATTTATATATATATATATATATATATATATATAAATATATATATATATATATATATATATATAAATATATATATATATATATATAAATATATATATATATATATATATATATATATATAAATATATATATATATATATATATATATATATTTACAATGATATGTTATATAATTGTATAGATCAGCGTCACTAAGGTCATAATTTAAGCAGACCTGTATCATCAACTGTACTTATTGACAATAATGAAAGTGACTGTCGACGGCAGTCTAACAAAAGTTTTAGATCCATGGCCTCTATTAATATGTTACACAACTGTGTCGAATTAGTTTTAGGGCGTGTTTTAGGCATCTAGGGCAAGTTATCGATGATAAAAGTTAATTTAATTTTGTTTCATAACATTTATTTCCAGTATTTATTCATATTCCAATCCGCAACACATCGTTGGACATATTATGGTTTACAAATGAGGAAAACAATTATCTATCAAAAAGTTACAAAATAAGGATACTATTCATGAAATTATAAATTTATACCGGAAACTAAATCACTCAAGGACTCTACAATGATATTGTTAATGTTTTCAAGAGATAGAAGTATAGGTTAAAGTCAAGATCAACTGTGAATACAGAAGGAACTCAGTAGCGATCATAATTGATAGTGAATCAGATTTTGGTTTTAAATTTTTGATGTCAAAAAGTTTCTACTAAGCAAACCTATAATTTTGTTTTTCAAAGGAAGACCAGATTATGACGCAAAAGTTAAAGCTCACTCTTACGAATGCACTGAGCGTTAGTTATGCAATGCATTTGAGGAAAGGTTCAGCAAAAACAATAAAGAATTTAAGTGTTGTTTGTCTCCAGACATTGTAAATATAAACAGGTACATATTATAAGATCATCCAATTGCACCGAGATGAGGCATACAAGTATTACTGAATCAAATAGCAATATATTTTGTAAAGTGGGGGAATGCATCTAATAGTTTGGTTTGCTGTCTTCACACATTTATTAACAATTAAATACAGTGTGGCGTTCAGACACCATTATTTAAAAACATTTTCACGTCATTGGCAAATAAGACAATTTTCTGATGCTAGTAGTAGATGGTAGATCAATAATTAGTAAATTATACATAGACATACAAAGGCATCTTATATCAAATATTCAAATTATATCAGTATGTGCGGTCACGCACATAGACATTCTATATATTCAACTTTGGCAAGAAAAGATTGAAAAAAAAGTTTAATATTACGATTAACTTTACACAATAGAAATATCAATACTTTGTTTTATGCATCACGATCACTGCCACATATCCCAGACTGTTCTAATATATTGAAATGAGCATGTGGACAATCTGTAATAAAACTGCAACAACTCAAATGTTAATATCAAGGTATGAGGAGATGCGGGTCTGCAGTGCATACGCGCAGAGAAGGTGCTTCCTTCTAGCGCTTCGGTGATAACCCCGTAGTGTCCGGGCCGCGTGCGTCTTAACCGGTAACGATGATTTAGGGCCAATTACATCGCGCCACTTGGCCGCCGTCGCGCGCCCTTTCCGTGGCCCACTATCGTCATATACCTATTCCGTCTGGTTTATAACCCGCCACCGCGCTGGGACCGGGCTTAACGCCGTAAGTTACTGTCACGCGATATTTCAAGGCTGGTAAGTATAATCATTACAAGAATTAGCACCATTTATCTTTAATACTAGCCTCAATAAAATGGTACATTCTCTGTGTTACAATAACTTTTGTATTGTATTCACATAATCGTTGCTATAGTCTAATGTATAAAGATGACAGAGTAATCAAGTAAATGCATGTTATAAAACTCGTCCGTGACAAAATCCGTCTAAAAACTCTACAGTTATTAGGGTTCCGAACTCGGAAAATTGAAACTCTATTGTGGCAACGTCATCAATTCCTTCGTCCGTCTGTCTTTCTATCAGAGACTTAAGTTCTGAATGAAATAAGATTGACTTGAAATTCAAATATAATACATAGTTCCTTAGCCCAAAACTAGAAATGGTTTAAGTTACTTAAAAGATTTAAAATGATATCTCTAAATCGAATTATACATCGGGAGCTTCTAAACCTATAAAGGTGCTATTATTTTTTCATAAGTATACTAAGTATCGTTGAAAAAAGGTATTTGGGTAGATTGTATATCCGTTAATTTTATTTTTCATTGAAAAATAACAATTTCATTGAGTATCAAAGTTTTAGACTCTTTGTTCAATCAAGATTATCTCCAAAATGGCATTACGTAGAAAGCCGTAATATTTCTGGTAGCTTTAATTTAAACAACAAATAGTAAATGAGATGAATATAATATAGTAAACAAGTTATGAGTAATAAAACCAAAATGTTTTTTGAGAAATTCAAGAGACTAGAGATGGCACGTGCGAATAATTCGTAAGTCACCGAATATTAGTTAATAATTAACTAAAAATAGGTACCTACTTATTTGCAATAAATAACTAAGTTACTTATTTTTGAACAACGGTTCGGTGCCAGCGCTGTCGACCAACTTAAACAAATTATAATGTAAATTTAAAACTTTAACTTCTAATGTACTCCCAATAGTAAATTAGTAAATAGATTCATAATGGACGTATTTATAATTTAAATTTTACATATGTTTAAGTTGATCGGCAGTGCTGGCATCGACTTCACAAATAAGTAACGTATTTATTACAAACAAGTAGATACCTATTTTGAGTTAATTATTTTTTACTTTTTAGTAGCTACCTTTTTTGAAGTCGGTTTTTTAAAATATATTTTATTTCAGAATGTTTAGTATAAATATAACAATATTAATCATCAAAATTATTTTCTTTCTTAGAATATTCGATAATTATTAAAAGTCACGGGCGAAACCTAGTGTGTGTATATATATATATATATATATATATATATATATATATATATAATTTCCTCTTTGTCTAAAATTAATCATCAACAACACATAGAAATGAAGCGATAGTCGTAGCCGCCAATTATTATCTGTAGCCATTAAGGAGTTCGGTTCTCCCGTTAAGGAGTTACAATATTCATCTTCAGGGCCCATCATCACACCATGACCTAGTCGATGATGCACTCATTTTTCTAAGTAAAAACTACTTTTTTACGTTTGATTTACTACCATCCGATAAAGAGTTTCATTGTTCATCTCCGGAACTTATCATCAAACCCTGGTAAGCGGTACAGTTATTTTGCAAAATAACAAGTACCCATAGTAAATATCTTGACTCATAGTTGATTTACTGCCATTCGTTAAATAATTCCATCGTTTATTTTCGGACCTCATCATCAGATCATCCTCATATTTAATGGGACCACCCCTATAGTACCCTCTTTTAAATAAAAATAGAAACATTAAAATGAAAAAAGTAAACAATTATAGCCGAACAAACATAAAAAAAATATTTCGACTAATTACGGACATCCTCCTTTTTTGAAATCAGTTAAAAAGATTGTCAACAGATTACACTGTTTTAAATCATTACTATCAGGCACTGTAGTTAAACAGACTGTTAATAGATGGCGCTTAAACACGTTTGAAAAATAATATATATGATTTTTATGCTTGTGAAAGGTACACTGGACGATAAATTTATATAGTGAAAAAGATGCTAGCTTAACAAAAACACTGTAAACTCTTAAATGTTTAACTTTTATATATATTTCAGTACATATACAAACGACAATTGTGTGCTCTACTCGTACTTCACAAGTTTATTTAAAATAAATTAACACAACCTACAGTGACAGTCACAAAAACGCCAAGTATGATGCGACGCTTTTTCATTACTCTCGGGAGGTGACGATGGCGTGAAGATATCAGAGAAATCGATAGAGGATATAATCGATTAATATAAAGTAATTTTGTTTAAAAATATCAATATTTTTTCCATTACTTTGGTGTGTTGATACAGTAAAAACAAGGTATATTAGTGGTGCTTGTAGAAAGGATCTCCGTAAGCAGTCAACGAAAGAGTAAAGAAATAAATGTAGTTTAAAAATTAATTTTACTAAATTCTCATAGAAAGTGTTAACTGGTATAAAAGAAATAGACGAAGACACTTCAATATTTCCAAAACAAATGTGGACATCTAAAAGAAGTGAAAGAAAAACAGACACACCATTTACACCGTAACAAATTTTTGTCTGTAGTATTGAAACAAAGTTCTGATGGAATAACCTGATGGAAAAAGTGACACGTAACTGAATATTAAAAGGGGTTATATAAACTATAGAAGGCAGAAGAAAATGATAATATTACAGCGTACGATCGTGTAATGGTGCAATAATATAGTGCAGTTAGGAAAGATGCAGATCGAACGTCCTCCTATCGTTGTAAATATGGAACACCAATATACTGGCTATGTTTACGTATCCATAGCAGATCACTCTAACTAAAATACAATGTAAAAATAATGCACGTTTGATTTAAGAGGTTTAACATGCGTGGCCGCCTAATGACACCGCCGCGTGCTAACTGAGTTTCGTTATATTACAAATCAAATCGATCGTCATAAACATTAGTAACGGGCACACAGCGGCGCAGAAAAGCATAGGTACATCACGACAAAGCGCCCGGTTCGTAGTAATCGTTTGACCCAAAGCACAGACCGACGACGCGCGGAATTGAATTTTCTCAATATTATAATAAAATATGTTCTCCCCGGAAACGAAGCGGAAATATGATAACTTCGTAAACGATTATGTGGCACGCGTCGATCTATCAGCCTGCCTCCGTCCGCTCGTCGGATACAAACATAAACCTGTAAGTTGACCTCCTATTTTCCATGCGCGGGACTAAATAAGATCAAAGTCCTCAACTGAGAGACCTTAATAAAACTTCGATATATTAGACAAACTTTATTCTAAGGGTGTTGATGAAATCAAAACATTTCTAGCGGTGTTTAATCACACCGAGTAAGGACTGAATCGTAAATTTAACTTAATACACAAATGTATAATAGATAATTAATATATACCCTTGACAATATGATATTTTCCGTTCTTGTGTGGTAGATAGTGCTGACCTCATCCTGATATGGTTCATTAAAATACAAATCCACTCACTGCGAATGTTCTGGTATTCGGTTCTTGGATAGATTCAATCATGGATATATTTGTGTAATTTTTTCTCTCATACAGTCAAAAATAAAAATGAAAAAGTATAAAAAAAGTTTGCTTTGGTATATTTTTTTTAAATTTCCAACTATACATACTCCCTTCATTTTAAGTTAAGTAAATACATATCGTTATTCATTTTAAAACTGAAATTAAAATTTTATAATATGAAAGTGCGGTACGTTTTATTCGAACATAGCGATTCCTCCAATACCCACCATATTGCAAGAATCGCAATATTCCAATTAAACGATACCGTACTTTTGTATTTCTCATTAAATTATAGTAATTAATACAATTTAAACCAAAAAAAAACCAGTGCTGTACATTTTCACTCTTTAATATCGACAAATGCCGTTAACAAATATATATTTCACTGGACATAAAATAATCCAGATATTTTATATACCTGTTGGAATTTTTACAACCATACATCTAAGTACAATGAAAATCCGTAGATCCAAACACAATTTTTTTTAAGGTTTTTTAACAAATTTTGCTTATATTCTCGTTATTAACTGTAGTTATATTTTTGCTATTAATAGCGTGAAATTGTCTATTAGACAAACATTTTATTGAATTTTCTTGGAATCATTTTTGAGAAAGAGGAGAATGGAATAGCGTGTTTTTTAAGAAAATACAAAAAAAAATAAAAAACGTCAATTAAAATTTTCAAAAAGTAAATTAGTACTTATTTCCTTTTTCACCGACTTTTGCATATTTTTGCCCCTTTCACCGAAATAAGTGCAGTTTCATTCAGCACATATTGCTACAGGTTTTATTAAAGTACACGCACATATTTACTTTCGATAGATTTCGATCACCGCACTGATTAACTATTAGACATTAACGCTTCTTTATGATGATTAATGTAATATGATTTTGCTTTGTTTCTGATGACTTGATATTGTGCTAATATATTTAATACTATCTGAAATTTGGTGCAGTTGCTATATTCTAGTAAAATATAATTTGACTTATAGGATTAATTGTTTATAATATCATTATAGTAATAAACGTGTTTGTATTACTTAATTTCCTTTCATAATTCCTTTTCGTTCAACAAATTTATTTTGACAAGCATGAATTTATGCCCCAAGATATGTCCGTATTAAGTGTTTAACTGTTGCTATGATTTATATTTTGTAATTTAAATGGAAATACGATAAAATATACGGGATTAATTAAAATTTCTGGTAATACGTCACCAGAAGTTTGAATGTTACAGGTAGATAGAATATTAAATTACCTAGCTAGTTTGCGCACAGAGCAACATTGCAAGTTGGGCTAGAACGGAGGCGGTCGGTTAGTAAATACAAACTTTTAAACGTATTTAAAATAAGCAGAGTTACACTAATCAAAGTTTTTGCTTACAGTTCACCCGAATCTTCGGCTAATTTGATAAGGCCGAGCTTGCAATGGGTACGAAAAATGTTTCTTGTTAAACGATTTTAACTTGAGCTCTAACGGTACGTAAGCTATTACATATCGATGTCTTTCCGTCAATATTAACCAGCTAATATAAATAAAGGATTAAAAACATAAAAGTAGTCAAACAAAATGGAAGGAGACTGTGTAAGATAACAGATCGCAGTTTATTGACCGTTAGGTGAGTGTTATACATGAATGAATTTTCAGGACTCTGATTCTGAGAGATGTATTTATTTATGTTCTATATTTGTCTTTTCACAGATATTGTGCAGAGAGTACATTTTTAGAGGTTTGAAACAATGGCTCCCTTATGCTTGGCTGAGAATAATCTTGATGACGATAACCCGATTATCATACCAAGTCTTACTATGAACACTATGGTAGATATTAACAAATTTTACATAAACGAAGTGAATAGACCTCGTGTTACGTGGTAACAAATAAATGAGCCTATCTATACTAATTATAGAAAGCGCGCTAATAATTTCACCACAAAATGACAGGTACTAGCGTTATTCAACATTAAATCATTGAACTTTAAACGCTCATTCAGAATATGTATTTAATTTTTTGGGATGCATACACACACACGCACGCACACCCCCCACACTCACGCACCCCCCCCCCCACACATGCACGCACACACACATACATATATACCGTGTCCGGGAATAAGTGTCGGACAAAGAAAGACGCTATTCGTTGGCTATAAAGGAATAAATTGTCGTTGAATCAAAACGTAAACAAGCCCACTTTTCAACTTTGAGTGCAAAAAAATATTACACATAACTCTTTTTAACTGACTTCAAACAAGGAGGAGGTTCTCAATTCGTCGAAATCTTTTTTTTTATGTATGTTCAGCGATAATTATTTACCGAGTGGACCGATTTGGATAATTTTTTTTGAAAGCGGGTACTTCGGGGTAGTCCCATATAACATGATGATAAGGTCCGGAAATGAACGATGGAACTCTTAAACGAATGGCAGTAAATCAACTGCAATTCAAAATATTTGCTACAGGAGCTATTATTTGCAAAATAACTACACCACATACCAGGTCAGTGTCCGATAATAAGTTCTGGAGATGAACAATGGTACTCCTTAAAGGATGTTAACAAATCGACCGTGATTAAAGATATTTGTTGCTAGTAGTTATTACTTTACAAAATTATTACTCCGTCGACCAGGTCAGAGCCTGATGTAGAGTTCTGGAGATGAACAATGGAACTCCTTATCGGGTGGTCAATGCATTTGCTACTGGTTAGATGTTACTTTATTTATTTTGTTGCAAAATCTGATATTAGATTTCGGATATGAAGAATGGAATTCCTCAACAGTTAACAGCTGTCCACTAGCGGGTATTACTTTTCCTTCATTCCTGCGTGTTGCTGATAACCAACTTTATACAAAGATGAAATTATCTATATGCTAGCTTTTGCCCGAGACTTTTAATAATTATACATTCTAAATAAGACATATTTTAATGTTATTTTAAATGTGATGATTCATATTATTAATCATTAAAAATTCTAAAATAAAATATCTTTTAAAAAACCGATTTCAAAACAGTAGGTACTAAAAAGTAAAAAGATATTAACTCAAAATAGGTATCTACTTATTCGCAATAAATAAATAAGTTACTTATAATTATAAATTTTCTGAAAAAAAAGCATAATTTAAATTTTATTTTAACGACAATCAACTATTTTTCAGTCCACGAATAACGGCTTTCTTTGTCCGACACGTATAACCGGACACCGTGTAGATATATATATGTGTGTATATATATATATATATATATATATATATATATATATATATATATATATATATATAATATATATATATGTATACATATATTTTTTTTTTGTTCGCAGCGGTCACACATATATAGTTCTGGAATAAATCCTAAATTAAATGAGTAAGTATAGTTCAATATCGACGCCTTCGTCCCCGCCAACGAAAAGAATTCAAAACTCCAAGAGAAAACCAACAATTGTTTGAGCGGAAACGGCGACATCGCCTCGCAGTCTCTAGACTCCGGATTCAGGATGGGAGTGGGCGGACGTAAGGTGGGAGGGGAAAAATAACAGACAGCCCTACGGCCCGGCAGAGCCCTACGGCCCGGAAAAAATTGGAAATGTTTACTTTCGCTATTCGCTTTCTCCTCGAAGGGAATTCGGTTTTGGTTTAATCCCTTTATTAAGCAGAGAGATATATTCTTTTTGAGATCGCCCAGCGCGAGGTCAGTAATACATTTATTCACGGACGAATCAAAGGAGATGAAGGTAGCCAATGAGTACTTAGATTGAGGAAGTTTTATTTATTTATTTATTCTTCAATGAACAGCGTATTTGAACATCGCCAAGTATATAGAGAAGCCAAGCTTTATAGATGACTTTTAGTTGCTTGTGTATTTATAATTGTTTAATGGGCCGATGCGGCTGACACAATTACCCATGACTACGAGAACCCGCTTTGTTACGTCATTTATTTCATCATATATCTTATTACGTATGAAATATTTAGTATCTAGTATTTACTATGATTTATTTTATAATTAAACACATTAAATGTACTGCAAGGATCTTAGCATAAATAGACTGCGATCGATACCTACACTTCAATGATTCAATTAGTAATTCGTAATTATATTAGCAAAGATCTTTGCTAATATCCCACCTGAAGATGTTGTAATACAACGAAACCTAGCTCGTGGTAAAGAAATTAAAGAAAGTAGAAATAATACTACATCACGTAGTTTCATTTAATTGTAAATAAATAATTATTTGCGCAAGAATATTTTCATACAGATAATTTTAGTTCCTAATTCTCAATATTCCAAAAAAACATGATATGTATTGTTGAATTCGTACTTGAACATGCTTTCATTTAACACGCCCACGCGACAATCTTGATTTTTTTTCAATTTCCCAATTTATCCCCTGAAATCAACCTCTAGAATAAAAATAGTATTTTCTTTACTTCACGTCTATAATTGGGCCGCCTTATTCTATTTCTGTACTAAATGTCAAACTTTTTCTTTAGAATAGTTTCAGAAAAAATCGCCTGTGACAGACGGATGAAGAACACCAAAGTGATTCCATTAGTGATCCGTTTTGGAAGTTTTGCCACGGAACACTAAAAATGAAATAGAAATTCATATAAATTATACACCGCCCAATGGCGTTAGTCTAAGATGGATTGCATTAGCATTTTCTTAAATTTTATTGAATCAAATAATTTATACTTTACTATTTGCGAATCAGATAGACCTATTTAACATATTGATACTATGAAGTTACCAAATCTCGATGTATATACATACATATGATTGGCCCACAATTAAGAAAAGGCGGTGAAATCCTTAAGCCTTTGTTTTGTCGGCTGAGTAGGGAAGATAATGCCACCTACTTGAGAGTGCCCAAACTCTAGCAGCAACCTTTCGAAGTACCTACTATTTTCCGATGGGTATTAGGTATTTATCATTTTATAGCCCATAATATTTTTAAGAATTTTAGTAGTGGTCAGTGGATATTTATTCTCAATTCTTAATAAGACTGTATAAATAAAATGATACTTTAAAATACCTGCATCTATTAATATTTACTTTTTAAGGTTGTGGCTGATTTCTTGTGACAAAGTTAATATAACCGCATAGTTAATTCAGAAGAAATTGCATTATAAAATGTTTAGTTCAATATACAGTGGTCACATAAAAGGCCACAAGCGATGACACATGGTTCTTCCATTTTCACCGCTGCTGATGACAATTCCCCTCAGCCGAAGCAATGCGGCGCGGGGAGCGTAATTCCAACGAATAAAGATGTCGAGCCCGACTCTCGGGCGACGATATCTGCCAAGGTCGTGATAACGAATGCCAGAATGCACCGCCACACCGCACGAGACTTTATCACTTTTATATTTTCATTTCCTTCTGACAAAGGCCAATGAAGCAATTACAGGAATAATATATATAGAGAGGGTGGGAGTGCAGCACGAGATCACCCAATCACATGTTATGCCTGTCTATGTATGTTTCTACATATGATACTTGAATTTTTTCTATAAATGGACTGCTGGCATGATGATTGTAATTAAAAAAAACGTTATAAAATTGTTCATCAACTATGTTTATTTCGTTTAATCAAATACCAAGAACTATTTTTCTAAAGTTTTTGGCAACAAAAAAGCCAAAAATAATTCATTTAATTTAATAATTCATCTTTTATAGTATCTTATATATTAAATCTTCAGAGAAAAACATGTGTCATTTAGACCAGAAATGAAACTAACTAACCGCACAGTTCATCAAAAGGTAATTAAAATTTTGAAAATCAACTCATTAACGAGAAACTTATTCGCGTTAATACTAAAAAGGAAAAAAATATTTTCTCAAAGAGCCGTCATCAATTAATCAACAAAACAGGCAACGGCGCGCCGTTGCATGAGAAACTTATTAGCATTGATACTAAAAAGACAAAAATATTTTCTCAAAGATGCCGACATCAATTAATCAATAAAACAGACAACGGCACGCCGTTGCATGAGAAACTTATTCGCGTTGATACTAAAAAACAAAAATATTCCCTCAAAGATGCCGACATCAATTAATTAATAAAATAGACAACGGCGCGCCGTTGCCTGTTTTATTGATATTAAATAACATTCCGTTATGTCACAATGTAACGAAATGTTATTTAATGCCAATTCAAAACTCTTTTATTGCCTTCTAATTTGCATTTAAATCATAACGCCCTCTAGCAGCCGAGATAGCCGTGCGGTCAATGGCAAATCCTCTCTAAAGTTTGCACTTTAGGTGACGCCAAAGCCGATAATCGCCAAATTGCTTTTTTCCTATCCAAACGCTATGCAAAACACTTCCTACATATGCAACCAATACGAACCGTGACAAAACACGAGTGCCAGTTTTGTCATGCCTTTAGAAATTGAAAACAAACAAAGCAATTTTTTGCGCTCACGGCACTTTTGATATAGAATTTATGCGGCTGCTGTAACGAATTACGATTCGTACATTTACTTAAAACTTCTATTACGGAAATAATATGAATAATCATCAATTAATTGAAAGAAATGTTTATTTTCGATGTGTTTTAGCACCTCAATTATCACATATAATTTTGTAGTTGGATTATAATCTAAATAGCTACTTATCACGTTCATAGCCTCTACGACGAATTCAATGACTTGTATAATGACTTATGCTGAACGTCTAACGACAAAAATGAAAATGATATGAAACGAATTTTAAGATTGTATAGCCAACTGTCTGTACAAGAAAAACTTATTTAGGAAGACAAAAGTAAATCAAAGAAAAGGTTCATTTATGTTGTCGATATAGGAAATAAGTATTTTTTATTTGAAAACGTTTGACTGAAATCACAATAACAGAAAATAATGTTTCCCACCAATTTAAATAAAGATGTTGAAGAAGATAAAGTTTTCGAGATATACACACTTTTTTAAAATTGTGGAAATCACTTCTCTGGGTCCATCTTCTGGGTACCACAACTACAAATTAAATCTGATTGTTATTTTTTTTTATAATTAAGTATAGTTGAGTAATAACTATTTTGAATTAATTGAAACATTTTACGAAAACCAACACGATTCACTAAAAAAATTCAAAAATACTTATTAGTACTTCACAATTTTCGTCAAATCAGCCTGTTCGTGCAGAAAAAAATATACTACTCACAACTGGCAAACCATTTTAAAAATTGGCGCATGTAATGCAGAAATTATATTAATAAACATTTTATCATACAAAAAAGAAGATATTCACACTCAATCACAAAAAATATCCATTATGAGGAAATTATCCTATGTTTGAATTTTCGTGTAAATATATTTTTCATTAATTTTTTCATGGAAACTATTAAATACTCACTAGTTTCTATTTTTTGTTACAACAAATGTTGAAACTTCCTGTAATGAGCTCTGATGCAAGCGCGACATCAGAGCAAAAAAATAATTTAAGGTTAGAAAAAATTTTAATTGTGGTTAAAAATATTCAAAGACTTAGCAAAAGCGGTTGCCCTTTTTTATTATATTTTTTTTTAAATGGCACCAGATCGGGAGGAAATATACGAATAAGAGGAACTATACATACGTGTTATTCGTTTACGTGTAGTTTAAAAAATATTTTGACATTTTGAATTTTTCATAAAAAGTCGACAAAATCATCTAAAACACTTTTAAATTTATAAATTGCTTAGGTCGAAATTCTGTTATGGAAAGTCTGGTGACGAGGTTTATTAGTGAAACCAATCGTGACATGATTGGATATAAAAGCAAAGAATTTTACAATAATTTTATCAATTAAAATAGACACAAAGAATAATGACAAAATAAAAACTATACTTATAGGACTACGATTCCTTAATAGAAAATGAATCGATCGGGATTTCAAAACGTAAATGTAAATAATAACGTTTAAAATTTCCTTTTAATATTTTTTCATACTTTAAAAGATATAAAATAAACATCTATAGCAAAAAGTTCCCTACTTTGAACAAAAGACAAAATTAATTTTAACAAATTAAATACCTCAATTATCAAGCTTCTTCTTTCAGTTTATGGTTCGTCGATTGTACCTACAATGTTTCAGAGTACCTACAATGTTCGGAGCTTGTATCTTTCGTCGTAAAAACATCTTGATGAAATCGCTCATCGTGTCCATCAGATGCTGCACCACAATTTTGTGGTTAAAATCAAAATACCATGAAAGAAAAATTAATGATATTTATCAAATAAATTATTTAATGATATTTATCAAGTAATTTTCGTTTCTGTTAATATCCAAAAACCCATAACAACGCCTTCGAGCAACACCCAAGCTCCTTTCTGCAGTGTCAAACCTTTTATCACTGAGTAGTTACGAAACTGAGAGAGACGAAAATTCCTTCTTTCATTTTTAAATCACTACGTCGTAAAAATTTCTATTTTAAATACTTAAAAACTTATCTACCTTTATCAATCGTTTCCCAAAATGTATAATCAATGATGGTTTTAGATTTAATAAAGGTCCTGGAATTAACTCGAGAAACACATTTGATATTTTTTTCTCGCCAGGATTAAAAGTTTTCCTCAAAAGCTAATCTTTTTATATCGTGTGACCTCTAACTTTGGTCCTTTACATATAATAATCTTTTTACCGTAAAGAAATAGTACCATTTATTATACATTAATTGCATGCTTAATAAAATGGCAGTCCTTTAGATCATTGTATTTTTGCCAGTCATAGTCGCTGTATGAAACAACAATCAAAATAATCACATATTTTTATAGGTTTATTTTATATAATTTGCATATTTTATTGGAATAGAAATAAGAGTATTTCCATTACACAGCAATACTGCTTTCAAGCTTAGCTTACAGGAGTCTATAAATAGCCTTAAACTTCGTAGATTATATTTCATATTCAAAACTGACATTGATTTGTTCACTCCGCAACATGAAACAACCTTTTTGTTTAAGCAACTCTATATCCCGTATGACTTTGTAACAGAAAGCTCTTCATGAACTTTGCAAGCTGAGTATATTGTTCCTCTACATTTAAGTCATCACATTCATCATCTTCAGTAACTGGCAAAGTAGCATTATTTGGGCTAGATTCGGATGGAATAATACAATATTTCATAGTTCTCTCCTTTTTACGCGATATTCCGTATTTTAAAGGCGGTCTCATGCAAAAATAACAATCGTTTATCGGGCACCAATGAATTATTCATTCATTGGTTTCCTCCACATCACCGGAACACCAAAGGCCATTGATTTTGATTTCATACACAGCCAAGCACGAAAAGACGACGCGTATATGTTACAGTTCATCATGATTTATGACTCACGCCAAGATATTGTAAATAAGAAGTTTTCATCAATTATATTATTGGTCGTTTTTGACGTGTATAGGTCGTTACTTTCAAATATGACATTGTGCATTTGATGATCGAATTAGCGTAAAAATACGCTAGCCTTTGAATAATTTTATTCGTATCCTTTTAAGCGGAAACTTGTGCTTTAAATGATAAAAAATTCTCATAATTCATAATTGAAATTAATATAAAAATCAAAACAAAGTAATAACATTCAACTTAAATGTAAACTGTTATATATACATATAAATATATATATATATATATATATATATATATATATATATATATATATATATATATCAGATGACGAGTTATTGACATATTTTTGGACTTATTTTAGTAAAAAAAATAAATAACCCTGAAAGAAAATTATCACTCACTTTGAGTTATTTTTTGTGTTTGGTCTTCAAGACAATGTATTCAAAATTAGACCTCAATATCTCATTTTGATCCAAAGTACAGGTTTTGACTGACAAAACGTGACGGACCGTCAGCCAATGTAACAGGCAGAATTCGCTTGCGAAACGTAAACGAAAAATAAAATTTCATAGCACCTTAATATCTTTCTTGGATTTATTACCGGCTATGGCAGTTTTATTATTCCAGCGTAATATTTTTTTTTATATCCACTCTCACTTCCTGCATTTTTTCAACGGTCCGGGCAGCATCTTAAGTTGTGAGCCGCAATAATTTATATTCAGATGAGAGGGCGGAAACGGGCAAAGATTAACTGTGTAAAGAAATGTAAGCCGAACACCGCCCCGGGGGTTTTCATTGTTCTCGCAAACTATGATCTAAGACGAGTGGGGGGCGATTAGACCGCGTCGCCTCTCCGTCGTTCACCTTTTATGTTGTTCGAATTTACGATCGGCTAAGCCAGAGTCCATTACGGCAGGTGAACGAATAGAGACTTATCTAATTAGACAAAATAATGTATATATCGTAAAGTTGCAACAACACCACCGCTTTCTTCTCCTTCACATATATTCTTTTAACCTCGATAGTGTAATGTTTATTTAGGCTTTATCCATCGATGCTCAAAATATTGATGTTTCCAAACGAATATAACCGAGTATATTATTATTATTAGGATTTTAAGGATTTGTTTCCTTGAAAGTTCATAATGCACATGGTCAGATGTAACTTGCTTCAATTACGACAGGGATTTCTTTTGATCAAGCGTTGTTTAAAATGGTTAAATAATTATCTTGATAAATATCCGGTCTTTGATTTGGTTGCTACGCTGAAGGATAAAGGCGCCGTTTATTTCGCCTGGCCCTAGTTTTACTTACTTTGATTAACACCTTCAGTGCAGATGTCGATTTCTTATCTGCGATATTTACTACGTGTATCAACATACTAAACCAGGTGCCGATTTCTTATCTGCGATATTTACTACGTGTATCAACATACTAAACCAGGTGCCGATTTCTTATCTGCGATATTTACTACGTGTATCAATATACTAAACCAGGTGCCGATTTCTTATCAGCGATGTTTACTGCGTGTATCAACATCTTAAAGCACGTTATCAATACACCGAACCCGTTCCGAAATTATTTTTATACATAAAAAATGATAAAAGTAACTGAAAAAACATTTATATACACATATATTCTATAAAGTTTTTTCCCGTTAGTGCACCCAGTACTGTGGTACATCCAAAACTACGCGCTACACTGTAGTTTGGTTTTTCATTGTGGCATTGTTTGGCGGTTCACGATTGACAATTATTTTGATTTTTAATTTAATCTTATGTTAGTTTTTTTCTGTTTTATTCGTTATTATCCTTTAAAGCAAATTCTATTTTTTGGTTCGTACATGTGTTGAGTTAAATTGTAAGTTGAACATTTTAATAACAAAATAAATAAATATAAATAACATTTTAAAAACTTAAATTTGGAGAACTTCTTCTAAACTGTATAAAGTTTTATATTAACTGGCAAATTTATAAACTCATAATATTCACCTAGTTAACATTTTATAATTTACTCAAGGATATGCCAATGAAAGTGAAGGAAATAGGTCCCACGCAAGTACCTGTACTGAGACATTTTGCATACCATTTTCTATCGATCGAGGCAGGTGGCAAATATGGATCGCAACCTTTAAGAGCGTCATTAGCTTTTTACGGACATCGGGACCTTTACAGATGTTCGTCTATTATTACGGTTTTGGGATTTAACTTTTTTAGGAAATCTTGAATCGATGTCATAATAAAAATGTTTTACTAAGTATTACGAGGTCTTCCAAGCCGTTCACTTTTCATTCGTTCTCTACATACTTATTTTCGTGTCTTAATTTATATTTCGTCTCAAAGACTTTTCTTATACTTTCCTTGTTTACTTGATGAGTGTTTTCGGCTAAATTTTCCTCCTATAAAAATTATAATTAACTATTGTGAATTTCATTACGCAACGACCTCCGAACTCATTAAATGACTTTCGATTATTAGTTTCGTAGAAAAAATGTTTTAAATGATGAGAAAAATGCCTCTCAACACGGTGATCTATCGTACCAATAAATCACCAGTCTGCAGAGACGAATATTTCAGTTATTTTCTTTAAAAAATTTTAAATAATATTTTTCTAATCGTTTAATAAAGATTTGTCTTGTAATGGAATGGACAGCATATTTAAAAATATATTTTTTCTCAAAATAAACAAAACACAGAAACATTTTTAAAAATTAAAATAATCACTCTTGCTTTTAGTTAATATAAATTCCATTTAAATTGCTTGAAATATAACTTAATAAATATAACTCAAATATTTTGAACAGAGACGAGTGATTTTAAGTAACGAAATATAAAACAGTAATTAAGGAAATTAAAAATAGAATACACGGGTTATAATTAAACATCGACGTATATTTTTTTTCAGACCAATCTGTAAAAAAGATAACGAAAGGACCTGTTAAATGGTCAGTAACAATTTTGGGGGACAGTAATAATTGTATGTTTTTTAATAATAAACAGATGACAGATTTCTCATGTGCAATACCGACCGCACCGATTAAATAATCAAATACAATAAAAAATGAAGAGTTCAGATTAGATTAGGATTAAAAAAGTTAATTTTGAAATATACATTAATTTCAATTCAATACAGGTCACTTTTTCGGTCACGAATCTGTCAAGATCCTTTTTTTCGGGAACGCGTGGAGGTATCAAGTTGAAATTAATATAAAATACTTAGGTCTACGGTTACTTGGAGCTGTAAATCAAGCTTCTAAGTCAAAACAATCAAAACATACGACCATTTATATCGCATATTTTGACACTAGTAATAAATCAAAACCTGTAAGATAATTCTCATTGACCTAGGATCGTAAAATTTGGCAAGAAGTAAGGTCTCACAGCACAAGCAAATTAAAAAATCCAAAATGTTTATTTTTTAATTTGTAGTTATATGACAAAAAGTATTTTTTTAATATGGCGCAAGAAATATATAGTAGGCCATATACTTTTCGTTCAAAAAAATTAAAATTTTGTAAATAGTTTAATAGGAATATTATGTACCATTAAATGTTTATAAATGCCTAAACGTGTACGGAACCCTCATTGTGCGAATTTCACTCGTGCTTGATTTTGTTTTATTTGAACTCAGCTTGGTTTAATATCTAGGTAACGATTAAACCAGTTTAAATAATATTAATGATAGGTATAGCCTAAATATAACATTCTACAGTTATTGAACAAAACTGTACTTCTTACATTTGGACACGCTTGTCAATAGAAAACAATATAAGAAAGAAGCATAATGACCAAACTATTTAAAAGTTTTTATACATAAAACATTTACACAAATCGTCTTGAATTCGCAAATTGCCAGACGAACGCAACGATGTTTCCGTAGGCGTAATTTAAACTTAATTCAAATATTTAGCTCATTAAGGAAGTCCAACATGTATAATGCAACATGTTATTTACCGAATGCAAAAGCTGCTTAAATATCTATATATGGATAAACTTTCACGCAATACACCAGTCAAATAAATAATAACCAGAGGGTAAATAATGCAACATGTTATTTACCGAATGCAGAAGCTGCTTAAATATCTATATATGTATATACTTTCACGCAATATCTCAGTCAAATAAATAATAACCAGAGAGTAAATAATGAAACATGTTATTTACCGAATGTAAAAGCTACTTAAATATCTATATGTGGATATACTTTCACGCAATACACCAGTCAAATAAATAATAACCAGAGAGTAAATAATGCAACATGTTACTTACCGAATGTAAAAGCTGCTTAAATATCTATATATGGATATACTTTCACGCAATACACCAGTCAAATAAATAATAACCAGAGAGTAAATAATGCAACATGTTACTTACCGAATGTAAAAGCTGCTTAAATATCTATATATGGATATACTTTCACGCAATACACCAGTCAAATAAATAACTTTCACGCAATACACCAGTCAAATAAATAATAACCAGAGGGTAAATAATGCAACATGTTATTTATCGAATGCAAAAGCTGCTTAAATATCTATATATGGATATACTTTCACGCAATACACCAGTCAAATAAATAATAACCAGAGAATAAATAATGCAACATGTTATTTACCGAATGTAAAAGCTGCTTAAATATCTATATATGAATATACTTTCACGCAATATACCAGTCAAATAAATAATAACCAGAGAGTAAATAATGCAACATGACACGGTTTCAAATGAATCACCATCTTCGGCCAATCTTTAGCATTAAAAATGCCAAAACAACGTCAAATATCAGATTATTTATTTGAATACGTGAATCGTTACGAAAAAACGAAAAAATATTGATTAATTTACGTAAGTCTTTATCGATTAACATTTAAAACTCGAATAGCAGAGAATAACTCTATTTAGTAAAGAATACGTTTTACATAAATGTGGGTGACTCGTTTCAGAGGCCGAGCTGCCTCGAAACGTAGGATAGAGGATTTATACCAGGCTACAGCAACTACAGAATCACGAAAAGACAATAATAAACATTACCGTTTGTTTCAACTAAATGATTTTTTGCGACACGGTTTGAAAACATACAAATAAATAAAAAACAAACTAGTTTGAAGAGAGGCAAAAGCAGGACCGATAAAAAACAAAGTATAAATGTCTTTCTCGGCATTCAACCGCATGACAGGAGGCAAACGATCGTAGGAAAGCAATCTGTATAAAATTCTTTAACTGAAAAGATTATTTATGTTGAAGCAAGTGGTAGTCGAATGAATGATCTAATTGTATTATTAAACTTGTATCAAATCAAACATAAAACACAAATATAAAATGAAATCTCCAACATTTCTGATCATAATTAATTTTTTTTTGTACTGAAGAAACCTCGGCATACAGTAAATAAATGAATATAAACGAGTTCTAAAATAATGATTTTAAATTAACTAATATTTAATGGAATATAAATTCAGTAACTTTTTTTTAAATTATCTTAGATATTCATAATTAATAATTACGATGACAGGGGAAAGGTTATGCACTCTAAAAAACAATAATGGTTTTATGTTGGAAAACCGTAACGTTATAAGTCTATTTTTATTTTCTTCACATTTCTTTCAACATTAATTTTAGTCAGGTAAAAATATAACTTTTTAAGTCTTAACGTACTCAACATGACAAGACAAAGTTTTATGTAATTCACTAAAATGACTTTTTCGCGGATTTCATAAAACCGTGTTATTAAAAAGTTTTTCATCGGGGTAATATATTTGTCTGGCACATCAGTCTAAAAACACTGTCAGAATAAACTTGATACTTTACTTAAAATATTGCATTTAATTTCATTATTAGTTTTCATGGCAAATTTGTATAATATTACTACAATAATTTTTTGATTCAATTTTCCCATTCCCTTATTTCTTTCGTCTTTCCTTTAGTAATTTGCTTATTTAACGATAACTGGTTATTATTAACTAATTATGGTACTGTTATAAAAAATACGTAACTGTCCAATATTTCAGGGAGCTACGCAGAAAATAGAAAGAAACCAAAAGTGAAAGAGACATAAACAAAAGCGTTAAAAATTTTCAAAAAATATCACTTAGAGGTTTTCAAACATTAATTATAAAAATAACGCTTCTACACTTCTTCAATTAAATTAATTATTTTATTCAAAAAGTTCAAAGTGAAAGAAAGTGGTTCAATATATGACACAGGAGTAATGCACGCTATCATTATTAATTAAACAAAGTTACAGTGACAAAATATACCAAATTTTAAGGCACCGCGTGATTCTACTCTAGTGTAAGACGAATCCTCTCCAACAAAACTCTCCAGGCATCATCTTGCTCACTACAGTGGAGTAATAAGTTATTCAAGTCCTGCGTTTCGAAATTAATGTAAATAATTGGAATAATTACAAAAAGTACGAAGTCTTACTAAAGTATGAGTAAAACTGTGTAATTATGGTCAGCTGCCTGTTGTTTAAATTGCCATATTTTGTATGTGACCGCCATAAGGATGACAAATGGAAAATCAGTTCGCAAGTGATCAAAAAGTCTTGGAAGTTAATCAAGGTCGATAACTATATGCATTCTTGAAACCATGATTATCAAGGGAACTGTCCTAGAATTTAAAGTTATACACGTAGAATAATATGGTACAATTAGATAATTTAACAACAATATTATGAAACGGAAGTTAGGCGACAGGCGAAAGTGCCAGTGGAACGCTTTTCCGCTTGGCTCAGTTGCTTCGCTGTTTGTAACTGAAACCGGATAGGAAGTCAGTTACTTTAGTGTCCACCAGTTACTGCCATTGTGCATCGTTGCAAATTAGCTTCAATTATTCTATTTTATTTCTGTAAGTTACTATTACGGTTCAAGAACCTCAAACGGTATGAAAGAAAAACCGTAATCAAATTTGATATTTCGTTTGCTTATTTATGTGAAGAACAGCGAGGTGGAGATAGGTTACTGTTGAATATATACATTAATATTTGAATAAGATATTCATGCATGACGGATGTAATATACTCATGGAAATTATTTTAATCTCACGCTTTATGTCTTATTAGCAGATGATATATATTTACAACGTCCAATAACATGAATTTCACGCTTAGAGAATACTGGACAGGTTTTGTTCGTGTTGTCACAAACTATCACAGTGTTTAATTGAGTAATAACATAAACATAATTTTTTCACTTCGATTCTTAAAATTGGGCTATGTCGGGCACTGATGTACCTGATGAAGTTTCATTTCACTGATGTACCTGATGAAGATTCATTTCATGATACGAACTGATTTTTTTTTGAACAGACTTTACGCTAAATATTTTTTTATTCCTTTATCTTCTATTGTCTTTTAATAATTTCCAGTTTATGAGGTATTTAGTTAGTTGTAACCAATGAAATTCTAGTACACGATTATAATATTTAGAAAAAATATGCAAAATAAACGTAGCAACAATCCAAATATTCTAACATTTTCTTTCTGTACCTCAAAAGAGAAAACGGAATACTTATAAGATCTGAGAAAAACGGCTATCACAGCCGACGTGTCCGTCCGGCTGTAACAGCTGTTTTCTCATAACTAAAAATAACCGTACGGGAATTTATGAGGGCGCAAATAAAATAGTCAACAAACGATAACAAATATCGTATATATCAATTGGAAAAAAAATTAAACTGATTCCAAAACTGTTCTACCCAAAATTTTATATAAGACATCGTTGAAAATATATGTTCCGCTTCCATCTCGAGATTGCTAAAGAAAAATTATGAATAAAATAGCATTACTAGATGATTACCTAAAGTTTAGAGGGAAAATAAGCAATCATTATAAATTTTGTAGTTTTTAAGATATTCACGATATTTTTAAGCATATGAAAGATATACTAAATAATTCATTATTTTTAAATAGCATAGTAGAAACAGTACTTAATTTTAAATATTTTTATGTAAAGTAAGTGTATTCGGAACCTTCGTAGTGCGAGATCTACTTATACTTAAAGAGGTTTTTATTACCGTGACAAAGATACCAATTAATACTATAAAACCTCAAGCAAAGCGTATAGTTTTACCAATACTGCATAGAAAAAATTAAGCGACAGAACTCACTGGATAAAAGGCGACAGGCGGAAAACCGATGCGAAATATGAAATTGCAACTGCAAATAATTGCACATGTGCCGTGTGCATTGAAATCGATTTCACTTGCGAACGTACATTCTGTGCATAAACACTGCGAATATTTTATACATTGCAAGATAAAACCGTCTTGTCGCGCGCGTGTCATACGCGCCCCTATACTCGACAACACGGATTTCGAAAACATAGTCGTTCTTCGTTATAACAAGTTTATTGTCTGATTTACGTCAGTCAAAGATCAGAGTTAAAAATAGATATCTGTCGACACCGGTCAGAATAGAATAACCAGTTACAAAATACGTACTTATTTTTGAGAAAGTGATGATTGAATTTGGATACTACGGGATTCAAAGCATCGAAATGACTTGTTACTTCTACAGCTAGAAATAATGTTCGAAGCATTTAGCAAAAAAAAAACTATTAAGTACGAGCAGAGCTCTGGAAGGTTTTTCGTGGATAATTACAGTAATATATTTAGAACAATATTAATACCATAATGAACAAAAGTATCAATACCGAAGAAAAAATGTGATATCTACTTAAGTATATAGTTTTGAATTACTAAATAAATTATTTTTTCTGGGTAGACATTTTGATTTGAATCTTATTCGAGTTTTTTTTACGTAGCTAGTTAATAATACCTACCATTAAAATAATAATCTCAATTAGTGCAAAATAGACTATACAGTATAGCATAAAAAATTGTTGTGATAGTGCTAATGGATGTTTCCTGAAGCGTAGAATTATTAGTTGTACAAAAATTGATATAGATGAGTACAAACCCTTGTGCCGCATACGCATATTTAGCTTAAAACTACTTCTAACTATTAATCATTTTTGGTACATAAGCAAGTGAGGGACTCGCTTGTGGATTAAATCATAGTTAATCAAGATATACCGTTAACATACGGTCATGCGCTATTATCCCGCACACAGCACAGTCTAACTAACCCCCTATTCATAATCTGGATTCGGATAGACCTACACCCGCCGCGCCCACGCTGCGCGCCCCTCATAAGCGTGGCCCGTTCCGCGTCTAATCTGAATATAAATTATCCATAATTAAAGACGTGCTATTGAATCGGCACGAGTTGCTTGGCTCTTTCGTTCCTCTGACTAAAATCTCAAATAAAAATACAACAGGACGAATCGCATTATACAATACAAGACGTTGCTAGCGGCCGAATACAAACTAAGTTTTCTCTTACTTTTATTCATCTCAAGACCCTCTCATGCTGCCGTTTAATTAATTCTGCTAAAATAATGAAGGCGAAAATATATCAGTACCTGTATCTCTATGAAAATAACGGATAATGTTATTTGGAAATTCTATATATTCGTTTCTATTATTTCCCTATTTCAAATTGTTATAAATACATATAATAAAATTATAACACAGTGAGTTCTGTTTATTGAAAATTTTAAAAAAGTGACTGGATTGTCATACAGAATGATAATACAGCCAGAAAAACTTTGTCTAGAATTTCTGGCTGTCTGTCTATATGTTAATTTGTACGGGTATTATGCAAAATTTACTAAACGGATTTTGATAAAATTTGATGCGATTATAGCATGGGTCATAGTATCAAATTTTATTATATACTATAATCGTATCAAATTTAATTAGGAGCAATACGAAAGAGAAAAAGCATTTTTTAAAAATTCCTAATTTCATGCGAACGGAGTCATTAGACACAGCTGGTATATATGCACACACACACACACACATATATATATATATATATATATATATATATATATATATATATATATAAGATCAAGTTAAAAATTAGTTATTTCAATTAATTTCAACACGCAACGGCTTAGTATTTTTGACGGAATTTTAGATACAATTTGCACTTCGCGTCTTCAATCGTGTTATAAAGTAATATATTGCGTTGCCTATAACTTCCATTCTTTTTAGTAACGGATAAGAAATATAAAATCATTTGTACTATATACGAAAGTTTATTGTATTATATAAGTACATGCTAATCTATTACTTTTCTCAATCTCTACGTAAACCTCATAATGCCATATTAACAACTTCTGAAAAGTGTTACTAAACTATTTATTAAGGTTAATTTTCATTTAATTAATTATATCTTTTATATTGGAGAGAATTTTATAATGAAAGAAATAAATAATAATTTATATATGTAATAATTTATCTCTTCCCTAACGCACAACTGCGTAACAAAACATTTTTAAAAGATTGAGCAAACATTTTTGAAAGAAGATTAGTCTGTGCCACATTTACAGGTTCTCTGTCCTTGCTCCATGAACACATACGTTGAGTATTCCCATAAGGTATTCAACTTTCATCTCTAGTTACCAGTATTTACGAAGTTTGAACGATTTGCTTGGATTTTGTCAGATTATTATAGACGCTAATTCGCGGAATTTTAAAGAATTGGCTACTTCGCGAACAGTGTGTGGCGGGTGTTCTTCGATCATTGTTTCAACGAGGTATTCTGTCTGTAGCGAATGACGGCCACGGCATTCTTCATTTTATCGGTTCTGAATTTACTAAACCGACTGCAAACTGTCTGAACACTTGTAATACCATTTCTGCAAACCATATAAACCTCATATGCTATACCATTAGAACTATTGTGTTTTAGAATAATGCAACATTGTATGTCTCAAATGATTCTTTAACTTTACGTATAATAGCAGAAAAAAGATTAAAAAATATTCTGTCATTGACATATACGTTATAATACAAAGAATACGACAGAAAACGATAAGTTTTTATATGAAACAACATGCTGAACTTTTTGACTTAAAACTATTTATCGCATTCTGTTATTTAAAAGTAAATTTGATAATTAAAATACCAACACTAAAAAAGGTTACTATTTTCACTATTCCTAATTTTATTACACTAACCGTCGTGGTAAAAAGTATGTTTTCAAATTATTTCTAGATTCTAAGAATTATTGGTATGGTATCGATGGAATTATTGTGATCAAATAATTCCATCGACCGGGGAGCGCGGAATTCTATAAACTGTTTTTCATAAAAGAAGACGATATCTCGTGTGGTATAGTTAGTAAAAGTTACGTATTGATAAAAAGAAACATAAATACAGTAACGGACATATTTACTTAACATAGAAAATTCAGTTAGTCTAGCAAAGCCACTTCCTTGCTATGAAATTCTAAATGATATTTGCAAAAAGCAATTGGGGATATTGAAATGCCTACACAGGAACGAACGTATTGGGCGCCGTAGTCGGATAGACAGATAGGTCGAGGAAGAGTGAGCAAATATAGGATATTGGCGCTCCGAGGCGGCGGATGCGGGGTCGGGACGCGCTCGCGACGCGAATAATATCGAGATGCACTCGCGCGAAATAACGCCGCCCGCCCTGCGCGCCTTGCGCGCCGCATTTTTAATACGCCCTCATTTTATTCATAATTTATTAAATAATTGGGACAAAGACGGTTGCACCTTTCTATGACTGTTACATTTAGCCTTATCTGGAATAAATTTAAATCGTAAAATAAAATATGTATTAAATAATATAGATAGGTATTGTTAAATTTGTCCAGCACGTCAGTTTCTATAGGTTCTTAGTACAGATTATAAGCAATACTATTCTTTTCATACCCTATCCCGTCCTCAAGATACACTATTCTAACGTTAAGACAACCGTTTAGGCATCCTGCAGTGCACGCAAACCGGACGCCACGCGGCATCATCAAAGAGATAGCGCGTCCTATCTCTTGGACGATGGCGCACGCACGCGGCGGACACCTTCCTCGGCTTTGAATACTGAGCGATACAACTATTATTTTGCAAAAATTAAAATTCATTAAACAGTTACCTCAATGTTTTATTTAACTATTTTTTCATGGAGCTCTTTACGGTAATAAAACATATGAATGATACACGTGTGTGTGCGTGTGTTAAATGGTCGGTTCAGCTGAATAAATGTAATTGTAATAAGTGGTAATTCTAGTTATTAATGATAATAACAGCTTCATTCAGTTGCCTTACACATACAAAAATAAACATATCACTTTAAATGCATAAACCCATTTCTTAAAATATTGCTAATTAATTAAAACTGCCATACTTTTAGTTTTTCAAGAGACCGAGTCGTGGCCAAGTTTGACTGGCGTATGTTAGACATGATACCAGAATATCTCCATTGTTTTTATTTTCAAGTCGATTGGTAATTTACCTTTGAAAATCTTCTTTCGAAATTTCATCTAGTCTCATTGGAGATAATATTGCAACTAGTATATATATATATATATATATATATATATATATATATATATATATATATATATATATATATATATATATACATATATATATAAATGTCGATTGCATGTCCATAATGGTGAAATATCACGGGATACCTTATGTAGTATACGCAGTCAATATTATTAATCTTCTTCGAGTTTGAAGAGAAAAGGTTAATCTACAACACATATAAATAAAATTAGAGTATCTCCCTGAACAATATGCAAATTCATTTCCAGGTTCTATTGGAAGTTACATAGCAGAAAATATTTTTCACTCAAGGTCTGATACTTGGAATTAGGATTTCAACACAATAATATCAAATTACATTTTAGATTGTTTATAATATCATTACCCATTCAATTTTTAAAATCCTCACTTTTCTGTTTCGATATTTATTTATATCTAGTAAGTTCAAAAAAGCTACAACATTTTCCCCCGACTTCGTAAGTAAAGGTAATAACACTAATTATATATCGCATTAATTTAAGTTCGTTTGTCTAGCAAATATAAAGTAAATTAATAAACCTTATCATGTTGTCATAAGACATATTTCTGGTAGTCCAAGAATTACACGAGTTAGAACATGTAACTTAAAAGTAAAAAATGTAAAAAATAATTAAAAATAGTTTTTGGTAAGCTATATTACAGTCTCTGTCTTTATTATATACGTACGTTCCTAGATTTTCCCTACGTTTTTGTCATGCCTTGTCAATGTAAGAAAATAATTAAATTAATTGCTTATTCAAAAGATAAAATTAAACATCCCTGGATGTATAAATTTCCCATTTCATCGAGAAAGAGGATGCAAGACGCCGCGAGCGACGGAATGGGCAGAATCAACAACTTTTCGCCCGCAGCTCCCCCGCTCAATCGAGGGTGATAACAAACAACTCGAATACACAGCAATGCTCGGAACAAATACAGGAGACCAGCAGCGAATAGTAAGAATAATTAAGCGAGAAACATAAATATTGGACAAATTGTAGAACGGTTACTCGGTAATGTGGTGCTCGCGTTTGGCACCATTACTCAGAGGTTACCATTTCTAGGACCAGGAACGTTCATCATAGTTAATGTTAAACCTATGAAAGGCAACTTACTATACGAGTCCTAATAGTAAGATGGATTTTTTCTCATTAGATAACTTTTGAAAAGAAAAAAATGATATATCTTGACGAACAGACATTTAATTTATTTGACAATTGAATAAATGCAATTCAAGTATGACAATGTTATCGTAGTGATAATTTGCCCGGGCTACGAGTTATACGAGCTACGAATTTATATATATATATATATATATATATATATATATATATATATACATATATATATACATATATATATATATATATATATATATATATATATAAGTTTTCAGGGAGTAAGAGGCGCTTTTAAAGTCTTCAAATGCTTCTAGGATGATAAAATGAAGTAATTACAATTTTTTTCGTTATTGGGCAAAGCAAAAAATTATTCATTCTTCTGTGCGATACATGTGGCACAGATAATGAATATTTCAACGATGACTTAAAATGCTGTTCACTCTTTACTTGATTTGTTATGAGGGAATGAAATGCCCATACCCTACCCATAGTGATATATGTTGAGACTGTAGACAGCATAAAAGAAGTGTTTTAATACATCAATAAGTAAATTTGCAAGTAATATTTAATGAAGATTAGATGAGAAGAGAAATTAGCATCTATTCGTTAAATTATTGTAAATGTAGTGATCGTTTATTAGAAGTTACAAACTAATAGATTTGTAGTACATAATTATTAATATATATTTTAACTTTCTATCCCTTATAATTACGCTCAAATTATCCGTATAAATGCATATACACACACTCGCATGCCAAATTCGAATGATTTAACAATTTAAGGGTACCAAAAAGCCACATGTTACATGTAAAACTTCTAAACGCACATAAAAAAGCAAGTCGGAAAAGTACTCCAGGCGGTGATCACTGGAATGGACAGGAGGACTACACAAGTTGTGCAAACAATTTAAATTATGCAAGTAATATGATAATTTGTACCCATTCGAATGGTAAAGTATCATCCACGGTTTGTTTCACTTTTGTTTGCTTTTACGTGCTGGCATTGCGACTATATTTTGGGGCAACGTGTTGGATATAATGGAGTAAAAATTTGATTTCAACAATTTAGATCATTATGTCGAAGAAATATATATTCTGAAGGGTTTCATGTTGGAGGTAGTCTGGTTTGAACGAGGTAGTCTGGACGAAGCACGCCACCCCTTGCTGTTTCATTGTGAAATTCGAAATGTAATTATAAAAAAAAATTGTTTTCTTACGCTACTTTTATAATTTAACGTTACCTGAAGTATATTGTGGTATCGCCTAGAAAATGTTATCTCTCTAATCGTTATAACCGTAAATGAAATAGACAAATTTTCACTACAGCGGGATACAGATACTACCTCAAAATTCCTATTGTAGTGTGACA
Source organism: Druceiella hillmani (assembly GCA_039881145.1). Lineage (NCBI taxonomy): Eukaryota > Metazoa > Arthropoda > Insecta > Lepidoptera > Hepialidae > Druceiella > Druceiella hillmani. Next base: position 797,324 of record JAYKKI010000059.1, read on the forward strand.
AAATCATCATTAAATTAGCAAGTATCATGTTCTCTGTACTTGGCATTTTATTTACATTATTGACAATATCGTATAACAGCCCAATTTAACTAATTAAATTGATGTCCAATGAACCGAGGCATATAATTTTATTAACGTGGTGCAGACTTGGACTAAACATTTAGTCTATAAGATATAAATCCAATTCTTTGTACGGTTCAAACCAATTATTTTAGCAGTAATTTCTGAATCATGAAGGATATGCTGGTGCACATGAGCGCACCGGAGTCTACATACTAATCTTGTAAACTCTTCTTTGACTGGTTTTTCTACTATTTTTTGTTGATCAATTAAGAGTTTCCTAGTTTCTATTTACATTATATTACAATAATTGTCTAAATTTCTTGTTCAATCTCTCAGTACTGTACCACTCCATCAGCACTTCGCATAAAAACTGTGGAAGTAAAATAGACGCGTTTTTCTCCATTCCCGTCATATGCCGTGAAAGTGCAACATTAGTTACCATAGAAATCCGTAAAATAGTTTTTGGCGTCATTTTAATTAAATTGCCCGTATAGTTTTTAATATAATTACATTTAACCTGTTTCCAAATAAACCACTCTAAAATTCATTTATAAAAGGGAGGACAATTACTTAAATACTGTGCTAAATATGATATAATTAAATTACTCACTCTCAAAAACAGCTAACGTGGCGGTGGCGCTGACTGCATCACCGACGCCATTTTCGGCGACGCACTCGTAGGCGGCATCGTCGCGGCCGGCGCGCACTGGCTCGATGCGCAGTACGGCGCCGCCCGCGCCCACTCCTGCTGCTGAACCCATCTCCGATACGTGGTAACGCGACTGCGTACCTGTGTGAAAAGAAGTTGCAGAATTTTATTGCAATTAAATAAGGAAAAGGTAAGAACACGCAATTTGGTGCACACAGGAATATAGCATAACGCCTGGAAATCATTCTGAATTTTGATGTGAAGGCAGCCTCTATATACCATATTCCCATATTATTTTATAGTGATTAAATTCTAGCAGAAAATAAATAAGAAAGGAAACTGGTACAACCTGATGCTGACAGTATATAAATATGTATAAATATTTCTTTAATTTGATTAAAGTTTATACAATTAATGTAAATTAAAAAAATATACTTCTGAATTGGCATTCATTAGCTTATTAAGATACTTCCTTCAAGTGGACATTTTAGAAACAAGAAGATTAAATAAATGGGTTGAATGATACTAAGAAATGTTTGAATAATTATAATCTAAGACCCTATTAAAAATGAAGAGCACATATGAAAACGCATATAGAAATAAGAAAAGATAAAGAAGTATGTCAGAGCATAGGAACTCCTATTAATTAGGTGCGATGGAGTTCCTATTTAATTATGGATTAGTTGTTCCTACGTTAGTGGTCAAACCGAAAACTACGACTAAAGGACTTTCTACGCAAACAATCCGAAGCAAAATAAAATCACACAAAAGGACATACCTTGATTCACATCAATCGATCCAGCATCGAAATTATGCAACGGATAGCCAAGAATTATGGTGAAAATCAAACTTATTAATGTGGCTATAAAATAACCTTTTACTTTATACAAAAACTAAGAAAAAAATTTGAAATTTTAATAATTTCTTATAGAAAGTGAAATTCGAAAATGTGTTAAATTGTCCATGACTTGCTATTTAAAAAAATTAATAGAGATGACATGAAAATAATCTTACAAACTATTTAGAGTAATAGTTTATAAACCGGAAAACTTAACAAAATATCTACATGGGAACATTTTGAAAATTTACATTTTTAGCAAGATCCTCAAACAATATTAAAAAAATGTTATAATTTTTCGCTTTTTGTTTGTCTATTTATGATGGTACTAATGAAACAACCCTATGTCAAAGAATTTAATACAAGGGTTTTTATTTTATACAATACAAGGATTTATTTATATCAAACATTCGAAATAATGGCCTTGAACCGATATACAGTCTTCATCGCTTCAGAAAATCTTTTCCGCAACAAATAAACGGTAAAGGTTTACCTTATATACACAATTATAATTCAGATTTTCGTTCGTAAGTCACATTTGGAAGTGATCTCCCTGCCGTGTACTATGTTTTTAAAATAGCCCGATTTGAAAAAAAAATCAATCGGGTTTCAATCCGAGCCAACTGACAAGACCACCGACACCAATTCATAGATGAGAAAAAATGTAGTTTAAGTGTTACCGTACGTTCCGTGCGTAGTAAAATGGTTCTCCATCTTGCTGGTACTATATTGTCTAGCAGGCGTCTAATGGGGCATATTCTAGTGAGTCCCTCAATTCAATTCGTAGAAATTGCAAATATCGCGTTTTGTTTAAATTTGATAATAAATCAACAAAACTGATCAATTTTCTGCCAAATTTCACTCTACAAATTCATTGAGAATCTATACAGGAAAATAGATTCTCGCCTGTATTGAGATATTACAATGCATCAATAATGTTTATTATGCTTATTAAATATTCCAAAATGTTGATTTACCACTCTATATGCGTTGTGAAAAAAGTTAGTGTTTCATGTCTCTCCTCAACATCTCGCGACAAAATTGCATCCTATTGGGAGAATATTGTAACAATAAGATCTACATCTATGGTTGTGGATTCCTATCATCCCTTCTTAGTGCATGATGTAAAACAGAACATGGTGTGCCAATTAGTCTTACAATTTTATGCAAACTTAACGTAGATTATTTTCAATTTCAGTCAGTATTCCTTTCTCTATTTCACGAACATTTACATGCTATGAAAAGATTCTAAAACCCAATCCTCGCTATTCTGCCTCCCAACCACGATACCTATAGTCTGATAAAGTCACAATGGTCAGAAAGTCGTTGCGCAGCTCATATTCTCTGTTGGTTGGTGTAGTCATTATTGAACCTAGCAGCTCCGACCACTGCCCCATTCAACACCGTATTAATAATGCATCATGACGTACTTGTGTTCGCGGCAGTTTGGACTCACGGCACGTAAAACAGACCAACTTGCTTTGCAACAATTTAGATAGGGAGCGAAGAAGTTATTGCTTATACACTAATCCTAATCAGAAGCATAAAACAAGAAACCAGTTTCAAAATTATAAGAAGACGTAAATAAAAAATAACAAAATTATGGTTATAACTTAAGGTAGTACGAGCGAAAGGCAAACAACTGAATTGAATATACTACAAAAAAAATAAAACAATTATATATTTTATGGCTTCAAATAAATGTTTCTGTCTCTAGCATAAACCTTTATTGCTACTATTTTTTTTCCATAAATCACGTTTTTGTTAATTGCTGTTTTTGCTTTTTGGTTAACACGCCCGGCGTATCGAAATAGGTTTATTGTTATTACTTTTGTTCTAATAATTCGGGAAACACTAAGTTAAGATGCCTTTAAAAGAAAACATGTAAACTTTAAGCAGATAATTATAGGTTTCACGTTCCATTTATCTAATATAAAATTTAAATTATTTTGTTTCATTGGACGACCATAAAAGACGAAACAGAAAAAAGTTATTTACTACAATAATTTTTTAATATTTTATTTTTTAATCATAATCATAAATATCATAATTATTTTTTTAATTTTCCCTGTTTATAAACCATTAATTATAGTAGCTTTTAAGACAATTTGCATGTCAATGTGACATGCAAATACTTTGTTACACAGTGGCTATCGGAAATTTGAAAATATTTTTCGGAAATTACACATTCTGTGAAATTCATTCAGAATTTTTGTTAGTTTTGATATGAAATTTTAGAATACCTAAAGAAATAGTCCTAGATATATCCCTTTATATTAGCAACTATTATATTTTCTCTAGCGCTTCCAGTAATTATCAAAGTGGGGTAATGACCAGCAAGGTCGTGTTAATGTACTGTTTCGCACCTTCCCATGTTTCAACAGTACACGTAACGCAGACAAACAAATTTTGTGGGAGGTGAGTCGGCGACCGACAACTCCGTCAGCGCCTGTTCAATCGTATGTTCTCTTCTACATTAGCGCGTGTTAAATCGTAACATTTCGATCGGCGAGAGTCGGTCAAATTTGATCCGATTTTTTTCTAGGATTGATTTTTGTAAGAGGTTTGTATGAAAGTATTAAATATCACATATTTTTTTCTCTGATTATTGTCAGTCACTACGTTCTGTGTAACCAGAAACAAATTACTATAAAAACATATGAATGCGAGCTTTATTTGATATAGAGAGACTATGCTTATAAAAGCTTATATACCAGATGTACTGAGGTCTATACGAAAAAAGTACTTAAATCCGACCTATCTGAAAACAATAAATGTGAATAATTTTCTTTTTTTCTAAGTAGGCACTTCACAAGCCCACATCTTGGCTGGAAGGCATAACAGTTTGCGAAACATTGAGAGTTCATTTTAAAAATATGTAAATCATAATAAGTATCTGCGTTAATAAAAAGGATGATGATTATCATCATCATATCCAGCCCGTGTTATTCTAATATTAGACATAGGTCTCTCCAAGCTCTTTTTTGTTTGCCTTTGTAAATCGTTTTGTTTTACACTGCCCACTTGCCACCAATCTTCCTATGTGTTTCTTCGGTAGCCAGTTCGTGGGCATTACCCTGTGATTTTGCAGCTCTTGCGTACGCCCTTACTCCCTAACACGGCAAGCCCGCTGTCATGTAAGGTGTGCCATTCGTTGTTTTATATCCCTGACACAACTTTCCCGAACATCCTCATTAAATAGGAGGAAAATAGTAAATTGACTTTCCCACTGCTTTTTATGTAATTATAAGTATTTAAATAATGTTTCTTGTAATCGATCATAAAAAAACGTTATCTCTATATACGAATGATGCCAATTTAAGAAGAACACATTAGTTGAATATTCTCCTTTTACTCGTAGAAGTTGTGTCAAAAAAATGTAACATGATTTAGTGAATCTTGAGTAGAAACAACGGATATTATTAATTACGTGAACATAGTGAATTATATGATTAGAGAAAAAAATTCTGAATGGAAAATGGAATTAATTTGTTTCAGAAAGTGGTACTTACAAATGTAAAGTTCTATAATTTAGCACCATCTTCAATTACAGACGTCGGTTTTATTTGGTATATTAAAAATGTTCATGGATCAAAACACATTCTAAAACATATTTTTTCGGCATTTTTACGGTGATATAAGTTAACAGCAAAGTGTCACGTCGTCACTTCAAACACTGTTATTTCCTGGTTCTATTACACAACCTTAATAATGTTATAACAAAACCAAGATAGATCTTTCAATCGCAGATTTAAATAATAACATGTAAATTACATTCTTTAACCATACATGTAAATTTAATGGATAATATTGAAATATAAGAAATCGCTCTACAAAAACTGGATCGATTTCTATTCAAATTATACGGACCAACACAGCACTTTCTCGACCACTGTACAAAAAGTTTCATTTGAATTGAGAGATTCCACGGATACATATAAAATCATTTATGAGATAACAAAGGTACGGAGATAAAATAATCCTACCTTCAAAATTATCTATTATCGAAAAATTGAAGAATTGCTGAAGACGAACATAAAGAATTGTTGATCAAGGATCACATTGTTAATTCTAGGGTTTCTTATCCCAAAACGAAAAACGTAATCCTTATAAGATCATTCACCATCAGTGTCCATCCGTCTGCCTGTTCCGGTAATTTGTTGAAACCGTTCAAATTACTCTCTTATATCTCGATAATTAACACTAAAAATTATTTATGTTTTATAAATAAAATATTTACGCTATGTTTTCAAATTCGTTTCTTTTTAATTTTACTTATGGGACACGATTGAATACATTTGGCGTTAATTTTGTAGAAATTTATTATTCACAATTCAATGAAACTACGTGATGTAGTATTATTTATACTTTGTTTAAGTTCTTTACCACGACCTAGGTTTCATTGTATTACAACATCTTCAGGTGGGCTATTAGCAAAGATGAAAGAAAATATTTGCTAATAGCCCACCTGAAGATGTAATACAACGAAACCTAGGTCGTGGTAAAGAACTTCACAAATTTAGAGACATTACTGAAAACTTCCCCCAAATCACATGACCCTCCATATCCGAAAATGTTAAAGTTAGAATTATGATTATAAAATCAGAGATTTTTGATAAAATCAAGGTATTTTTAATCTGAAAAAGCTATATAAGACAATATAGTTACATGGAGAAACATAACATTAATATTTGTAAATAGTTTAGTAAAAATGTTATTTACCCTTAAACTAGAACAGGTGAACGAAAACCTCTAAGCGTATGCGGAATCCTCGTAGTACGAATTTTACTTAACAGATTTATTTTAAAAATACCTAAAACTACGGGACTTACTGCTACTCACACGTTTACACAATCTTGGTCAACGGAATTCAACAAAAAATATTAACAAAATTTTGATGTACACACCCGGCATTTGGTGTTATATTTAAAGTAAAGGTTTCGTATGTTTTGTCGTGCTATTAAAAATTACTGTAAAAAAGCCATCAAGGTTATAATACTGAATATTCGATATCATATTTCAAGTTAAATTTTATTCTTACGCTAACAATGTTATTTACACATATATCATTAACATTTTTTATCAGACGTTGACGTACATGACGCCTTTCTCAATTTTATCGTAACTTCATTATCACAATATTCTTCTATGAGCCGCGGAATACATCAGTTGGAACCCATTGATCTCCAAAAAATAAAAATCGTCGACTCCAGAAACATCTTTAAGTCGACGATTTTTATTTTTTCCCTGTTGGCTTTTTTCCCATAAAGCGGGAAGAAAACTTCATAAGCGTCATAAATAATTCAATATTTCTTTCAATCGATTGAATCGTATCCGTCGGGCGGGTCGCGCGCAGACTTGGATCGGGTCGTAACCCATTTACAGCCAATAGAGATGAAAATGTTACGACACTGATTGGCTCATAAAACAATGCCCTGTGGGCATTTCGCACCGCGGCCAGTGCCAAGTCAGGATCCGTTCGGTGGGCGGTCGGTCGGTTATTATCGAATAAATAGTAGCAGTCCTAGCTATTTATTTCCATTGAACGGCTCACATTGCAACTGTTGCTCCCTTAGAGGTACGATTTAAGAAATTATTATAAATTAAAATAAGACGAATATGATAAGATTATGCTGATTATTACAAGATCTCTGTGGTAACTGAGATAATGACAAAATGTAAAAGATTTATACATTATGTACTGATAGATAGCTATGTAGTACATGCAAAATAAAATAATCGAGGTCGATAAAGTAGATCTACTTACCGGACACTCGCTTGCCGTTCTTCCTCCACTGGATGTTGGGCACGGGGTCTCCACGTGCGGCGCAGTAGAAAGCTGCCACGCCGTTCGCGCGTACCTGCTGGTTGCGCGGACGTATCGTGATTTCCGGTGGATCTGCACATACAAACAAAATACATATATTAGAGATCGACTTTCATAGAACGTATATAGATAATACGTTGATCATATACGGAACATCAACAATGAACTCAGCGGTATATTTGTCACTCAATAATGGAAGTACTAACATTTTTTCAAGTTAATGGCGAGACGTTATTAATTAAAAGTGAAGTGAAAACTTCGATACTTAAAAGTTAAACACAAAATAACAATTGAAAAATGTAGAACAGCTTTAGTATGGACGATGTCACGTTACTAAACTTACAATAATATTACATATTTAATGACACGCGCATTGCGTACACGCTGTTGATTTTGGTAGTACATAAACCAACACAGGTTATTCGGAATACTTATAAATAAATATTGTTGTATTTCGTAATGCTTACTTGTATTATTGTATTTCGTATTAAAAATAGGCTTTTAAGAAAAACACCTTGATGATTTAAACTTTAAATATTGTTTGCTGTAATTTACATAATAAATCATTGATTTTTACAGGATTTACTAAAAAAATTATATTTCAAAAAACAAAAACGGGTAGCGCATTCGAGTTGTAAATACTTCATATACAAACTGTATTGCAACTGTTTTAATTTTCGAATATAATATTTTAATTTACAGATTTAATTTTGAGGCTCCTTTACTAGGGTTTTGACATGGAATTTCCCCTTTTTAAATATTCTCTAACCTCAAAGAACTTAGGGTAAGATCTCCATAGTTTTTCCAGAATTACTTTAATATGTGTTTTTGATTGAATATAGAATACAGAAATGCGGTAATTTTTCGAATAATACTTGCGCAATATCTATCCTTTGTTACGCAGTGCAGAGTGACACAGTCGTATATTATCATAATAAAAGTTATAAAAGTGTACGTTAAATATATTTCGGAAGACATGAATTCAAATAATAAATAAGCTTAAAAAGTAAGTTTTTGATATTTTTTCTATCGGTTTGTCAATATATAAATTGTATTTGTTTGTATTTACATAATTTAAAAACCTCTAAACTTTATACAGAATTCTCGCTGTTATATCGATTAGAGCCTAGAAAAGAAACTGAGATATGACGTCACGATAGAAGGTCGGAAAGTTGATGAATGAATAAGTAGCGATCACGACATAATTAATTGCCTCACTAATAACTGGGTGAACCGAATACCCTGCACGAACGGGAGGCCGGTCTAAAAGCTAGTATAAAATACAAACGCCATCAACTATAAAAAGCAACTTTTCAATAAAAACGTAAAAGTTCTCAGTGAAGAATATGTCTTTTAGAATCTAAAGCGTGTGCCTGATATGAGGTAGCTTAAATAATTAACTAACATAAAAAATTATAGTTTGGTCTTAAAATTCAACAACGAAACATTCCAAGTCTGAACTAAGTATCTTAATTTAGTCGTGATTATTTAATAGCACATATTAAACAAGACGTCGCACCTTGTACGTTACCTATGTTAAGTAACTGTCGTCTGAAATACGAGTAGTAACCTACACCCATACGAACTAAATGTTAATTGTTTGCGAACGCAACTGATATGCAAATATGCGAACGCTGAATAATTACAGCAAATATCTTGACGAGTGTCATAGTCATGTACGTACCTTATGTTCAGTAAAGTAATTGAACTCAAATGTCTTTTCAATTGCCTGACACGTTACAGCAATTCGCTATTAATCCTAGAAGCCTGATAATACGAGACAAAAAATAGTTGGGTAACATATATGTATTTAGCTCAGAAAATTTTCATGTCACATCACTATTGTGTATTGTGTATGCGAATTTTTTGATCAACGCTTACTTTTTCGGGACAAAAAGAAAACACTAGAATGTCCTCTGTTTTTACTTTTTTAGAAACGAAATTCTAAAAAGTAATAAGGAAATGCTTAAAAGAACAGCTGTATTTTTACAGATCCGCTTTGTAATCACGCGTAGTTTCTGGATAACCATTTTTTATTTCTATTAATAGGGTCAGCGAAAATTTGCCACAAAATGTTGATTTTTTTTTGTATATTTTATGTATTAAGCTAACTTAGGATTTCCAGCTTAAATTTATTAAGAAATTGGATGTGACAATTAAGTTCACAAACTCAAAAAAAAAGATAATGATAATGTTCACTTATCATAAACTTACGGACATTTAAAAATATTTTTATATAACTGAAATACGTTGAACGAAACATATGTATATTGGTTCTATTCGTGCCGGCTGCCAAATATCGAGAAGATTTCAATAGTTCCAGTGGTTTATTTGATCGACTCCACCGTAGTTGAATGGCGTCCTTCATTATGCAAATATAAAATCGGTTCGACAGACTTTTGATTAATAAAACTATCGTCCAAATTTACCCAACGGCGGACTTTCACCATGAATAGTGATTACTGTAGAGTTACTATAGAGGGTAAGGCGCGTCAACGCGGGATGTTCGTAAAGAATTTATGGAAAACTTTTAAGACACTGTCCTAAAGTTTTACTTAAATATTTCTGACGACGCGAAGTAGATTTAAGTTGCGCAACTCGTGTTTACTTAGACAAAGTTTGTTTTTCGTTGTTAAATATGGCGTCTACTGTAAAAAAGTATCACTTACTTTATTGAGATTGCCTAGACTTGACAACAGATGGTACGATCGTTCAGAATATTTACAAATAAAATTCATGTCTGACCATGAAGCTTTTTAGTACTCTTGTTACAACTAATGCTGAAATTTTAACAAATACGTTCTATCATGATTTAAGGTAACAAAATTATCTATTAGAATAAACACACGAATAAGCGATCAAGTCTTCGTTTTTCCTGATATAACATTTTGAAAAACTTAAACTACGAGTAGGTTAGGTAGTACCTATTCGTAATGTATGTTTAATACTGTAATTGAACGAACAATAAACGAATGGAATTCGTACATCAATAACATTAGGCGACAATTGTCAGTGACCGAGCGCATTTCGGCCTAGTTATACCTCGTAATAAAATATTCTGGAAAATTCGATAATGTATTGAGAAGCCCCAGTTCGTTCCTGAAAACTTATTACCCTACCCAATACATTTTTGTAATTCAATGTAGTTATCAATTGAATGGTAATATGTGACGAACGAAACAATTTACGTGGTGGTTTATAAAATATTAAATGCGTATTTAATAAAAAGCCAAAATGTCTCAAGCGGATGTCACCCCTATTTCGCGGGTTAATTTAGGAACGCGTAAGATTACGGAAATACTTGATTTGGTAGTGATGGAGAGTTCCCATTTTTCCGATAATTAATTAATAAAAAATTTATTCGTTTTAGTAAGTTAGTTCTAAACTTACTACATCAAGTCTGTTTGAAGAGAAGCGCGCAGCCGGCGCAATAAAATATTAATCGTCAAAATGTTCAGCGTAAAATATTCGCTAACAAAATGCGAATGGGCAAAGGAATTTCTTAAACTACTTATATTTCATAATTGACCGCTCCGGTCTATACGCATTGATGAACGAATCGGAACAACCGCCAGATTCATCCCCTGAATATTCAACAGCGAAAGCTCCGGGAGGGACGACGATTGTCGGAAGGCGGCGAGATCAAAGGACAGGCGACGCGATGGCAGATCAAAGGGCCGCAAAAGTCAGTTACAACGGCATGTGGGGGTAGATAGTAATGACAGGCAACATATTTATTAACGACAAAGTAACCGTAGGGCTCGTTGTCTACTTATAACTATGATTTATTCATACAGACGCTGTTGCGGCCTATAGAAATATTATCAAGGGTATTTTTAACATTAAATTTGTATGTATATTAATATGAAAAAAGATCGAATAAAATTTATATCAATTTCTCAATTTACGAGTGGGCTTGGCAGTGTGAAATATCTATCACTATGAAATAGAATTGTTTTTAACGTAAATAGTTAAAAAAAAATATATTGAAAGACCATCAGCAATACATTACGAATTTTTATAAATTATTACATCACAAGGTAATTTCTTTGGGTTGAAAATTTATTTTGCGCGTCTTATTCCATATTTTCGGTACATAAAATGACTTTATAATCTAATATAAACTGAATATTTATAATCAAATTAATGAATGTCCATGATTCATATTATTCCTATTAGTCAGCAAATAAAGAGGAACTTGTAGTCACTATTGTTAAAAAGATAAATAAACAAATGGAACACCGTTTTTATGTCAAAGAGCACAGTGAATAACCAAAGTTAATGAGGTCCACTTGTAAATTCAAATATCAAGACTACAAAAACACATTTTAAACCACGAACACATTAATCACCTGGTTGGTATGGAATAAAATTAATACTCAACAATTAAATCACAGCATACAACGAATGCAAAAGGAACAATGATTTTGGCCTTGCGTTATAGATCATTAAATAACGTTCCTGAATATTTTTTAAAATTTTCTAGCCCAGATGTCTACCCACATTTATATTTACGATTTCAACACACAAAAATAAAAATTGAATAAAAAGTATATTAGTGTTTCAAAATAAAAGTAGTCCTAATTTAAATAATATGTCATATAAAACATAAAATATTTTTCGATCGATTAGAAATCAATGATAAATGTTATTTATCGTATGGTAACCCTTAGGGTTAGTAGGTTTTATTTTTGTCGACGCATTTTGAAAACAGTTATGGCATGAGATGTCGCTTTTTAAGAAATTATTTTTGGAAATATTTTCAGTGTGCAATCAGTTTAGATATGTCAAAAATATTAGTAATATGATAAAAAAAATGAGCATCTTTTGCTATACAAATCAATTCTTTGCGCTCTAGAGTTAAAAGTGTATATTTTCACGATGTCTTAATCGGAGCGTAAACTTTTGTTTTTATTTAGTTATCGCCCTTTCTTAAATTTTTTCGATAGACATATGTAACTATATATAAAGCGATTTATTCAACTGTGTTGCACATAATTCCATTATACAATTCTTGTGTTGAGAGGTTTTTGAATTTGGCAGATTTTATATTAAATGCAAAATCAGATCGACAAAATGATTCAGTTGAAAATAAAAATTTTATGAAAAGTATTGTTATGTTGCAATTCGTGCCCACAATTTTTATATCAACAGCGCCGAAAAATGCCGAAAATAAATAGTAATCAGGGCTATCTGACTACAGAGATTTGGATACACATAGATCGAAATAAAATCTGAACGTAAATAAAAATGAAAATGCGTAATTTCGGTGTAAGCTGTAATAATAAAAAATATTTTGTTAAGTATAATTTTTCCGCACCCCAATTAATCTGCATTTTTATGTACGCCACCTCAACGAAAAATGTGAATACAATACGTCGTTGAATAACATTGGAACCCCAGTTTTATTTAATAAATTATGTTTGCAACAAAATGTGTATAAATGTAATTTTTTAAAGCAATTACACCTTATCCGATTGTATTGAAATATGTGTGGAATAAATTTGAGCACAGCACCGCACTATAACTTTTCTCTCGAGGAACGTAAATAATAAAACAATCGATATGGGAGCAAATTTTGCGAAAAACGCACGGGGCCAATTTAAAAATGAGACTAAACAGACGCGGTTCGCGTCTGCGCAATTCCATTCACTGAAGTTTATTACCCTCGAATGACCATAAAATTGTATTAATAAAACGTAAAAGCTTCTCTTCTCACGCAACATAATGTTATCGCCCGCGCGTTAAGTACGAGCTGTACATAATATAGTACGCATTACGAAATACAATAAACCAACAAGTTAATGTCCTTACAAGAAAAAATCATTTCATGAATACAGATAGGTAGGAGCGTCTTGCCAGGACAGATGGCTTTTTATGGCCGTTCCCGCATAGGAATGCGCAAGTACGTCATTACGAGTAGCTACGGGAGTGACGTAAATAGGTAACAAGGGAAAAATATTATCCGCGGCGAAACGAACACAAAATCAACGTGAAAGTGGATCTTTATGACGAGCGTAAAGATAGCGAAAACTGTTGCTTTTTTTTCATTACACACTTTATGTGTGCCGAATGAGGTGCTACGATAAATTCTTTGTTGGCTCGCGTCTGATAAATATCTGTCTTCCCCTCCGACTCGCGCGCGCCTCTCGCCTCCTGCGATTACTTTGCGCTCGACGTGGAGGCGGCTTATGCGTTGACGAGCCTCACGTGTGTACGGTGATAAAGAAATAAACGTAGTAATTTACTTCTCAGTTAATTAGAAATCGTTTTAATATATGTGCGAGTCTTGGCAACTACGATTTATGAAGAATTTATAACAGAGACTTTTTTACCACTAAAATTCTAGACATACAAAAAACTAAGTTCCGGAGCAATAAAACACACGTTGGCGAATTCACTTCAATATTCAGAATTATTAAGCCAACTATCACCATTTCTCAGTCACTTCAGATTACAATGGATGATAAAATCAATTACGTACTGGCAAAACGACCGCTCTCTGTAAGCACGATTCGTGTTATACAACATCCTTACGTGTCAAATATCTAATAAATATTCCAGATGTCTTATTCGGTTCTGGTTCAACTTCGACAGTGTGCGTAGTTTCCCCTTCTAGCGTGGCGAAGGCGGTACAGATGCAATGTAACAAATACGAACACTATTATGTAGACTGCGGTTTTATCACATACATCTTGGTAATAACTCATTATAACTTATAACAAATTTTAAACTAATCAGTCCTTTACATAACATTAACATTGCGAGATAAACGAGGTACTCTACATATATCGGAGAACGAAAATACAGGTGGATCATATTTTCGCTACACATACACGATTATTGCGTTTCAGAAAACACTGAAGTTTATCTAAATACAAAGATGAATTTCAAATTTCTGTTAACATAATAAAAATTCTTTTTTGATCTTATTTTAGAGAGAATACATCCAATTTTTATAAAATATTTAAAATAAAGTTACACATATGATCCAGTTTATTATTTATGTATTTTATTGATTTTATTCAATAAAATACATTTATCTTAAAATTATTTAAGTACATATATTGTTTTAAGTAATTGTTTCAAATTAATCAATTGCAGTCTTGTCAGTAGTATATAGTTGCACTACAATTAAATAAACACTTCTTAAAGAGTAAGAGTGCGAGCGCATATTATGGCGATTTGAACCTATATTAATTGTTAAACAATAAACTAACTTGAAAATACATTATTGTAAAATTCCTTCACAATATTTAATTACAGTGCTCCAAAATATTTTATATTACAGTCAGTTGCTAAGATCATAACCCTCTATGAAATATTAAATAATTGTATAAAATAAATATAAATGTTATTTTCTGAAATTCGTTAAATTTTTAAATTTAATTTTAACTGAATACTTTGTTAGTTCGACGTCTGTCTGGTGCCGGTTACAAATACAAAATAAGATAATTCTTTAATTGATCTTTATTTACATCGTTAATATTCAATAAAATCGCGTCACTCGTTTACTTTGATTTATATAATTCATAACAATTAAGTATAAAATAAATTTAATTGTATTTGTACAAAACTGTAGCGGACGGCTAAATTATTAAGACTTTAAATTTTCATAAATTAGTAACGAATTAATATTATTTCACTTTCGCGTTGATTAAAATATGAACAATAAAAAATGTATGTGTATGAGTTGAATCTAGCGAGGACCAGATTATTCCAAATAAAAAGAATAAAATTGGGAAGCAGATAAATTCGAAAAATTACACAAAGTATTCTTGACACTAATCGCGATCCATTTATATGCGGTCTTGACCAGATGACAACATATCAAAGGTACTCGAAAGTAGGCAGTAATCATTATAAATCAAAACGACGCTAACCGCGAAGTGACGATGGGACGCCGTTTCTCACTGGAAGAGAGAAACAGTCCGCACCACATAGTAATAAATAGGGTGCCGCCCGCCCTCCATTAGGTGATGATTTATGCGGAATTCCGCGTATTGATGTCAAGAATAATACCATTATTCATATCCCCGAGTACCGATACTGTGTAGTGGGCCACATCCCCGCACTCGCGCCCCTTGTATTGAAGAAAAATGGTTACAATAAAGTAGCTCGCTATGCACTGCTATATAATTTAATGAAATCGTAAAAATGTGGGCGCGGTTTTACAGCCACGAAAGTAGTATGCGTCGACACATCACGATTCCACGATACGTCCTTGTGTACGTACGATCGCGTGCCCTACGATGTCTTGACTATCAACGACGGCACCACTCCGGATTGGGAATATCAGAAGGAAATTATAATTTAGGAGATAGAAGATTCATTTGTTGATCTCATGATTTAAATTAAAAAAGAATAATTTTATATAATTTATTATAATTTTCATAAAACATTTATAATAAATGACGCTAATGTATGAAACTTCCAGAAGTTGTTGGCCGTGTTCATAATATTTCCTCTGTTATATTTGTATGATACTTTATACAAACTTTGAATTTACGAGAACGAGCATTTGCAAGACTAGGCTTATTAAAAAGTATATACCGTTTGCTAATTTTGATAAATCAAGAGATATCTCGGTTACGTGTAAAGTATTATAAAGTATTTATTCTATCGTAAAGAAATTCAATCATATTAAAAATTAAATCTTAAGATTTTCTTTTTTATTGTCCATTTTTACAACTTACCACCTTCAAAAATGAGTTTTGTTAAATCTAAGTTTTTGTTTTCAACATTTAATTTGTTTTGATACTATTAAAAAACTGCAATTATATGATTGAACTAAATATGCTGATGAATCCGTACCACTGGTAAATTAAAAAAAATTATATCAGAAATAATTTATTAATATTTTAATAGAGACGAAAGTTCATTCCTCAACATAAGTTTGTACACGGATTAACATACAGTCTGTTCATAAAGGAAGTGAAACTAAACATACGGTGTTATATTTAAGCAAAGTGCGTTAGAAAAACTATACTAATCGTGATGTCCTTGCTCTGGAAAAAAATATGTTAAATTAACTTATTCCTAAGGAGTTGGTAACGAAATTGCATATATATGTGAAATACATAATACTCAATTAATTATTATCACTTACGATTGACATAAACTAGGAAACTGTAAAAGATATCCGAAACTGTTGTTCAGAGTTTCATCGTATTTATCTGAAATTATCTATATCCAAAATGTCTTGACAGTCTTTTTTTTACATTTCTAATTATGTGTTTTTTACTCAATTCTTACTGTGATTGTGTCCATAAGACAAATTTAATTGTCTTATGGACACAATCTGTCATAACTTTCGTTACATAATCGTTCATGTCTGACGTTTTCGATACGAGTCTTTCTTGTATTGTCCATTCTATCTTTTGCAGTTGAAAAAAATTTCAGGTTTTTCTGACATTCCATTTTTTTCTTTACAGAAATGTATGTACATGCTTCTTCATTATAAAATTTTCTTTATTATAAGCTTAATAACGGATTTTATTTTAATTTTTTTCTTCACATAAAAAAACCATTCTAGCAACTAAACGGCGATATTCCTCGTAAAATCATCACATTGATGTAATCCTTTCACATACATAAACTACTTTTGTATAAAAAAAACTATTTAATATCCAAAACCCATATAATCAAATATGTTTCTTTGAAAACACATAGATAAGAAGAGGTATGAAATTTAGATTTTCGTACTGGAATAATACATTTTTTTTATTTAACTTTCAATTCTAACATATCTTGTCACAGTTACTATTATGGTTTAGTTACAAATTTTCGTTATTTTCTAATACTCGTTCCACAATTGAAGTAATATGCTAGTGTTACTTCATTGATCAAATAAGATAGCTATGGCGGATAAGTATTATCAAATATTGCAAACAATAATAGAGAAGCTGGGAAGCAACCTACCGAGTGAATTGCTCTACTTCACTGTTACCGCAAAACGGCGCTGTATAATAACTGTACGACACCGTGCAAGTCCACGAAAATTAATTGGCACAAAACTTAAGCTAACTATTTTCTACTTTTTCTAGGAGTATACACAATTAGTTGAAAGATAAAAAATTCATTCCCGAGAAGCGACAAAACCTACCTAGAAAGGATTAAAATACAATTAAGATAGTTAACTATCTTACTTCCCGAGAATTTACGAAGTAAGCAGTGGCAGAATAATGTGAATGGGATCTCACAAAAAAATGTCATCATGAAAAGCGACATATGACCTTACAGCGAAATCTTTCTTTTTAGTCAATGACGTTGACGTTGAAACTTTTCACGAGTGAACAGTACTTAGTATAGCTGTTTTGCTATATTCAATCACTGCAGATCAGTAAGATAGAAATCACTACAGTAGATGATTCCCAACACTCTTTTATAGTTTAAAACCATTGATGAACGTACTGTGACTATATTATGCGTTTCCATTCTCTTATAATCCTGTCATTAGACTTATTCAAGTCGATTATAATCCCTTATGAAATGTATATCTGTGGCTGTTTATTCGTAATATAACATGACTAAAAACGTGTAATATATTTTAGTAACGAGTCTGTGTTGGAATGTACGTATTTAAATGAAATACTAAGTATATTTTACGATATCGAGCAGCTTTATATACCACTCGTGCGCTGAACAATGCTGCGATCTTATCGCGCTTAACATAACATTACGAACATTTACATTTCACAAAATATATAAAGCGTGCAGTCTCGTGTATTTGTTACAAATGTCCCTCCTATTGTATTCGCACATTATTTGAAAGATATCGTTACATTTTATCAGCATGCAGTAACTGTAGATGTAGTTTGTACTGTAAACAGGCAGCAATGTACTAACGTGTTCGCAAATTTTCCCAGACCAGATGTTTTTAATCCTATTTACTTACTGTGTGTACCGAAAATTAACTTCTATATTTAAAATAGTTTGAATCATTCGCTAGAAGATTATTCTTATATCAATTTGTTAGAAGATTATTCTTATATAATTGTCTGTATAACCTAGTGATAGCAGTCTAATTTTTTTTCCATTTATGCATAAAAATAATTCATCTAAACTTTTTATTAAAAAAAAATAAATATAATTTATCGATACAAACATCTATTTAAAAATTACTTAACATTCTTTTATATCCTATCGTTTCAACTACCCTTAATTTCTGGAAGTGTTATAATTGGTTGGAAAATAATGTTCGAGAAATAACAAGTTGACTGTATATAAACTATTATTATACCAATATAATAGTTGATAATATATAGTTGACTGTATATAAACTATTATTATATAAACTATTATTTAATTATTTACTGTATCCTTATAAACAAAATTTCATGTAAAAGTTAATAAGTCCTTGCTTATCATTAGATATGACACTTTAGTTCAATCACGTAATAACTTGCCACTTCACTTCAAGCACAAAGAAAACTTGTTATTTCTCGACTATATCGTTTAGCTTAAATTAGGATTTCTTAATTAGCTTTCCCGTAAAAATAAAATAAAAATAAATAGTTTTTCAAATTATATAATTTGGCATATAATCAAATAAATTAGTTGTAGTGTCTATTATATTTTATATTAGCCGTACAGTTTATAGACATATTGTTTGCATATAATTTAATTAAAATTATTATTGAATAATCTTGTGAAATTTTAATTCCCACTTCTCGTATAAAAATCGGCTGAGTGATCAGGTGTAGATGACTAGAGCGCGGTCGAGGCGACGTCGCCTGAATGCCTCGCTTCTTGCCGCCTCCTACCGTTTTCCGCTTGAACCTAGTCAAGTACGGGAGTACAGTCAATTTTCGAATCACTCTCGTAATTTTTATTCAATTTCAGCGGATTGACCTGTTAAATTTTAAGTAAATTTTTACTTCTCAGATACGTCTTTATTTTTATTATCAACCGTAATACAGCGTCAATACATATACTATAGCATGCGCAATGTGACATTGAGTCGCTGGAAAGTTCTATTACCTACAATCCCAATTCATATAATTTTGCTTTCCTCGTACTTTACTTTTCATAAATTTCGGATAATTTTTAATTTAGTACTTTAATTTTTTATTTCCCTACGATTTTCATAAATATTTCTGAATTTTTTCAGAAAACTAATATTTAGGCATTATATTGTTGCGACTGATAGAGAAATGTTTTTACTGCAGGACATATTAGACTCAAGATACAGGATATATTACTCAAGGTAGCGAAAGAAATGACTATCCTCAACGACATGCATAAAGCCTTCCCAGAATCAAAGCCGCAAAATGACGGCCTTAAAATGCGGTGTGGAACTACACAATTATTGCCTACACCATTTTGATTGAACATGCTTTAATTCTTTTCTTTTCTTATAAGTGTCTTTTATTTGCAGCAAACAATATTAAAAAATTAATGACGATTTCGTATACTTTTAGTGCACGCTTTTAGGAGCGAAACAAATAATACATAAATGCGGGAACTGTGAAAGTGAATAATGGAATAAGTTATTTTAACGCAATCTAATACAATTTACCCAAACTGGTAAAATTTGGAGCTCAAATTGAAAACTGGAAAATCGCCGACAATCGTCTTTATTTGAAAATCACAGTGAAGCGGGTGGCGACACATATATCAACTGCGATGTGAGCCGCCCATTCAAGTTCTAGGTGTCCAGATATACGATACATGCTAAATAAATGTTACACATATTAAAAAAAATATTTAGTAAATACAAGTCGGGATTTTTAAAAATAAATAATTTTAAGCAAACTATTTTAATGACTCTCGCAACCAGGCTGTCATCGTATTAAATTATTCTTTTGAGCAGTACGCTTAACGTATACCATAACTGGTGGATATATATTTTTTGTTTAATCGTAATTAATGATCGACTTTTATTTTGGATTTATCTTCAAAATTTGATTTTTTCTTATTATATTTACAAGTTGGTACTCCTTATTATATTTACAAGTTGGTACTCTAATGAAATGAAGCTCTAAAAAATGGAGAAACGAACGGGCGTTTCTAAAATAAAGAAAAATTGACCGGCAAAAATTAGATTTAAGTTCTTTTAACATAAAGTCGTACCGTAGATAAATAATTCGAACGTGAAACTTCTAGCCATAGTTTCATTATAGATTTAAGAAAAAGTTGTATTCATTGAAATACCATCGATATATTACAGATGCTCTACGTGTATCCTTTAATTTATTATGAATATTTACAATTGAAATTTTGACTCTTTTTATTGCTTAAATGCACACTGAAAAAATTAAAACTATTGTAACACGTTTAAGAGCCTCGGCATTTAAGACATAAAACTTTACAAACACCGCATATTGTTTTTATAAAAGATTGCGAAAAATGACCTATTTAATATTATTCGGTAAACCATAAGGAAAGTGTAGGTCGATTCCGGGAATCTCTACTGAGAAATAATTAAATTTTAATTATAATTAAATGACTTGTTTTAATTGGGGATTGTTGAAATACATTGAAATTAACAGATCAAATTTTTACATTTTTATACGTTTATAAATTTTCTTCAGTAATTTTTCATCTCACAAAATTTTGATTACAAAGATAAGAAAATCTTAAAAATCCCAAACAAATGGTAGACGTTAAAAATTAATTTCCACCCAAGAACAGATAGGTTTTAACAATAAATCGATTTACCTTCTTATCATATTACGGACGATAAGGCAAGAAAGAGTTGCCAGCGACTGTATTACCCGCAGCCTAACGATGCCTCTCTATTTCAATAGACGCTGGGTTCATTGAGCGCGATTGATCGTCAAATTGTAATAAAAAAGTATAAACGTTATTGGGGCGCGCGACTCACGGCGAATGAAATATACGATTTTGGGGGAAAATTGTGTCAGTTTTAGTGAACGAATCAGTGACGCTTGAAAATGTGCACATTATATGTAGGCGATTTTTCATGCGCGGAGTCTTGTGGAAAATGGCATTATGCCGTAAAAGCAGCTGACATCAGGAAAGTTATAGCAAAGTCGCTTGGTAATGTATCCCGACCAGTACGTGAGATGAATGTCACATTATTGTCACATGACTGAATGGAATCAACAATATTTCATTCAGAATACATTTAAAGGTCGGTTTTTTACTCTTTGGAAATTCTTAAATTTCGAGATGTTCTTTTAAACCCCGTCTTTGTAGATATATTATGAACAATACAAAATTAAACCGCAATTCAATTTGTCGAAATAAGCGAATGTCGGTCCGCATCCGTACGACAATTCCAAATCAAATGTCAGCATTGTGAAAGCACAATCATATTCGCATTCGGCTCGCCGCGCTGCATTCGCGCCACTCGCCTAATGATACAAGCATATTAATGCAATTAATTAAGCCGTCAATCAATGTGGACTTTAAAAGAAATGAAAGTTTTATTCTTTATCATTACGGTAATTAAACTGTGTAGAGAAAAGCAGGCCATGTTACAAAGCTTACAAGTTATTATAATGGGATATGCCATTGATGTAATTGCGAATTAGAGCGATGGAGGCGAATGGGGTAAGCGATAGTGTAAATGAAATGTCTCTACCCCTTTAAGTGTTTACGCTTTTCGCCTCACATATACAGCGTTTGATAACACGGCATGGTTTGGAATCGTTGAGTTCCTATACTATGTCTAATAGTTCTTATACTATGTTTCAGAATATCTAAACTAAATAAAGTCACCGTAATTTGCAGGTATAAATACGTAAACTTTGAGCCGCGCAGTCAATCAACACAGCTCAGTTTCCGAAAAAAAAAAACATTTTTAATCACCAATGAATAAAAGTTATTTGTACTCAAGGATATTTAATCTATACTATTAATAAAACTGTAACAGGATGAATTATGTACATGGAAAATATTTTAAAAAGAGTGATTGATTTAGCGTATAGAATGATAATAGAAGCCCAGAATGTTAATTTGTTCGTCAATCAGGAGGAAAAAATCTACTGGACGAATTTTCATGATCTTTGGAATAGTAATAGTTAAATTTAAGTTACGACTTCAAAGGTATGCATATTAAATATAAATAAACCAACCAATCATGTAATATCATCATAAAGAAACCAAACAGGAGGCTCAAACCTCCCAAATTCTAGTTTTTTTTCTTTGTAATATTATTGGAATATAAGAATATAAAATATAAGAATAGCTAATACAACAATGGAAATCTACACATGGATATAATAAGAAATACTATTTCCCAGGGTAAATCTCAAAATAGTATATACTAAAACCGTTCCATATGTTTGTTTAACTGATAAATTTACAATACATTTTATTGTTTTTTTTTTATTTTACACTCATAATATCCCAATATTGTTTATAGTTGATACAAAAAACATCCCCACTTTTGTCTCGTAACTTGTTTTGATTTTTAGCATTTTAAAGTAGTACAAGCTCACAACTTGTTCGGTACAAGATAAATAAAGGTTTTTTACGATAGCTAAAATTGTTTAAACGAATAGATAGTGATAAAATCGTTCGTTGATTAAAATATTTACGGAGTACAAGAGAAAAAAACTTGAAATAATTTTTTGTCAACCTTTTTAACTATATGACATGTTTATAAAATAAAATTGCAAGAGTAAAAGAATACAGGTTTCTTTAAAATAAAACAAGTAATCTTACGGTAGCTAATTTTCTTAAATTTGAGTTAGAGGCATTTTATTGTTTTACATCTAAATATCTATTGAAAATGGCGAGGGAAGGGCCCCCCTGAGACCCATCACTAGAATCATTTTTATGAAGTAATAATAAATAACATATTTTCAGTCAGTTCATTAAAGTACTTTGCGTTTTCGAAAAAAAAACAAAGCGACTTTCGTCTTTACACAATTGTAAAACAATGCTGCTCGAGTTATAAAGAAACTTTAATTGTTTGCATGTGGAAGTCACAAATTTGCTGTCGGTCAGTTACAATCAAATTGACCTTTAGGTATTAAAATCTTATGTAGCTATTATTATGAGGTTGTGACAGCAGTAGCACATTATTACTGTGCACTATAAACTTATTTATTTCGACCTTTAATTTTACCATCATTAGTCTTTAAAACACAATTAAATTTGACAAACTTCCAGTCTTTTACACATGACAATTCTTTTATCTAAAATTTATTTATATAATAAAGTTAAAGGTCTGTAGATTGAAGATATTTAGTAAAAAATCCTTTCCAAATTCTTTATTTCTTTCTGAATATATATCACGCAAAAACTATTGTACAGTTTCTGCATCGAAGTCTAAGATACAACAGCGCATTATTTCATCTGAGGACAGGGCAAAAAAGTCCTTAAGCATTAAACAATATAAAAATTTTGAGACTAAATTCGACTAGACTCATACTATTATACAGCTCGACGTCATAGGAAATTTAATCACTTGATCTCTAGATTACACTATTCCTATTATTTGAGAAATAAAAATTACAACTAATTTTCAATTAATTAAAAAATTATTACTTTATTAACAGCGACTTCTATTTCTGAAGAGACTTTCAGTTTGTAAAAAAGTACTTCTATACTTCACCACTAAATGATGGGATCTGTTTTATTTTTAAAATATATGTTTAATTACATAATGCATTTATCTATACATATAATAAAACTATAACAGAGTAAATTTTGCACACGAAAATATTTTAAAAAGAGTAATTGATTTAGCGGACAACGGAACAGATAACAGACACCGGACAACCTTTTTTAGACGTTTCGTCTGTCTATATGTTATTTTATGCGTCAATCACGCAAAATCTACTAGACACATTTTGATGACATTTGGTATGGTAATAGTTTATAACTAACAGCTACATATGAGAAAAAAAATTTGTTATTCCGAATTTTACCCAAGTGAAATCGTAGAGCAGAGCTAGTATGTACATATTAATAACTAAAATACCATATCTACCTAAAAGACTCTTGTCATCGTTATGTAGCACGGTCTAACTTTTTGCCTACCAAGAACGGGTAGAATTGCTAGTAATATCAGAAATAAAAACATTGCATAACGTGGACGACTGTGATGCATTGCGTAAGGAAATAAAAAAATATGGAAACATAATACTTAACAGTAAATAGGGGAAAACAGGAAAGCAACAAAATATTGTTATGAGGTAATGGAAGCCATATTGGTTATTAACTGCTAGCTTTTGCACGAAGCTCCGTTTGCGTAGAAATTACAATGTTGAGCATAAGTTATAGAATTACTTCCCCTTCTACGACCTAGAGCCCCCTCAATTCCCACCATTCACCGCACTGCCCGCACTCTTAATTACGCCTCATGAACGTTAACGTGAATTCATAACCTCAACACCTACACTAATATTCTATACACAAATAGAAATAACCTCCACCTAAGGGCTAACAACAATCTTACGATGGCAAAAACTGCATGAAAATAAATTCTGTAGAACTCGAGTCATAAGCATACAGGTAGAAAGAGCGACATGCCAGACGCTGCATTTTTATATACCAGAAGGATTTATATAAATAAATACTTGTGGTCGCCCAGTGGTGGAAATTCGACCGTAATTCATGAAATTGTTTAGTTTAAACGTTATTCGTTTAGGTGAAACTTATTTAGTCAATACGACATTTTAAAATTCTTTGGCGACAATACATGCTCTGTACGACTGTTTGACTACAGCATGTTATGTGCTTGACATTCAAAATATGAACGTAAGTAATGAATCTATTAATGTATTTGTAAAATATAATTTAATGTACTTGTAACACATATATAAATTTTAGCTTTCTGCACTCCTTCTCCATACAAACTTTAAGTTAGCCAATTATAGCATACCCCTTCATGCGCGCTATACGCTTAAAAAAGGTCACAAAGTTTTCTCTTCACATATTAATATATAGATAAATGATAGGAAATACTGCTCTGACGACTTTTGAGTGTTTTTCCACCCTGTGTGCCTTAGAAGAGCGATATATCGAATTATATATGTATTCAAAGAGACTGAAAAGTTTTTCTAAATAAAATATCTTTTTTCAAAAGTTTGAACTTGAAGAGAATAAAAGGAGTTCGGTGGGGTTCGAATTCATCGCCTAGAAATGATTTCAGTGATGACATTGAAATGTTCAATAAACTCAGAAACACGTTTGAAAGTGTGATATGATGATTGACATTCATCTCTGTAGGGCATAATTGATTCGAGCAGCGGTGCGGGGTAGAGGAGGGCGAAGCGGGCCGGGCACATATTGTTCCTGCCTCCATTACCATACATATTGCGGGCACACGTGCGGCCGGCAGACAGAAGCCGAGAAGAGGCTTTTTTGCGAGCGGCTTCCCGGAGCCGCGCAATATCGGAAGGCGAACATTATTTTCAAATTAAATATTTTTTGTGCTAAATTTAGCCAAAAAGTATGAGTGATTACCTCCCGAAAGAGGATATGTTGTTTTGCGTATCAATTTCTATAGCGAGATTAATTTCCCCCATTATTAATTTTTTTCTTCATTTCCTCGATACAATGATCATCACACGACAAATAATATACTTGGCTCCGCTTATACGATGACTAGTTACTGTGTAACAAAATTAAGATCCGTTAAAGAAATTTGAGGAGGTTAGCGAAGAAATAAAAAACGACCACAATGTCCCTGGACCGCTAATTATGTCAGACGACAAATTGCGAGAGCAGGAAGAATAAATTATTGTGAAATGATAAAGCAAATTGGGCAAATTATGGCACAGAAAATTTAACTTCCTATCGCGGTTTGGAATAAAGGAGAAAGTATAGGTTTACCAAATTGGTTTGTACCGAGTTGAAAGTTTATCCACCAGAACGTAACGTTCGACCGAAACGAGTAGTCTTGAGAGTTTTTCGTCATGTGAAGGTACGTCTATTGGTTTACATCTGCAGGTAAATGATGACACCTTTTAAAACTTAGAAGTTATACTTTTTCGTTTCTATGCCACCCAGAACTTATTATTAGGGCTGTTTATGGCATATTTAACATTGATATATTAATAAAAAAAGTGACGTCCCAAATAAAGAACACCGTTCAAAAAGACAAATATGTGAATAAATGGAAAATAATGAAAGTATAAATAAGTAAATGAAATTATCATTGATATTAATATATCTAAGTAATAACGTGATAAATTTGTTTTAGTTAATTATAACTGATAATCAGACCAAAAACCAATGAAAAACATATTCATCAATTGAGTCTTTAGTCGTGTACCTAATAAAAAATGTTAAAAAGTTTAAAAATTAAAAACAAGAGTGAGTAGGGCCAATGAGAACTGTACAAAACGAAGGACAGTCTCCGAGGACGAAAAAGGGGTGTATTCGTTGAAAATCATTTATAAAAATTAAATTATTTGGTAAATCATCATGAAAATCTTTTGTTTTAGTAGTTAACTAATTGATAGAAAAAAATCAGCGAAATCATTCTTTGCAACTTGTAGTCGGAAATTGAGTCCAAAAATTGCGGTTTGTAGCGTGTTCTCAAACGTATGTACATATGTACAGACCAACGATCGGGGACACATGTCATTTTTCAAAGGCAAGTGTAAATATTAAGAAATGTTTAAAAAAAATTAAATTATTTTTCAGAGAAAGTTTTCCTCCTTTCAAAAAGCTTGCTTAATTTCTGACTTATTTCTTATCACCTTAATTATCTTGGCGATATTCAACTTCAACCACGGATTTAAGTTATCCGTTTCATATCTATCTTCCATGGTGTATTGGTGTATCACGCAACATTTGAAGTAAGATATCAATAATTTACGACTTTGTGATTTCAACTATCACGTATAGAAAAAAAAATTACCTTAAAAATCACGAAAGTTTCAAATCAACTTAAGAAGACTCGCGAGCACGTACGCAGCCTAACACCGCAAATACGCACCGAGAATTGTTATTAAACCGAAGCGAGGTAAAACGCCCGGTACTGTATCAGTAAGTATGTAAAACTTACAAAATTTTCTCCGAAAAACATCAATCCTTGAAGTAAACGGATTACGAAGTGGGTAAGTACGCACGCTCAACTTCATACTCGAGTTGAAATGTTACTTGGGAGTTGGCGAGTCGGGAGTAGTATTATCACACAGAAAATCAGAGGCGCCTTTTGGAAAGTTAGCTACGAGCACGCGCCACCTTTTTCAAATAGGATTTGATCTCCAATTTATTGGAAAACCATTTCCATGTGAGCGTATATAAAAATAACTACGTTACAAAGTGTTGAAGCGAATAAAACCTTTAAATAATAAAAACAAACATAAAGTAAATAATTGCCGCTTTTTTACCTGCTTAATATTTAATATATATGTGTATGAAATAGT